>JAODUG010000023.1:3283488-3306154 GCA_027564795.1 Aphredoderus sayanus | reverse complement strand
TGTGTGTGTGTGTGTATATATATGTATATATGTACTGTGTGTGTATATTAACTACCTGTACCACCTTATGGTTGTAGCCCTGCATTGTTGAATAAAATGCTGTGTCCTTTACTGTATCGGCAATGTATAACAATGCAAAATACGACTCATGCCTGTGTGCAGCCACAAAACACAATTTAGCTAATTGTAATCACCTCCAGCTAGCCACATTCTCAGGAGATGTCTGGATTTAGTTTGTGAAATAATATGGTGACCGACAGATTTTTTTTCTCCCTTGTTGACTATTTTGATTGTTCTGTTGAGGCAATGTGCAACTTGTCATTTGCATTGTGTTGCATGTGTGCTCTTCCGTATGTGCTTTTGATTGAAAATGAAATTCACAAGACAAACTCCTATTTTTACCCTGCTTATCAGTCCTATTAGTCAATTTGCTTTTGAAGAAAGAGGATGTCTTTTCTACAGTTTAAAAAATAGTCAATGTCTTTTTTTTGTGTGTTTTTATTTTTTATTTTTAAAGATATGCTGCCTGTCTACCAATCTCTTTGACCATGGACTGTTCTTAATGTTTGCATACACTAAAAAAAAGAAGCTTATTTCTTTCTTTTTATGTTTATAGTGTATGCAAAGTGAAAGTGTCCTCAGATGGTGCTTTGTACAGTAATAAGATAATGTTCATATATGTGGATCACACCACCTGTAATTTATCTTTTAACTTAAGTAAACAATGATTTTCCTAAATTTCGTAAGAAAGGACTTGCACACACAAACAGAACTGCGTTACCATGTGTACCTAATGGTGACATATATAAGCATATTCATAACCTTGAGTCCAGTGCACAAACAGATTAGTTCCTACACTACACCTCTCAGCATATTCCCAATGCTGCCTCTCATTGAAGAATTTGACTTTATTAAGAAGTCACTGATGAGATACAGCAAAAGTTTTTATTTTTCCTTTTTTCTTTTCATTAGCATGATCCACTAGCAGGACTATTATCTCTCATAGCTGACTGATGCAATTTGATGTATGTTAACACTATCATTTTGTAAGAGTATTTTATTTTTGTGTGTAATTAGTTAATTAAACTTGCCCTTTGTCTAACGATTTAAGGCGCCTTGTAAAAACAATTGTTTGAAATATTGGTAGTGCAAGAACAGTATAATTCTGGTCACAGCAACACATTTCAAATGTAGAAAATTACTCACTATTAAGTTAGCTTCAAATTGCAAACAGTTAAGGAAGACATACCTATTGCTACTAGCTGCACAGTGAAGATGGATGCAAGACTGCCTCGCCACCCGCAGTGCGAATAAGCGTCTGCGAGAGGAGTGGTGATGTTACCATAGACATATTATGTTACACGCAGTAGCGCATATTTGGCATGAAAAGGACTACATAGACACTGGTAGTCCTTATACACTTGATATAGACCAATCTCAACAAGTGTGTCTCAAAACATGATTGTCATACTGAGACAAATAAATACTGAAATACTATATTTTAAAACGTACACAATGTTATTCTAGAGTCTTCTGGTGACGTCACTTACTGTAACAACAGCGGAAGTAGCCGTATTACAAACATGTATTTCACGTATGGGTACGACATTGTTTTTGCATTACATTAATACAAAAGTGTAAAACAAAATAATAATACATGAACAAATGCATTCTGACGGCGTAAAATGCCAAGATAAGACAAAATTTATTCAACAACTGGGAAAAATGTGGGAAAATAGACCCCTATGCGGATGAACACATCACATGTGCCTTACTTCCTCTTGAGATATAACCCGGTCTCGTTTCTTAATCACCGGCATTTAAGCGAACTCTCTGCCGGTTCGATCGGCCTTCGACTCTTATTGTAATATATTTATATTTTTTATTTATACCAGTTGTTTACATACAAAATGCCCGGATTTTCTGACAGAGATCGCGGTAGGGACAGGGATAGAGACAGAGGGTAAGTGTATTTTCTGGTATTATTAAAACGTTACTCTACAGTACCGGTACGGGTAGCGTAGACAAATGCCCTCGTGTGATTTCACTGCACAAAGGCAAACTAGGAAGTCGAGGAAACGCTTATCGATGCTACGTTTGCTGACAATCTTAATAGATTGGAAGGTGTATACGTTTCATTTGAATGTGTATATTGTTCACAATATGAAGTCGGTTGGTTGAAGGCCTTGTATGGCCTCGTGCCCAGGCGCAGTACCGGCAATGTACTGTACGTTAGCAGTTAGCTTCGAGCTACGTGATGTCGTCGTTAAGATACACTAAAGTACTTGTGCTAAGGTATTTAAAAATGCAATTGTCCATTACCCCAACTAGCCTTACTAAACGTAAAAACGACGTACTGGCACATTGGTGCTTTAGTTTGTTACCGTAGTGCCCTCGTCAAAGATCGTCTTTTGCCATGTGGCGATTACAAAATGCCGGCCGGTTTTCCATTGTTCCTCTGCTGGTTGGAAAGTATATGGCAGTTCAACTATCTTATAATATGACGCAGTAAAAAAAAAAAGGGCCATTTTAGGCTTTCTTTCTGGCGGTTTTGTGGCCAGTCACGATTTATTATATACATATCGTTATCCATACGAAGCAATCGATTACTTTAGTGTCCTTATCTAAAGGGTTGCTATGATGCCGAGCTTACCTTTTTAGGGATTTTAACCGTTACTGTGTTATGTAGCATGCATTACAGTACATTCTGTTCTTGTTTGCAGTTATGGCGGTGGGCCTCCCCGTTTTGGTGGAGGTCGCGGCGGTGGCGGCGGTGGAGGAAAGTATGGAAATCCAGGCGAGCGCCTGCGAAAGAAACACTGGAATCTCGATGAGCTCCCCAAGTTTGAGAAGAACTTTTATCAACAGCACGCAGATGTTGCTCGGCGATCACCAGTATGTTTACAAGTCTTAAATGTTATAGTAATGATCAGTGGCTGTGTTGCTTAATCCACTGTTGTACAGCATGGTGAAAGTTAATTGGGTTCTCGTTTTTCTTACCTTGCAGCAAGAGGTTGAGCAGTACAGGAGGGCTAAGGCTGTTACAGTGAAGGGAAGAGATTGTCCAAATCCTATAATGAAGTTTCATGAAGCCAGTTTTCCCAGTAAGTATAAAAGCATTGAATAAAACAAATAATCTTGTGTCAAATTTAACCTAATACAATTTTGTTCTGCCTTCTGTAGCCTATGTGATGGATGTGATCAACAAACTAAACTGGACAGATCCAACCCCCATTCAAGCTCAGGGATGGCCTCTGGCCCTGAGTGGCAAGGATATGGTTGGCATTGCACAGACAGGCTCTGGGAAAACCCTATCTGTAAGTGGCTACTCGGTTGGCTGTGATTTATTTATTTTCAACTCGTGCCCAGGTCTGACCTAAAAATTCCAGATCATAGCTGTGTATCATTTTATTATAATGGCAGTTTAAAATAACCAATTCCTTTTTCTGTACAGTATCTCTTGCCTGCTATTGTGCACATCAACCACCAGCCCTTCTTGGAACGTGGCGATGGTCCTATTGTAAGTGGCAAGATATCTCAAGTAAAATTGTGTCTGCACCTACCTCTGGGACATGCACTGAATATCTTCTCTACCACAGTGTCTAGTGCTGGCTCCCACCCGTGAGTTGGCCCAACAAGTCCAGCAGGTGGCAGCAGAATATGGCAGAGCGTCTCGCCTTAAAACTACCTGTATCTATGGAGGGGCACCTAAAGGCCCTCAGATCCGTGATCTGGAGAGAGGTATGTTACTTTACTGCTATCCCTCTACTAAACAATTCTAGCTAACCCGATTTGAGGTTCTAGTAGTTGTGATTGGCTGACCTATGCCACTTTTTGAGGGGAAATGTTCTCAATATTGTCCTGTTCTAGGTGTCGAGATCTGCATTGCCACTCCTGGCAGATTAATCGACTTTCTGGAAGCTGGAAAGACCAATCTCCGGCGATGCACATACCTCGTATTGGATGAGGCTGACAGAATGCTGGATATGGGTTTTGAACCACAGATCCGAAAGATTGTGGACCAAATCAGGGTAAGGCATCGTCTCTTGCATGTATGATAATGAATACAAAATTCAAGTGGTCTTATCTGTGATCACTGACATGTATTTTTGTGCAGCCCGATCGTCAGACTCTCATGTGGAGTGCCACTTGGCCTAAGGAGGTTCGCCAGCTGGCAGAAGACTTCCTGAAAGAGTATGTCCAGATCAACGTTGGGGCCTTGCAGCTCAGTGCTAATCACAACATTCTGCAGATAGTCGATGTCTGCAATGATGGCGAGAAGGAAGACAAGTGAGTGGTGTAGTCTCTTATGCACAAAGACCATAGGGTCTTCACTGGGATGCACCGGTGGCTCTGGTGCTTCCTCTTGCTGTGATACTGCTGTGAGTTGATTTGCAATGGTGTAATTGAAACTCTTAATTCCTCCAGACTTCTGCGTTTGCTTGAGGAAATCATGAGTGAGAAAGAGAATAAGACTATCATCTTTGTGGAGACAAAGAGGCGTTGTGATGACCTTACCAGGAGGATGAGGAGGGATGGGTGCGTACCCTAACTTGACCAAATTACCCCATTTATATATTTAAAAAAAATATAATGTCTACTTGAGTTGAATAATGACGTTTTATGTCCTTGCAGATGGCCAGCAATGGGTATTCATGGAGATAAAAGTCAACAGGAGAGAGACTGGGTTCTAAATGGTCAGTTGTCATATTTGTATAGTCATTACTTTGATTTGCAGAACCTGCAGGGAACATCTCAACATTTGTCTCTTTCCACTACAGAGTTCAAGTTTGGAAAAGCTCCAATACTGATTGCTACAGATGTGGCCTCCAGAGGTCTAGGTTAGTATCAATTTCCCTGATCTCTTCACAGTCTTCTATATTTCAAAAGAAAGTGTTTGCTTTCTTTAACTCTTCTGCTTCTTTCTGAGTTTCTCCCCATACCTGAAGGAGCAGTCTGTGTGGCAGGGCCTTGGCATGACAAGCCCAGGTCTCCTGAGGGGGAAGGAGGAATCTTGGACGTGTCCTGACTAGGGAGGCACGGGTCCTCCAGTCTTGCAGACATACAGAGGTGACAAGGCCCGAGTGCAGCATATCGCGCTGGCCTGTCTTTAAAAACAAAAGGGGGGTTCGAGATGAGGGCTGGCCACAGCTCCTCCCCATACGCTCACCAGTTCCCTGGCAATGGTTTGGACTGCTTCACCCAGGCTCTTAATTGGCCCTGCTCTACTGGCGTCCGCTGTCTTGCATGTCTGCTCGAGCGCTACAGTCACTCAAGTTGTGGAAGGGACTTTCTTAAAAGTTCAGCGTATTGCATGGGTGATGTAAATGTCGCAGTTCTCTAAACTTCTGTCAGACTAGTGTAGTCTCAAAGCTCGATCATGCCTTCACCTCTGTAATGACATGGCTACTGGCGCTTTTGGTGACAGTGGGACATGCTAGTTGGCCACGGACAAAATCCAAGCTCACACTCCTCCCTCGCCTGCGTTTCAAAGTCATGTCGAGACCTGCCAACGAGAGACATTTTGGTCCAAGTGAACACTGGTTCTGGGAATGTCTTGCCCTGGCAAGACTGGGGATGCACCATCTTTTCATAATGGCTCATGGGAGACAATCTCCCTGTAAATTGGTCAATTTTTGTAATTTCAAGAGACTGTAGTGCGGCCTGCATTGCGAGCTTCTTATGAGTGTGCGTGATACAGGGACCTTGGTCCTACTTTAGGCACACGAGGAGGCACCAGTGCGCATAGCGGCCTCACTGTGTAGCCAACATCTGGTCACTTGACAATATGTGGGGCGTGTGCTGCAATGGGAATGGACTAGTGAATGCATACTCCTAAATGGTAAGACTTCTGATCCACATTTTTGGGGAGGCTTGTTTTTGTTTGGGGGGGCTTTTTTTTTTTTTTGTCTTCTTGGATTGGAAGCATATGGAGTGTGCATCGTTTCTCTTTTCCCACCGTAGTCTCCCCATGGAATCCGTTTATCTGGTCTTGTCTAATGCAAATTCTTTGCAGCATTGTAGCTTAAGCAGCTACACCGTTCTGAGGCTGTACTAACTTTGCCCTCTTTGTTTTTAATATGGCTGTTGTGGTGGCGCTGGTGTGCGTCTACGCATTTTTATTTTGTATGCCACCCCACAACGCAATCCTGCAGATGTTGAAGACGTGAAATTTGTCATCAACTATGACTACCCAAACAACTCTGAGGACTATATCCACCGTATCGGCAGAACGGCCCGTAGCCAAAAGACCGGGACAGCCTACACCTTCTTCACCCCGAACAACATGAGGCAGGCCAGCGACCTTGTCTCTGTGCTCAGAGAGGCCAACCAGGCCATCAACCCCAAGCTCCTCCAGATGGCGGAAGACAGAGGAGGTAAATCCAATTGGTGAGATACAGGAACTGTGGTGTAAGCTGCAGCCATTTTGTCTCTTCTTTTTGCTACTGTCCTTTTTTTATTACTGTAGATGGAATTGTTTCACCACAAAGTTTTGGTATCTGAAATCAGCTGCGTATTATAGCTCTCATGACACGCGTTTCAGTTTTCTTGCTTTCATTTTTCCTTTTCTTGATTTGATGTTTGCACGGTTCTGTTTCTAAACAACTTATCCCCTGCCCTTCAACAGGTCGTTCAAGGGGAGGCAGAGGTGGCGGGTTTAGAGATGACCAGCGGGATAGGTTCTCCAGCGGCAGACGAGATTTTGGCGGTTTTAGAGACAGGGATAATGGTAGAGGCTTTGAAAATGGACCAAAGAAAGCTTTTGGCACAAATTCCCAGAACGGAGGCTATGGGGGCAACAGCAGCGGTGCAGGTGGTGGCACTGGCAATGGCTTCAACGGCGGCAGCTACAATGGTAACGGACAGTCCACCTTTAACAGCCAGGTAGGGGCGTTTGGAGGTCAGACTAACTTCCAGGCTCAGCCGTTTGCCCTTGGCCAGGGTGGTGTACAGAATGGTGGGAGCCATCCTCCCTTCCCCTTCCCACAGGCACAGGGACCGCAGGGCCTGCAGGGCCTCCAGGGCCAGCCTCCACCCCTGGTGCCCTACCCAATGCCTCCACAGTTCTCCCAATAAACGCGCACAAGAAAGTAATTTATTTGCTTTTCTTTGTTTAGTTCTATACTCAATTCAGAATTGTACTGTATTTTATTTACCCGCGAAGTTTAAAACTAATTTAAGCCTCTATCAAGTCCTTGAAGAGAAAGGGGAGGGTCTGCAGTGCAGCATAGTATTGGTGCACTTGGAATTTTTTTTTTTTTAATATTTTGTTACATTCCTCAGTAATGTCATGTTTTTTTGTACTAGGTAACTGTTTTTTTTTTTTTTCTTTTTTTTTCTTTCATGTAATGGAAACGAGCTCCTAACTCGGAGGCACTGCATGACCTTTCAAATAAAATGTGTTAAAGACCCGTTGTCTCCTAGTTTCTCCATTACAGTTTAGTCATGTGGATTGTATTGTCTACAGAGCCTCCACACTACTTATGTCAATAGTTGGTCAGGTCATTACACCAGCAATAGTAAGCAAACAATCTTCTAATGGTGTAATTAGAAATGTAGATAATGTGCAAAATACTGCGTCTGCTACCTTTTTTGTCTATTTCTCTAGTGTAATTGGCTGTTCGTTTCAGAGTGTATTGCGAGTTTACCATCCTTCGAATGAAGGTTGAATTTAATATTGCAGCTGTTCAGGCTAGGCTTTTAATCCCACGGTTGTCCTCCATGTCAAACTGACCCAACGCACTGTCTTTGTGGCAGAATGTGCTAATTCTACAGTTTACAGACATGATATGCACTGTTGGCGCAACAAGGTGTGTGTTTAAAACCTGAGGACAACAGGAAGATTAAAGACACGAAAAAAACAAATGCATAAAGAAATAAATACCAACAGCACTGACACTTGATAGAATGAAACAATCCGATGGCGCCATCTTCTGGCATTACAAGATAGGGTTAAATAAACATTAATATGACTGCCGGTATATGTGCTACTCCACCCACAAACTGACATGGTACTTTACCCTCGTGATGTCCTTAATCTCGTATTTGGCCACACGGCGGCGCCATCTGATTGTGTATTAAATGCCATAAAGCTGTGTTCCAGTTTCATACACTAGTTGGCTTGTAAGTGCTTTGAATGTAGCTACAAAACAAAAGGCATTTCATTGTGCTTGCAAAGAAATGTTCTAATATGCAAATATGCTTGCAATAGTTGTTTTTTTATTACCCACATTCTTGTAGTCACAACCTGCTGGCAGGGCTGTGAAAAAGTAATGCATTAAGTTGAAATTCTATATTTATTAGAGCAAACTGACACACGTGAAAATAATTGTATATAGTGCTATAAATGAAAATTATTGCAGTTATTTTAGGTGACAGTGAAATTGGCGCTCTCATTCGTCAATCCACACCATTGCTTACTTTCTGGCGCTGTCATTCACTGTTATCTTCCTGCTGTCTTCAAAAGTATGAGGGTGTGAGCCAAAGGACTAACTCCAGTGGGTGTGTGCTGTACACACCCATGGCATCTATGAAACTGGAGGAGCGATCATATTAAATGGTATTACTAGGGTTATGCCTTGTTTGCTATCAGTTATGCGTACATTACACGCTGTCACATTAAACTATCAATCGTCTTATCAGTAGGGAACCAAACCCTAAAGTTGAAGTCTACATTCCTTGGCACAGACCTTGACTCCTCATTTACAGGATTAGTTATTAACTGGGTGTGTATCTTGCAACCACTGATAACTGGTCCCTCCTGCCTCTAAAATAGCACTACAACATACAACAATTTCAAAATAACTGAAAGGAATAGTTTAGCATCAAGATGACCCTAATCAATATTTGTCTTTAATAGAGATCAATTTGATTTAGAGATCAATTCATATTTTGGTTAAGGGCATTTGTTTTCGTTGTGACTTCTGTTCTCATTCACCTCTGTTTGTTTGTTGGGTGGATGGTAGGCTTACTGATGGATGTACTGTTCAACCTGAAGTACAACTTGTCTTATACAGTACCAAATGTAGGTCCACTTTCTCTAAACACCTATCCTAAGCAGCCTACCTATTTAGTTATATGAATGCTCCCATTTCACAGGATAAAAAGGCCTACTCATTTCATTTACCATCCAGTATGTTGACTCTTCTATTTTTTCTAGTCACATATTGTTTACTATTATGTTTGCCACTTGATGTATCATGAATTACTTGTTTTTACATTCTCTTTCACCACATCCAAGCTGCACACCCGTAACATGTTTTTAAGGAATGCCAAAATAAATGTGTACATAGAATGGGTGCAAGTGAGGAAGAACAGGTCTGCCTGGTCTGTGTCGTGACGACACACCTGTTCACCTGGGAGGGGCAGAGAGATCCGTGACTCCACTGGCCTCTCCTTTTAACTCCGAGAGACACTGGAGGCGAAGAGGGTGAACAGAGGAGCTCAAGAGTGCACAGTGGGTCTCCAAGGATGTCCAAGAAAAAGGAACCTGTCAAGATCAGCAAGTGAGTTGAGCGGGGATTTTCTGTGTGTGTGTGCGTGTGCACGTCTTATATTAGGTTACCTGCTTTTGTGTTTGCTGCTGCTCGGCTGTGGACCCTGGGCTGGCCTGAAAAGTGGCTCAGTGGCTACAGCATTTATGTTTGTATAGACAAGGACTGTGTTGTTTCTCTTAGGACACATGTAGCAGATGTTAGACAATGTGGAACCAAATCCATTCATTCTAAGTTGATGGTTGACACATGCAAAGTATTGTAAAATTACTCATGTCTACCATTTGAAAATGTATGTATTGTAGCCTACTGTACTGTAGTTTTCTCTGGTGTAGTCTATACATTACATTATCTGTACAGAACAGATAATGGCATCACAATAGATATGTTACTTTATTTTCCTGGATAAACAGACTTATGTCTGAATAGATAATAATGGGCATCACAATAGCTATATGTTACTTTATTTTGCTGGATAAACAGACGTCTTATGACTGTCAAACTTGCAAATACCTTTAACAATCATGTGTGACATCCTGCCGAGACAATCCAGCATCTTACTAAACACATTAAGAAATCAGTTATTATTATGACATTTTATCCAACAAGAACCACTAGCAGAGATCTGTTCTAACAGTTTAGTAGAGGGGTTATCTTGATAATGGGCTTGGCCCATGCTCCAATAAAACATACTTGATACTGGGTGTCCTTTTCAGGGTTTGTATATTGCGCAGTGTTGCTCCACTGCTTTTCAAGTCTTCCAAGTCAAGTCTCATTGTCTTATATGTGACCCAGGGAACCGCATGCCTACAGTGTGAGTAGTGCCAAAGGGATTGTATTTTTTAGCAGGTGGCTGTAGGAGTGGAAGAGCATGATTCACGGCAGCTATGTCTGTTTATAACCTCTACACCGGCCTTCCGCTTCTTCAGCTTTGTCAATCCATAAGTCTGTTTAATGTGGGTGAGCTATGAATAAGCTTTTCCGGTCACACATCTCATTGGGGAGTCACAAACAAAAAAATGCTCATTTGCTCAACCATACACGGTATTTACTACTTTGACGAAGATTGAGATTAGGCTGTCTATGCAGCTCAGGCAACATTCCAGATGGTTGTGAGGGTGTGCTGACACTCCCATACAGTATATCACATGAGCTCCAATATTGGGTGTGTCTAGATAAATAGTTGGCTTTCGTATCACCTTGGAGTAGGAATGACAGAACAAAAGCCACAGTCACAGCACAGGAGTTGGTTACTCCTTGTGTGACAGGGAAATGCTCTATAAAGTTCTTTTAGGTTATCTTTACCCAACACTAAATGGTATTTCTTTGTGAAATGGTGTCCCATTTAGTGCTAGCTATGATCATGTCTCATGAAGACCTCCTTAGCCTGCTTAGGTCTTCACAAAAGATAATGTTGCTAAATAGAGTCCTGGCCTATAATTCTAATACCTGTAGGAGTTTTTTTTTTTTTTGACCAGGCAGCTTTTTTTGACCAGGCAGCTTGTGTGTCTTTGTGCTCAGGGCCCAGGCTGCTGACTTGGCTGTGCTGATTGCCCGTATGCAAAAGAATGCAGACCAGGTAGAGAAGAACATATTGCAGTTGGAGAAACTTCTGAGTTTGGTGAGAGATTAACAGTCACACAAACACACATACTGCACTCTGTCATACAGACCTAAACACATTGATAAATGTGTGTCAGGTGCCATGTATTCAGGAAGCAGACGGACAGACATACAGCACTACAGTAGTACAGAGCAAAGATTACATCCTTTGGTAAATAAATAGCATTAAATAGACAGACAAGTAAACACATACATGTTTGACAGGATTGTATCCACCAAAATGCATACAAACCTATTCTGATTATAGAAAGTCAGTCCATAGCATCTGCTGCTCCTGAATATCATTTGTAAAATGTAACTATCTGTCGCAAAAATAGTTTTGTTTCCAAAGAATAGTTCTGCACAGGTGTTCCATAGGTATTAACTCCATTAAGAGTGTATGCCAGGGTTCCCTTGTTGGCATTTCACCTTTTATCCAAAAATAAAAAGCATGTCGTTCATAAATGGTGAAAATACAGGTTTGGGTTTGTCCACTTCTGGGCAACTGAACCTTGCTGAATGTGTGTGTAAATTCAACTCCCTTACATGATGTTTCAGGACACAGCGAATGATACAAAAAGGCAGCCCCTGCTCTACAAGAGGGAGAATGGGGTGAACCTTTCAGAGGCTGAAAGGTTGCTGAAGGACCTCTTCATGGATGTGGACAAAGCCAAGAGACTCAACCACCCGCAGTCTGATGAGATAGAAAAAGAGTGAGTTCAGTCTGGGTGCACTTAGTCAGGATACTTCTGGATAAGAGTTTGGTGTACATAGCAAATATATCTACTTATGTAAGACAAGTTGCCCTTCAGGTTGTGCAGTATCCATCACTAGGCCTACCATCCACCCAACAAGCAAACACAGGGCGAATGAGAATGAGAACAGCCATACAAATACCTGCACTCTACACATTAACTTAGAAAACGGTTCACATTCCAGAAATACTAACCTAGCCTAGTTGTTTGTAGTCAACCACATTTCACTGTACAAATGTAATCTGGCCAAGACAACGAATATACCACCGGTATATTCAAATATACTACCAGTACTACCAAAGTTAACAATATATCAAATATATCAATATATCCTATTCCCAATATATCATTAAATATTAATTCAAAATCACTGCCAGACCGTTACCCCATTTTAGGGACCAATATGTGCTGTAAGCCAGTAGCCTCATTAGTTAATTTACTTCCTCTCTTAAACCAATTCTTGCCGTGCATTCTTCACACTGTCTGTTTCACATTTCCAGTGTGCGAAACCTCCATGATCGCTGGGCTAAGGACTGTTCAACCTATCGAATCCTGTATGACCAGGTCAAGGATATAGCAGTAAATTCCAAGATTGACTGGGCTTCATTACTGGATGAAAAACAGGTATGCTTAGTACCTTCCTGTAGGATTGTGACTACTACTACTTCTACTAGTAGTATGTTTTGGTGACACTGGCTATGTTCTTGTGTACACATCTTTTATTTGGTTGGAGTTGTTAGCCGAATGGTGCCAACAGAAATTATTTTTTATTTTTGTGCAAAATGAACAGTCAACCATGGACGCTGATTGGTCAAGAGCTATCAACCAATACCCAAACCAATGGTTTGGGAGTTCCCAGACTAATATGCAAATTACAGATGCCGAACTAGCAACATCAGGATGAATGTGCTGATACAATACAATATGGTAGTGTATCTACTACTGGGAAGTATACAGTTATAGTGACAGACTGCTGTTCTATAATATATATGTTACAGAAGCAGATAAAAGCAGAGGAATATGGACCTAACCTATCTGACTTGGAGAAGCAGATTGCTGCCCATAACATTTTACATCGTGAGATAGAATCATACAACGCCCAGCTAGTCCCCAGCAATACACCTAAGGTAACACTGAGGATTTTTTCTCTGAAGCAGAAAAAACTATTCCCTGAAATAAGGAAACATATTCATGCTTTGTATTCTTTTTTCCCAGGAGCAGTATGCTGTCCTTAAAGACAAATATGAAAAACTTTTGGTAAGTAACTTTTGGTGTTTGGTCTCTTTATTTAATTTATTATTATCTCCTTATTTATTATTAAGTGTAGACTGAAGTTACATTTGAACCATTCTGATATTTTGCTATATTTATTTTCTGATAAAATTAACTGAATTGTGCCACATGTGTCTGTATGTGTTTTGCAGGAGAGCTCTGAGCTGAGGCGCAAACACCTGGCCTCTCTGTATGAATACATGCAGAGCTGCAGTAAGGAGCTGGTCTACCTGTCTGATCAACAGGCCAGGATCCTCCATAGAGACTGGAGTGACTTAATGGATGATCCTCCAGGGGTGCGCATGGAGTATGAGGTGAGAAGCTGTTTGGATGGGGATTCCACCATAACCCTATTGAGTTTCACCAGTCAGGGCTGTTGAGTGCAAAAGGTTCTTGAACCAGACAAATACACTTAAGGTGCAGGAGCGAAAACTGTCCACACTTCCAGTTTGAGTGAAAGCAAAATGTTTTTGAAATGTTCTTGTGGGGCCTGTCTAAATGATTATATGTTTACACACTCAGAATTGAATGCTACCCAGATTTATTTTTTTGGTTTCACATTAAAGAGTGAGTAGCCCCTTTTGATTTTTCCCACATCAAGAGGAGTAAAATTCTGTTTACCATGACATCAAGGCTCATGTTTATAATGGTACTGCATCTTATATTTTTGTCATTTTCATTCCCACATTATTGTTACATACAGAAATTTAAAAACAATGGACTTTTATTTCACGAGAGTGAGACCAACCAGCTGCAGGAAGAAGGAGATAAACTGATTGGGACAAAACACCCTGGCAGTGCAACAATAAAGGTACAGTACATATTTAGATATTTACAGATATTGCCAATGATAATGGAAATATTAGGTCATGCCATATAATGAAATAATGTTCCCTGAAGCCATATCGTTGGATTAGGTTTAATTGTGTTGTTTTGTCAGGCTCACCAAGATGCTGTGCAGGAAGAGTGGCAGAGCTTCCTCAATCTGTGTATTGCACAGGAAACCCACCTGGACAACATTGAGCTTTACCGAAAGGTATAGAACATTTATGATTTGTCAGGTTTGTCAATGCTCTGAAAAATATTGCTTTTCTTTTTGTTTATCCATTTAATGCTTTTATAGGATACAGGAAATTGTTTGTTAGCCACAAGAAAGGCACTTTGACAGACACATTCAAAGGGTCTTCTTGTTCAGTTTATTTTCTTACAAAAATGGTTTCCCTTTCAATACTCAATATTCACTACAGTTCCAGCTTGATGCAGAAACCTTGGCTGAATCCGTGACGAGACTCAAAAGCACCCAGGACCCCAAGTTCCTAGCCAACAAGAGCAACCCTGAGGTCCTGCTAGCTCTGGAGGTGGGACAGTGTTCATGAAAAACCCTGAAAATGTCTCAGATGTATAACTTGTGTCTAGTTATTAAATATCTATAAGCAATGTGTCATAAACCGACCCACTTTAGTTAAGAACTTTAACAGGCAGCGTGCAAAGAAAACGTTTAATTAGTTAGAGCTTTTTTTCTTTCACACTTTCTCTGTCTTTTATAATTACTAGAATAATCAATGAATGTTAATATAATTTGTACAATTGGAAGATATTAAATGTATTAGTTTAGGAAGGAAATTCAGTTTCTGCATGGAATTAAATAGACACTATATATGCCTATGAAATAAGAAATTAATAAATGAAGATGAATCAGAAGTTAATAATCAACAAGTTACAGCAAACTAAACTATATTACCTATACTATTGTCATCCAGTCATCGTATTCAAATCACAGAATGTGCCTAAATAATTCACAAGGGGAGCTCAGTCATTGCCACAGAAGAGATGAAGGCAATAATAGATAGGGTGTCTTGGTGTCTTTAGGGAGACGGGCCGTCCATTGAGAGGAATGAGCAACGCCTGGCTGCTCTCAGCGAACTCAGCGGCTCCATTGCTCCACTGAAGCTACGCCGCCTGAAGCCCGACAAACCCACTAGTGTAATGGCCTTGTGTCTATGGCAAGATGAAGAGGTAGGACATGCTTATTGTTTGTTAAACATATAGAAACCTTCTATTACATAGTCTGTAATACCCTAAACGGTCTTCAGACACTCCCCAAATACACTCACAAATACAAATCTCTCAAAAATGAGTGTTGCCGATTTTACAGTGAGAACTCACTCTCTGTCATGCAAACCTTTGTCCATGTTAGGACACAGTGAGGCGTGGAGACAAGCTCACTCTTAAGTCCAACTCTGACAATGTCAACTGGGAGGTCCAGACCAGCAGTGGGAAGCTTAAAACACTTCCCGGGGCCTGTTTCATGGTCCCTCCACCTGACGAGGAGGCCCTTGACAAAGTCAACAGGTGACACACACGTTACATCCTATGGATATTATTCAGGCTTGTGTCATAAAGCCTTACTCTGGACCTTTGGCTGTGTGTGTTAGCTTGGGCAAGGAACTGACAGAGATAAAGAAACGTAGAGCTGCCCTCATGGCCTCCATGAGGACCCCCAACGTGGAAGTGATTCGCTCACAGACAGTCGGTAAGGAAACACTCAGCACATTAGATATTGGCATGACTAGTTCTCATTACTTTACCTGTGGCACTGTGTCTGTAGCGTGATGTGGTCTGTGATGCTTGGTGTAGCTTTCCTTCAGTCATGGATGGATCAGTGTACTGGACCATTCCAGACTTGTTTAACCCTCCTGTTGTCCTCTGGGTCAAACTGACCCAATGCACTACTTTGTGCCAGATAGAAGGCGTCACACACATACGATGTGCACTGCTGGCACAACCATGTGTGACTGTGTGGTAATAGGTATAATGACATTATGCTGCACTTGTTCTATATAGAATATTTTTTGCTGGTGTATGACCTGTCCAACTACTGACCTGTCGCTTTGGATAAAAGCGTCTGCCAAACGGCGTAAATGTAAAGAAATAAAGAAAGAAATACACACAGCACTGTTCTCACAAGAGAACTACACAATCAGATACAATCAGGTGGCGCCATCTGCTGGCAGTGCTGATAGTGTGTTTGAAACCCAAGGACAACAGGATGGTTAAATGGTGTAATGTCTGCTCCCTCAGCTGCTGTTGCTAGTGCCCCTGAAGACCACAGAGCTGCAGAGTTGGCCTGTCAGTTGGACAAAATCATAGAAGGTCTGGATAAGAGGGAAAAAGAAATCCTGGGAAGATTGAGGACCCCGCTAGACCGTCAGGACCCCACACAAGACCTGGCCAACAGGCTGAAAAATCACGAGGTATACTGTAGTAATATACTACTCTATTCTACACTGAGCACTGTTTTATAATACTGTATGTTTCACTTCTACCTGAGACTTTTGAGTGGCTAAAGTTCCCAACCCATTGTATTTATACAAAGTGGGAAGGGGTGGTGCTTTATTAAATGTATTTAATGCTTAAATACAAATAAAATACAAAATAATAAATACGTTTAGGCTACTGTAGATCATCAACTCACTTCCTCTTTTAGTTCATAGTTCAAAACCACAATATATTACGTGAAGTATTATACATTATATGTATGCAGTAGCAGGTTACATACTGTAGGTATTAGATGACGTTTATGATTATGTGTTTCTCCCACCAGAAAACCATTCTGGCTGTCAGGAACTTGGAGGCTGAGAAGTCTGCTGTCCAGAGGGACATGGAACCCATCCTGGCCAAAAAACCTTTGGGACCCATCGCATTGACGCTGCCCGTCAAACTCAACGCAGCCAACGTCAAGATTGATGACCTCAACACCCATTCTGACCTCTATAACAAAAAGTATTTAGCTACTTGTTTTTTATTTTTTAATATCTTGTCTCATTCTCCAAAATCTAAAAAAATCATAGATGTAGATGTGCTTATGTATTCATTCTGATGAAGGCAAATAATGCGTGTTGATATATGGAGCAATGCTATTGATTTCCTAGAGCTACAGCTTCCATGTTCCTGGAGAAGCAGAAGCAGAAGGTTGATGGCATTGTGGCCGGCTTTGAGGAGAAGCTTGTCAATGATGTCTCGATCCCTGACTCCCCCAATGCCCTACAGGCACGCCACCAGGAACTCCAGGTACCTGCCACAGCAATTTAATGAATAAAAATAAGACTTTTTAGAAATACATTAGACAAGTTAGTATACATACAGTATAATGTGAAATATACAGTATGTGTACGTGATATATAATCATACAAAGCTTAGTTAAAATGGTTTTTAGTCTGATACGTCATTATATCAGATAGTTGTCGCCCATTTGTCAAAACAAAAAACATTTCTTTCCTGATGCCATATGGCTTTTGTTTATCTTGTCCCTTTTTCCTGTCAAACAGGCTCTGCGTAAGGATGTTGCCTCACAGCAGGATGAAATTCATAAGCTGGGCAGGGACTTGGAGCTCACAGAGCAAGTGTGCGATTCCCTTCAGAAGGGCTTCAGTGAATACTGCCCTGACATCCGCAACCAGGAGAATGAGGTGAAACACTTGAAGAACCGTTACACTAATGTCAGCAATCAACTGCAGACGAGGTGAGTCCCCCGTTATGTCTGTAAATTGTGATCCTTGTGAATTGTGTCCTTTTATATAATTGTCTCATTGTGGATTGTATGTACAACATTTTCTTTTTTTATTATATGTATTTGCTGGATATATATGTGTGTATGTATTTATATGTTATTTTATATTGATATTTTTCCAAAGGTCTACCCTCATCCAAGAGACAAACATGAAGAACCAAGGGTTCCAGAATGCTGCTCAATCACTGAATATTTTCCTTCTCAATCTGCCCAATAACAAGATTAACCCTACCGATAGCTTGGATCAGATCACCGCCAAACAAAACTCACAGCAAGTGAGTGAAAGTGTATAGCCTACTCTTAAAGGTTACTTCTAACTGATGCTCCTGTATTCTAGATGTACTTTTCCTGTCTTTTCTGATTGTACCATTTGTTTAACTGATATGCTAGAGAGGTTGTGGTTATTAATCCTGGTTTACATGTCTTATTCAGAGAGTGGTACAGGATATCCAAAGAAAGTCTGATGATTTGTCCCTCGTCAAGGACCTTTCCCACGACTTACAAAAAGTCCTAAATGTAAGCTCAGATAAGACTCTCTTGACAAGCACCTCACTTGCAGCCAATATAGATAGATAAAACTTCATGTGCATTGTCAAACAAACTTGCTTAATAATTCAGACTGTACATGCTTTCAGGAGTACGAGGCCAATTCCAACCAGTACCGCGTCACTTTGAAATATGACGAAGATGATTCAGTGCCCAAGAGAAGCCACACCTGGTCAATGTCTGATGCTGTGCAAAAAAAGGTACTGTGGCTGACAGCTACCTCTATAAAGAACCCAGAGGCAGATGTTTGTGCTTCTATGAATGATCCTTTATGCCTGTCTATTACAGGAGAGAGATCTTCTTAACCTTTATTCGGTGGTGTCAGCTGAAAATGAGCAGCTCCTCAGCCAAATGGGAGTAGCTAAGAACATCATGGCCAAGGTAATATTATATAATAGGAGATGTGCTTACTGTGTTTATGTGCTTACGTATGCATCACTTCCTGTATGCAGCAACACCACAGGACATACCAGACCAAATAATCTATTGAATTATATATGGCTGTAAAAACGAAGAGTGTATCTTCCTCAAGGAGCATAAAGCTGATTTACATGTTCAGACATGTACACACTTCATTGCTTACTTATAGTCTTTTTGGTGGAAGATAAAACATATTATTTACTGTTCATTTGGCAAAATATAACTTTTACATTTATTCATGACATAGCAGTGCAAGTAACCCTGTTGTCTGCATTCCTTAATTCTTGAACAGAATGAAGAGACGGTTAGCCAGGTGGTGGTCAAACAGCAGCTTCAGCTACAAAGCCAGCAGCAGAACATGGTTCAGACTGATGGTCTAAAGAAAGACCTAAATGATGAGATTGCCCGGCGCTCTTATGCTGAGAACGATCTGGAAACATATAGGAAGAGGTTAATATCTCTGAAGAGTAGGAGAGGTGTGGAAAGGGTGGAGGAGAAGGAGGTGGTGCAGTACTACCGTGACCCCAAACTGGAGGTTGAATTGACTTCTTTGAAGAACAGGATAAAAGATGAGACTCTGAAGAGAACATCATCCCAGTCAGAAATAAAAATCATGAATGAGAAGATTGTAAAATTGCAAACAGAAATTATCAGAGTTGAACCCAAACTGGTGACCAAGGTATTCACTGAGTATGAAAGAGATCCCCAGCTTGAGAAAGAAGCCACCAGGATTAGAGATGAGATTCGTAAGATAAGGCAAGATCTACAAACTAGAAACACAGAGACAGTGCAAATGAAAACTGAGATTACAGTTCTGGCACAGCAGAAGCCCAATATCAAGGAGACGGTGGTAAAGAAAGAAGTAGTAAGGCTTGAAAAGGATCCAGAGATGCTCAAGTCTGTCCTCGTGCTCCAAACCCATATTGCAGAGGAAGGGTCATGCTGCCAGTCTCTCAATGATGAAATCTTTAGTACAAGGAGCCAAATAAACTCATTGGAGAGGGTCATTCCTACCATCCAGCCCAAGATTGTCACAAAGGTGGTGAAAAAAGTGGAGCAAGATCCAGAAGTCGTTCAAGAAGCAAAAAAACTCAGCTTATCATTGGAGGAAGAAAAAGATGAGAATGCTATCTTAAGTAAGGGCCTGGCCAACCTTATGCTACATTATAGTGAGATTGAAAAAATCAAGCCCAAAGTTGAGGTCAAGGAGATCATTAATGAGATTTACAGAGTCGACCCTGAGACCGAGGTTGAGATAATACGGCTAAAGAAAGAGCTGCAGGATTGCAGTCGAAACCGAACAGCCATGGAAAATGAAATGGACACGGTAATGGTGACTCTGACTAGCCTTCGCTCCCAGAAACCCCAAGTAGAATACAAGGAAGTGACCCAAGAAGTGATAAAAGAGGAGAAAAGTCCTGAGGTAATTAGAGAATTGCAGAGGTTGAACAACCAGGTTTCCCGCCTGCAGGTAAACTGTGACACCACCCTTGAGTTGCTTGCTCGCCTACGTAAAGAGAGAGATGAATTGAAGGCTGAAAAATCTAAGGTGGAGACAAAGCTAGTAACCAAAGAGCTGATCAAGTATGAGAATGATCCACTTCTGGAGAAAGAAGCTGATAGACTCAGGAGAAATGTGAGAGAGGAAATACAGCAACGACGCAATATAGAGGAAACAGTGTTTGACCTTCAGAATAAGTATATATTACTTGAAAGACAGAAACCAGAGGAAAAGATTGTAGTTCAGGAAGTGTTACGTCTTGAGAAGGACCCCAAGCAGATGTTGGAGCATGAGAAGTTGAACAGAACCCTGGATGAAGAAGTTAAAGCCCGTAGGAAGCTGGAATTGGAAGTTCGACACCTCAGAGCAATGATTGAGGAAAAAGAGAAACTTCTATCAGAAATAGACGATCGTCAGAAGAAGATTCAAGTTGAGATGGAGCTTAGGCAGATTAAAACTCGTATTCTTGAGCTAGAAAACGCTCCACCACCTATTGAAGAGAAGATTATCATTGAGGAGGTCCTCAAAGTGGAGAGAGACCCCAAACTGGAGAAGCTTACAGGAAACTTACGTGCAAACATGGAGGATGAAAGCAATAATATCAGTCGGCTAGAGAGAGAAATCTGCAACCTGAGGATAAAATTAGAAATTCTGCAAAAAGAGAAGTCTATTGAAAAGATTGTATACAAAGACGTTGTCCGGGTGGCGAAGGACCCTGCAGTTGAAGCTGAGAGGGACCACCTCAGAGAACTACTGATGCAAGAGAAAAACCTCAGACGGGATCAGGAGGATAAAATGGAGAATCTGAACACTAAAATTATTCGCCTGCAAACATCTAGGTCAGCTACTTCTCAGGATGAGACCTCTCTTACCCTCAGTCGTGATGCCCTCCAGAAAGAGAAGGACAATCTTCTAAGAGAACTTAAAACATTGGAGTCTGAGAGACAGAACATCAGCATAACTTTCCACCAACAATCTAAGATGATGAGTGAAAGAAATCAGATCAGCAGACAAAAAAGTCTGAAAATGCAGTCAGACGTACAGCGCTTGGAGAGAGACATCCTGGAAGAAAAAGAGAAGATACGTCAAAAGGAAGTCCTCATCAGTGAGCTAATGAAGAACATGAAAAAAGAGGACCACTCTGAGACCCACACCATAGAGAAAAACCTCTCTACTAAGATCACCATCCTGGATCCAGAGACTGGTAAAGACATGTCCCCATACGATGCCTACCTGCAGGGCCTGATTGACCGTAAGCAGTATATTCACCTTGCAGAGTTGGAGTGTGACTGGGAAGAGATAAGCACCATGGGACCTGATGGGGAGTCTTCAATTCTGCAGGATCGCAAAAGTGGAAGGCAATTCTCCATCAAGAAAGCTCTGGAGGATGGTCGGTTGACACAGCATGAGCTGCGGCGCTATAAAGACGGTAAAATGCCTATCTCCGAATTTGCCCTCCTGGTTGCTGGGGAAATCAAAAAGCCAACAAATATTCCTATGGTAACCCCAAAGTCACCCACCAGAGCAATCCCAAGCTCTTCTCTTAACTCAATGCCTTCTTCACTGAGGTCCTCTTTCCCCAGCCTCAATACTTACAATAGTAGTTCTTATAATAGTAATTCTTATAATAGTAATTCCTATAATACTAACATCAAGTCTTACAATAGCAACCTCAATTCATACAGAAGTCTGAGTATGACCAGCCTATCTTCAGTAGCTGATGAGTTCTATCCCATCTCAGGTGTCTTTGACACCACCACTCAAAGCCGCATGTCTGTTAGAAGTGCCCTGACTCGAAAACTCATTGATAGTGACACAGCTCTGAAGCTCCTGGAGGCACAGGCTGCCACAGGCGGTATCATTGACCTCAACAAAAAGGACAAACTCTCAGTCCACAAGGCGGCCGAGCATGGCCTCATTGACACCGGCCATCTGCACAAGCTCCTGAATGCCCAGAAGGCCTTTACTGGCGTGGAGGACCCTGTTACTAAGGTGCGTCTCTCTGTGGGGCAGGCAGCCGAGAAGGGATGGATACCTGAAGATTGTGCCAGGAGGTACATGCTAGCACAGCACCTGACAGGAGGTCTGGTAGATCCTGCCAAGGCTGGCCGTCTCAGTATTCAAGAGGCTCTAGCCGCCAAGATGATAGACAGTGCAATAGCTAAAGACCTGCAAGATGAGTCTTCCTATGTGAAAGAGCTGGTAGACCCCATCACTAAAGCCAAGATTTCATACAAACAAGCCATCGGTCGTTGTCGAAAGGACACCACTACCGGTCTCTTACTGCTTCCTGCAGCCTCCACTGATGCCGCAAATGCTCCGTCATACTCAAACTATCGTTTCAGCCAGGTTTAGACAGGTGCTCTTGAACACTTGCTGTCTTGATATCAATATAATGGCATATTCATAAAAAGAAAAAAATGATACTTTATTATGTTTACATACAATTTCTATATATATATATATATATATATATATATATATATATGAGCTCTTCGGTCCACCA
>JAODUG010000023.1:3258236-3270177 GCA_027564795.1 Aphredoderus sayanus | reverse complement strand
TAGAGCCGCTGCTCCTTCACGTTGAAAGGAGTCAGTTGAGGTGGTTTGGGCATCTGTTAAGGATGCCCCCTGGGCGCTTCCCTAGGGAGGTGTTCCAGGCATGTCCAACTGGGAGGAGGCCTCCGGAAACGCCCAGGCCACACTGGCCTGGGAACGCCTGGGGATCCCCCAGTCAGAGTTGGCCAATGTGGCAATAGGAAAGGGAAGATTGGGGTTCCTTGCTGGAGCTGCTGGACCCGGCCTCGGATAAGCAGTTGAAGATGGATGGATGGATGGATGTTAAACGAATGTTGAAAATGAAACTAACTTTTCCTCCGTCAAAACATGCTATAGACGCGCGGGCTACTGCTTCTGCCTGGTTAAATTGGGTAAACTGATATTGATCATTCTGGACTTATTTATCTAATGTCGCCCATGTAATGTAAATGTAAATTTAATAGGCTTACTTATTTTAAAGTTTACTTTAAAATACTGCACTTTCAACACTGGCAACAACCGCTTAATTTCAGTTAAAGGCTATTTACAGTACTCTTCACTGTAATTAAACCGATAATAATCGAGTGAATCCAGTACAGTATAGGCTACATGGGATAGGCTGTAATTAATTCATTTTATTGTGTTACCGGTAGTTTATTCAAATAGCATTAATTACACGACAGATCTCGGCAAAGTAAAAATTGTGCACAATTGACTATAAAGACATGCGGATATGACTACCTGTAGCCAAAGTGGAAAAAGCATACCTTATTTTGCGTGTTTAAATACGTTACCGATATCTCTAGAAGACGTTGCGGCTCTGTGTGAATCGTGCTGCCTGTATTTATAACACGTAAGTAGGCTAGCATAGGCTACATCGGATGCTGCAACGGAAACCCATAAAAAGCCATGTATTGTCCTTTGGTCCTGCCCTTTTATAAAACCCTACAATTACGTCGCGTATAATTTGGAGTGACAGAAGACAACACCAATTACCAATAGGAAAGGGGAAAACGGTAAGTGAACACCAGTATGTGAGGTTCTGTTTTCTCGTTTAAGTTTCGTTTATCCTGGATGTTTCATCAAGGATAAATGAAACTTAGTATTAGCTTAATAGGCTAGTGAATCGTACACCGGTCACAATAGTCTGGACATATGTGTATCTGCTGAGCAGTAACCAAATAAGATAAGAGATATTGATTTTATTGATACAATCTGGGGAAATACAGTCGGTACATCATCTCTGTAACGCAAATAATACACATTAAAAAGGGATACAAAGATAAAGGAATAACAAAGATAAGTAAATACATCTAAATTGCACAGTACCCAAAAGAAACATCACTGTGTATCTATACTATAAACTAACTAACTAACTATAAACTATAAAATGTAAGTACCGTAAGTGGATGTAGTAAAAAGTTATTGCATATGCTACAGAACACCAAATACGTATAAGAAAACACTATACAATAGTGCAATATGGATAAATGATCATGTTATAGAGACACAAAACAGTGCTACTTGTTTGTTTTGCCGAGTTAAAGAGTCTAAATACTTTTGGGATCAAGGATCTGTGGTAGTGCATCCTTCTAATAAAATGTTAAAAGTTAAATAAAATCTACTTATTTACTTCACAGTAAATATTACACACAATATTTACTAAATAATTGTATGACACTTACATTACTGTTTGGAAAAAAAAATGAATAGACATTACTTGTTTAGTTAAAATAAATATTAGTCATAATATAAATAAAATAAAGTAACATTTACTTAGCATCTTTGCAAATTTTATGTTTTGTGGTAAGTATATTTGACTTGATACTGGAAAGTAAGTTGTACTTGATAATACAGGAGTAAAATTTACTTAAAAATGGTTTGTGGTTAATTCTAATTCCAAACAATTTAAATCACCAGGTCTTAGATAGGTCACTTAACACACAACAATAGGTCACAGTGGAAAGAAACAATAGGGTAAACCCAGGTTACATATATCAACCATAGGTCACAATAGCGATAATGTTCTATGCATTCGGTGTATGACAGCGTCATCCACCCCAATACCTGGCTGGTAAGCGATTTGCAGGTATTCAAACTCAGAGCTCACCAGGACCGGAACTCCCTCCAGACTGAGTGGAATCAAATCTGTTGAAAAACATATTAAAATAATTTACCGTATCTTAGACAAGACCCCTCCCACTGACTTTGTTGTGAACAGAGATTGTTTTCAGTCCTCTCCAAACCTCCCTGTTGTTGTTGTGTTGAAGGCACTCCTCCAACTGTTTCCTGTAGCGGCCCTTTCCTTGTCTCCCATCTGAGTTGCCTCTGCACACTCTTCAGCTCCTCTTTGGTCACCAAATCTGAAAAGTCTCTTCTTCTCATTCAGCGGGGCCTTGAGCTCAGAAGTCACCTCGGGTTTGTTGTTTGTTGTTTGTTGAGAAACACTGAACCCTCTTTGTAGGCACAGTGTTCTCCACACAGAAATGTACGTAGTCTTTTATGCAATGGGTCAAACTGTCAATGTCCTCCCCATGTGGCCTACAAAGCACTTGCCAGTCTGTGATCTCAAAGCAGTCTGTCAGTGCCTCACTGGTCTCCTCAGATCATTTGTTCACATACCTTGTAGTTGGTGGTTGTTTGTTCACTAGATGTATGTAAACAGGCAGCAGATGAACCAGGCTGTGATCTGAGCGGCCAAGCAGGGGTAGGGGTGAAGAGCTGTATGCATCCTTGGTGTTTACAAACGTTTTACTGTCCCTGGTGTGGCATTGAACATGCTGGGTCAAGTTAGGGAGGGAAAGTGGAGGACAGGGAAACATGGTTAAAGTCCCCGGAGATGAGGAGGAGGGACTGGGGTTGCGTTGTCAGCAGCTGTGGACACGATGGGGTGTAGTAGCACACATGCCGCTGTAGCATCGGCTGAGGGGAAGATGTATACAGTAGTCGAGATGACATGCGAAAACTCCCTCGGCAGGTATTATGGCCACATGCTAACAGCTAGCAGCTCAGTGTCCTGATAATGCAACGCTGCACTAAATTAAAGCCAAATGGGAACTGCAGACCAGCACAGAAAGGCAGACACAAGGTAATAAGTGAATATATTACTGGTAGATGTATCTGTATGGGTGTGTGAATATTATATTGAATGTGTGAGTGTGCCCTGCAGATGTACGAAATATACTGGTGTGATATGCTGCATTGCGATGATCGGTTTATGCTCTGCCTTTATAGTGACTTAAAAGCCACAGGTTGCAGGCCAATAAGATTATCTACAAGATTTCTGTAGTGTTATTCCATTTGCTGGCTCTCCAGACCATACTTAGTGCTTGTATAGACTATGTAAGGCCATAAAGGAGTGAGACATAGAAATAGATGTGTGGAGGAAGGGATGGGGGGGACATAAACAGTGACTGAGTATTGTTGTGTTGAACTTGGTCCACAAAACTAGACTGCTGTAGAATCACGTCCTGTTAAAAAATCAATACTCAAAAATCAGGTCAAATTCGACCTGGCAGAGAGTATTGACCTCATTTTGAGATGTGGCAAACCCCCTTTCTGTTAGAAAAAGGACTTCAACTCTGAGTCCAGTTGTTTTACTTCAATATATTTAATAAAGCTTGGCTGAGGAAAAACAACATACAGCATGTAATGTAGAATGCTTCTGCTCTAGTAAAGACACTTGAGAGTTGGCAATTTGCAATGATAATAAAATGTACTTTTTACACTGTTAATCATTCAAGATGAAGGTGATACAAACTACAATGAAAGACAATTGACAGAGGGGGTGTAAAAGTTCTAAGACAACAGGGGGTACTATATCAAAGGTAAAGACAGGTCACAAATGGTTATCAGAAGTTCTCACGTTGGAGAGCTTCACATGCAGGATATTCAAGATACTGTACATTTACATTTACAGCATTTGGCAGACGCTATTATCCAAAGTGACTTACATGTAGTACATTTGTCAATAGTTGGACAGGTCATACACCATTAATTGTAAACAATCGCAGCATTATGTCATGTCTACTACCTCAACCATATAAAACACAATAGGTAAAGGCCTAACTAATTAAGTGCTTAGGATGTAGTATGTATATATTTTTTTATTACTATATAAAAAGAGCATAAGATACAGTAGGTTGTTCTAATCTAATTTACTACTTAGAGACTGGAGATCAATAAATTCTCTAACACCTTCTACACTTTCAAAATGAAAGGCAAATTATTCCAAAATGTGACCATTTTCCTGCTGTGTTTATAAATGGGATTTTGAACAAAGAAGACCAAGACCAAGAAGTCTTCCTTGATTTACAAATCAGAACAGGTGATACATTACAAATACGTAAATGGCAGATGCTTTTATCCAAAGCAAACGTAGTACATTTGTCAGTAGTTGGACATTCACAAACACATTCGTACACTGATGGTGGTGCAAGCCATGCAAGGAGCACCTAACCACTGGGAGCAATTGAGGTTAGACATATTGCCCAAAGATGATTGCAGGTAGTCTAGCTCTGGGGCTCAAACCCACAACCTTCCGGCTGGGAGAAAACCACCCAAACCAGTAGACCACTAGACCACCCTACACAGATACTATGTGATAATGTGCATTATAGTAACACATTAACTAGATGAAAAAAACATAATAATAATAATAATAATAATAATAATAATAATAATAATAATAAAGATAATTTTAAAAACATTGAAATAATTTCATGACTTCACCAAAGGCAAATTGCAACCCCTTGTGTAACAGGAATGCTGGAAAGCATATCTAGTGGATTATCGAAGGCACAGTAATCAATACCTTCCATGACCTGCCATGGCTGTACTGTATTAAAGAGATAGCAGAGTAATAGCTTCTGTGTGCTCTCATGGCCTCTGTCAGTGAAACAGGCAGGGAAGAGGAGTGATGCTGACCTCCCTGCTGTTCCCTCACTGCAAGTTCTCCGGGTGGCAGAGAGGGACAACTACAGCAGGAGACAGACAGGGTTTGATAGAGTGAGTCACACACAGGCAGGGAGATGTGCACAAACATGAACACCTACATACACACCAGTGCAAATTGGTAGTCGGCCAGAAGCAGCTGCAGTAAACTGTTGTGAGGCAGTGACTTGGACATTGGAGGTACACGTACACACCGTGCATATGTTCTGGTGTTCGTATTTGTGCGGAAGAGACACAACTGAACTCAGTAAGTCCAGTTATTTCCTTAATGCATCATCGTTGATCTCTGTATTAGTGTTTCTTCAACACAATAATGCTTTAGTTTCCACTTTCCACACAATATAATAACCTAAAATGATTATGGTTACCTTTATAAGATTTATAAGACACAATAAACGTCGTTACATTTTTCTTTTACTTCCACCAGGGGTCGCAATATCATTAAAAAACATTATTATAACCTCATTCCCTGCCTAAGAGCGTGCCATACTGAAATGGGAATTCTTGGCTTTGATTATCAGTGTATGTTGTTTGATTTTAACCCGCTAACGCTTGACAACCCGTGCGGACATCTTGTTTATTGTCTATTATACATAATAAGTAACCTAGATTTAAAGATTCTAGCCACCTTAATGGACAAGTTATAGCCATAATACACGGTTGCTTAGCGTACATTATCTGTTAATGTAGGATACGGCTTTTTATAGCCCACTAGACTAACTTAAAAACATTAACTGAGTCTGACACCAGCAGCAGAGTTTAAGACAACTACAAGAGGAATAGGACGTAGGCTAGTTGAAAGGGGAGAGGGCACTGAGACTGAGTAAAAACAGTCCTTGGGTCAGCCCATTGTACTCTTCTTTTGCCAATTTGTGCGGTGCGCGACAGTAAACAAATCTGACCGTAGATCAGCCCGCTCAGCCCCCTCCGCACCATACCGAGTGGGACGTAGACGAAAGGAAATCGTGTTCCTTGCCAGCCAGCGAGCGGTACGCACGCCAAGACTGATCCACAAACCCGGAGCGAGAGAAGAGCTGTGTGATAAGAAAGGCTCAGCCAAATCAAAGAGTAGGGAGGTAAGGAAGCCAGTTAGTGTTAATCTAAAGCTTCGGCGGATAAAGGGGAGAGGATTGCTTGCGCTGCGCAAGGCAAAGTCAAACCAACAGCAAATTTCCAACATTGTCTATTATCGGCGGAGTGTGTGCTCACCGAGCCACATTTATAAGGGAGCTAGCGGAATGTGTTGCTAGTGAGCTAGCTCAGGTTAGCTAGCTAATTAGCTTGTCAGACATCCAAAAATTTGACTTGTGTTTTTTCTTGAAAGACAGCATATTGACGTCAGTTTTAATATTTTGTTTTAACAAAGTCACACGTTGCTTTGTGTAGAAACCTCACACGGCCACGATGTTCGTTCTTGAATAGCTAACGGTAACTTGGACAATAAAAAGCACAAGCTGCTCTAGTAGCCTATTGATGAATTGCTAAAGATCTGTTGGACATCACTAGCCACCTGGAATAGCCAGAGACCTTTGTGAATTACGAGCTGGAGACGAACCAGAGAGCAACGCAAAGGTGAAAACGGAGACTTTCGAGTGGAGACTGCTGCCGTCCAATGTTAATGTCGACCGACGTTGCATCCATAATGCTACCCGTTACTCGGGGAATAATGGACCGGGAAAGGGACATTGATACAGCAACCGGATCCCTTGCAAACGCGAGCGGAGGTCCAGCGGCGGTCCGGGGGATGAAACGAGGAGACCCAGAACCCGATGGCCAGACAGCTGCAGCCTTGACCGACCTTACCGGGGCGGAGTGTAAACGACCAAGGATAGATGGGGCTGTAGGTGTTGTTGGCGACATTGGACAGGTAAGGAATGGGAATGTAAACAAATATTGTGTCCCCTCTGTGTCCTCTGGAGGTAATAATATATGGTTCCCTCCAACCTCATGTTTGCAACATTGTAACATCACCCATTCCATTCTGCAGCACGGTAGACGCTTTTGTTCCAACAGCTAAACGCATGGTTTTGTTTTGACAGGGCCTGCTCTCTCATCAACAACGTAATCATGCATCATTGCAGCAAATGGAGAAACAGTCCAGTTTAAGCATACTGTAGTCTTCTACCAGTTAGAAGCAAATTATTATTATTACGATTTTAGCATAACGTCTACAGCTGTGGCTGTGTTTAGCGAAGGGGGTATGGCCATCTCAGGCAGACAAAGGTAACATGATACAGGCTCCACTGCAATGACAGACCGTAGCCTTGCAAAGATCAGATCAATTCCTCATGTCTGCCTTATGGAAAACCCTGATTGTACATTGCCTGACACACTAATATGTTTGTATAAACATGGATGAAATGACGGTCTGTAATCTGTTAGATCTGTAATCATAATTTGACACAAGGCACCATATCATATCATAACACACTGCATGTGCCATTAATCCTCCTAAGCTGCCCCCTTCCCCCCCCCCCCATCTCCTCTCCTGATTGTTGCTAGGTGTTAAAAGAGGAGTGAGACAGACGGGATTGGGGGAGGGGTCACCACTGTGGAAGACAAAGAGCAGAGCCTTGTGGTGTAGACTGCAGGGGGAACAGGGCTGAGGGGCCGTCCTTATACTGGTCGCCCCCCACTGTCATGACTCGACTGCTGAGACAGCAAAGAACGCTGTACAGCTCCGAAAACGCGTGTGTTTGTGTGTGTGTGTGTGTTTTTACAGTAAACCAGGGCACCATAGAAAAATAGGCTACAACTCTCTTTCCTATATCCATGTTGCCTTAGTATCCCCTTCTTCCCCCTCTTGTTAACACACACACTGCGCTCAGACATCTACCCACCAACATTGACCTTCCTCCAATCGGGCACAGAAGTGATGCTGGCAGCAGAACGGGCTGTTATTCTGGGTCACCTGCAGGTTAGTCCCTGAGTCCCGGGGAACGGGTAAAAACTCCGGCTGCCCGGGTGACCTAGCGCAATGACAAGCGGGGGCCCGCGCAATGCAGCGGCGCTCGGCTCACCTCGCTGGGGGGGGGAGGGGGGTGGGGCGGGGGAGGGGGTTGTTATATGCTGCCGGCACAGATGATGTGACAATGAGCAGCATGGCACCGGGAGGGCTCTCTCTGCCCGTGAGCAGTATCGATCGCTGGCACCGAGGGAGAGGGAGATGGGCGGAGGAGTGAATTGCCGCGATGGGGGTGGGTAGATGGAGAGGGCGAGGAGAGCTGGGCGAACGCATGCAGAGAAATGGGTTGGATTGATGGGAGAGAAGGGTAGCCGGGGGAGGGAGGGCGAAGGGGAGGGCTGCTGTAAATGAGGAGAGCATAAAAGGCATCGGGACCCATGATGGAGGATAAAGGCAATGTGATGGATGGCTGGGGCGGTGGGACCGGCTAGGAGTGATTGAGAGTGTGTGTGTGTGTGTGTCAGAGAGAGGCAGGCCGTAAATGAGGCTGGGCAGATGAGCACAGTATGTGGAAGGGAAATGACATTGGGGGAGCGCTGCGTTTGTGAGCCGCTCAGGGTGAGACACTGGCAGTGGGTCTGGCTGCTGCATGGCCGAGCGAGCACACCGGCAGGGGGCGGGGCCAGCGGAGAGTAGCGGCGCCTACGGTTGCCATAGAATTCCCATGGCAGGCCAGAGGTAGGAGATGGGCGACCTTCCCCGCTGACTGCAGTGGGGCAGAGCGCCCCCTCCAGCTTTACCTCTATTTTGTTACCCTTCACGCCCCCCCCCCCCCCCGCATATTTCCAGATTGCTAATTGACTCGCGGTTCACAAGCCTCCAGCAGAATCTCTCCCGCCCCCATGCTTCAGCACACACACACAGCTCTCGTCTCATTCTCTGCTGTCGCTCACTATCTCTCTTCTTCCCCTGGAGATGCAGCGTCACTCAAATCTCGGTAAGCCCCTCCTCCCTGCCTCCCCTTCCCCCATAAACGCACACACTTCCACATCTCATCCGCTCTTTCCTCTCCAGTGCTCTTGTTTGTTTTCCTTAATGTCTCCTTCATCTCCTCTCATCCCTGTTCCATCACTAACACCCCACCCCCGGGCACTATTGATGCCTGGCCTCGAGGGAGTGTAGCAGTCCACTCAGATGCACTGGGAGTTTCTCTCTCTCTCTCTCTCTCTCTCTCTCTCCCTCTCTCTCCCTCTCAGAGCCGATTTGTCCTATCGTTGGCAGTAAAGAGGCTTTGTGTGGCGCTAACGAGATCAAAGCTCATTTAGGAGAGGGCATTAACCAGACTGATCGCTTTAACGGGCCAAAGTGAAGGGAGGGGGTCCGGGCCAGCTGTGGGGGCCGAGGGGAGTCACGATACCAACGGACAGATCACTAAGATAGGCTATTACCAGTGGAGGACTGATTTAGTCTGGGGACAGTCACCATGAGCAGCATTCGAATACAGAGCATTCTCTGCTAGTGTAGAATGACATTCCTTTTCCCCATGACCCAAATAAGACATGTTACTGTGTTGCTAGCAGAGCTAATGTTGATTCCTATAGAAATACATAAGTGGTATTTTCAAGATGCGTGGTGTTGCAGAACATGCAATTTGTTTGGGTGTTTCTTCGGATGTTTTTTATTATATTGTGTGTAGAATAGGCCTACACGGGAATACGTGGGTGGTTTCTGGGGGAAGGGGGCTATAACAACATCTTTAACATTTATCATCTCATTGGTGCACACTGTACTTTCATATTTGTACTTTCCATAGGTTGACATTTACATCTATTAAATATATTTAATGTCAACCCTCTTTTCCTTTTTTCAAATCAGTTTTTTTGTAGAATGACATGGCAAGACTTTGCGGTTTTTAAAGCAGTGTTAGCATTGTGACACTTAGCTGTGCCTGCCAAGTGGTAGGCCTAGCCTAGTTATTCCTGTGTTTGTGAGAAAACTTGAAACCTGAAAGTAATCTACTTAAGGAAGGAAAAGGCCCTGCTGGGGGAAGATATGGCCCCAGGGAGGCTCAGAAGATGGTTGAGAGTGTCAGAGCTGTGTGCTTGTATGGATTACAGTGGGCCGATTCCCCTCCCTCCCCCCCCACCACCTTCCCAGAGTCTCATGCTCTCTCTCCCCCGCTGTTTAATGATTGGCTTCAAACTTTGAGCCGAGGTACAGCCCAGTCGTCCTTGACCTTTGACCCGGCAGCGATAAGGCCTCCCCACTGTAGTCAAAGGTTTTGTTTCCGCGTGCGTTTTCTGTTTCACTTTTCTTCCCCTGCCTCTCTTTCTCCACGCGCCCTGTTTGCGTGTGGAAGCAGGGCTGACATGGCACCCGCGTGTTAGCCCCGCTACCTTGCACGGTCACCCTGCCTAGCTCCACCTTCACAGCTGTCCCCAAACTGTCATATGTGCTCTCACTCCTCCCATGCCCACCATATAGACCTCCACAACCCCACCACCCCTTCCCCTCCTCGTTCCATCTGTTGACCTAATGTCATCTTGCCTTTCCATCTTGCTCCCCCCCAACACACACACACACACATGCATACCCCTTCAGCCCAGGCTCTTCTAACCATTTGCTCCACCAAACACTCTAAACCTCTTTGCTTTTTTCTAAAATAGGGAGGGGGCAGAATAAACAAGTGAGAGACGCCCTTTTGGTTTTTAGTTTGGTCCTCCAGAAGGAGAGAGAGTGAGTGAGGCAGTGTGTCTGTGGTGCTTTGATCTCCACCACTTCAGTCTGTGGGCCCCACAGCCAGCCAGTCAGCCAGCCGGCCGGCCAGCCAGCCAGCCAGCCACCGCCCATAGCTGCCTGGGCCCCGCCTCACCCACTAACTGCATGGAATTAACTCAAATGGAAACTTGTTAAATTACAGCATGGAACATCAGATCTCAGCTTGAGCACTCCAGCGTCAGGCAGCCACTGCAGGTATAATAAATGCAGGCCGGTAATGTACACTTAGAAGGCTAGGGGTCACAAAGCCTATAGGCCTACTTGCCCATGCAGTAATGTACGTCTGTTTGTGAATAAACGATTGTTTGCAAAGGGGGTATCGAATTCTCCCCCTTCCCCTGCTCCCATCCAGGCCTAAAGAAAATATAAGTCACGTGACATTCTTCACTTGTGACTCAGTGTCTCCATTTCAACATCGTTATGCCCTTTTTTTTTTTTTTTTTTAATATGGCAGACTATTCCTCTCTTTGAGCTCGCGTCGTCTTTCCCTGGACTCGCTCTGATTTAGTCCGTCTGTTGTTCTTTCTTTCCATCCCCCACTCATCCACCCTGCCCCCTTCTTCTGCTCCCCCGGACAGATTGATTCCAGATGTTGCTGAATTCTTCCCATCTCTCCCCCTCCCTTTCTTTCTTAAACCCTCCTCTGGTCGCTGTCGTTTTCTTTTTTTTTTGTTCTCCTCGTTTGTCTTTGCCTTTTCACCCGTTCCCGTCTGCTGTGAAGCTGCAATTTGTCGCCTGTTTTTTCCCAGTGGTTTTGAAGATAATATTTGGTTTAGATTTCATCACTCGTATACTTGCTAGTAACACGTCTTGTTTTTGACTGATCTTCTTACTGAAAACACATATTCTGAAGGCTTTCCATGTACTGTGCTTAGTCAAATTTGACTAAATTGGGCTTTAGTAGTGGCCGTGGGGGTTAAAAAAGGTTCCATTTTCCAACCATTGCTGAATGTTTATCACTTCCGCACCTGAATATATTTAGCAAACTCATAGAGGCCATCCAGACCAGTGAGATCAAGTTCAGAGTAATCTTTGCATGTCTTATATAGAATGTTGTCTATTGTTCCCCAGTGACATTGCTGAAGGCCTTGTAGGTTTGAGCGTCATGTCCTAATAGTTTATTACAGCCCATTAACATCTGTGCTGTGCCGAGCTCCACCGTTTGTTTTGTAGCTAGTCAGTGTGTTGCTGAATATAGCCCTGTCCATGCCCCTGTAAAAGCAGCGCACAGAGGAGAATGTTCACCCTGGGGACGAGGCACGAGGGGGAAATTGGTTCCAGATGAAACAGGAAGTGGAGTGGGGGAGACAAAGAGAGGGCTGTTTGAGA
>JAODUG010000023.1:3244553-3258136 GCA_027564795.1 Aphredoderus sayanus | reverse complement strand
CCCCCCCCCCCCCCCCCCCCCCCCCACCCAGGCCCGTTATCCTTTTACCGCTTCATCCCGTTATCTCGCGCTCGCATCCGCCAGCTCCCCCTCTCCCGTCCGGACCTACTCCTGCTCCCCGTTCACTTCCCCTTTACGTTCTCCCCCAGTCACTTCTCCTGAACCCCCCCCCCCCCCCCTTCCCCCCGCCCCTAGTCCCTATGGACTTGGTTTCAGCCCGCCTCAGCAGATGTCTCTAAAGCTTGGCATCAGGGCTTTTCCGCAGAGTTCAGTGCCTCTCGTATGAAAATGCGGTACGACGGGCTGCACTCTCCTCTTGGCCAATTAAACAACCCCTCCCCCAAACAATACAGCGATGAGATGTTAGCTGAGTGTGAGCCAGAGGGGGGCTACCAAAAGGCGCAATGCAGCGAAAACCGCATTCATTTCCAGGTTGCCGCTTTAAGCTACTAGACGTGCAGCGGGGCACTTTGATGCTCCCGTCCGCGTGACAGAGGCGGCTACAGCAGGGAGCCCGTGATTCTAGGAGGAGACCTTCTTGCTAGCTAGCTGTCTGCCGAGCAGCCTCCCTTGCCGCTGCTCCCCGGAGTTGACAAGCTGCCACGCAATAAATAAATCATCAAAAAACGCCTGCAATGCAGTGGGGCTAACGCTAGCGTTGTGTAGTGCAGCCAGCCACCCCGCCCGCCCGCCCGCTCCCGGAGAGAAGACGGCACCTTCTTCCTTTTTCCTCCAGGGCACGGAGACGCCACCACCACCACCACCAGCAAGCAGCTAGCGGCTCTGTGATTCACAGGCACATAGCTTAGCTAGCTAGATGTGCAGATGGATCTAGCTGGATGCTTTGAAGCAAGAGTGAGAGCCGAGGCTTGACGGGTGGGGAAACTTTGGAGAAAAGGGGGGAGGGAACTTGAGGAACAGTGGGATGAGCCTGTGTGAATGACAGACGCAGAGGGTGAGTGAAAGAGAGGAGAGGCTAAGGCTGTCAGAAGAGGAGCGATAGGGAGGCCCTTACAGGGCTGGCGGGGATCAGAGAAAGAGAGAGAGAGAGAGAGAGACCTGGAAATAGTGAGGGTGAGTGAGAGAGAAGGCTCGCGTGGTGGAGGACTAGAAGGAGGGGAACCCAGAGAGAGGAAGAGGGAGGGAACGAGGGAGAATTTGAATGTGTGCGTGAGCGAGGCGCGGACAGAGGCGGCCGACAGCTCATGGTCCCAGAGCACAGGCTGAGAGGAGGAACAGGAGGAGAGAACGCAGAGAGGAGGAGTTCCTCAGCAGCTGCTCCTTGTAGGATAGACAATGATGGGGCTTTACTACCCTGCAGTGCTACCGGTAAGTTCTCTACCAACCAATGCGTATTCATGCTAACAGCGTGGCTGAAAGGCCAACTTCTAGGTGTGCAGTCATTGGTGGCAGCGGCGGGGAGGCAAAACAAGCTACAGATAATGACAGTTAACATTAAAATGAACGGTTGTTTTTACAGAGACCTTGCGTGGCGTGAGTGTAACTAGCATGCTGTTTTTGCTGGTGCATTTTGTTTTGATAGCTCCGTGGTAACAAGCCACCGACAAGGCCTCTGTCAGATAGTTGGCAGGGCATCTAGTTATTAGGGGAGTCCTGTCCCTGCAGCGCTGTACAGAAGCACACGCTGACTCTTTATGGGAACCGGGATGTTTACAACAGCCACGCACCATAAACGTACCGGAATTGACATTTGTGTACTAGCTGCACACACCGGCTTGGCATGTACTGCAACAAAAGTCTGTTACGGCTTAATGCGAAAACAGTTGTGCTAGACGACTTAGAAAGTTTCCACAGTTGCCGTTGGTTACTTTTTAAGCATTATTGTGGGTGTGGCAGTGCTGCTTTAGTGAGAGCCAGCCTGCAGATGAGGTGTGTTCTCTGACTGTGCTCTGACATGTCCTGGGTTCCTAAGGCCCCATAGGGAAGTGATTGGGAGATATGCAGGCAGACATAGGGTAAGTGCATGCGTTAGTAAGTGTATGTATATGGCAGACTGCGTGCGGTCAGCCTGATTGTACAATACGCCACTTTACATTTGATCTATACTGTCTGCCCGTGTGTGTGTGTGTGTGCGTGTGCGCATACACGTGCACTTTCTGGAGGGTATTAGAGAGGCAGTTGTTCTCGTCCCAGCTGTCTGTTACTGTTAAGTGCTCCTCTGTGCCTGGATTGAGAGGGACAGGTGTGAAGCCACTGTTGTTACTACCCAATGCTGCACACAATCCCCTCCCCCATGGAATGGTAACACACACACACACACACAGTTGTTCTGTGCGTTTACAATAATGAGAACCCCCACCCCTTTCACACCATACACCAAAGTCCAATGCATACTTGGGTACAAATAAACCTGCACGCGCTAGTCAAGGTTTTGGGCTTCTGCGGTCTGATTGGTTAGAATCTCCTCCCAAGCCTCTTTTTAAAACTGCAGCATGTTTATTTCTACCTTCCTCCCACAAGCTGACTCTTCTCTTGCTTCTCTTGCTATTATTCCTCCTGTACCTGCAGGCTAGGACAGCTGTTAGAGCAACGCATTCCTCCTCCTCAGTAGGACTGACAGCAAATGGAGGGGGGTGGGGGAGGGGGGGAGTCACTAGAAAAGGCCGTTTTTTTAATAATCTTTTTTTTTATTCCACGCATCTACACGGGAGTGCATTTTATAGGTAGCCAGCAGCCTGCTAAGATGAGGGGTTGCAGATGGGTTAAGATAATGGTTGCCCTATAATTGCCCTTTTTCGTATTTGTTTTATTTTTTTATTTTTTTGGTTAACACCTCTAGAATAGAAAATAATCCACTAATACTAATGTGCCGTGAGACGTTTTATGGTTATGGCTTGTTGCTAATTTATGGAGCCACTCGTCTCTCATTCTGCAATGTACAATGTTAATTCTCAACATTTTCCAGTCTGGCCTGTCTGACACCATGGCCAGATGTGTCAGAAATGACCCAGTAGACTTAATAAAGTGCAGAATTGGGAAACCACCTGCAGTGTTTAACACAGGCCATCTGCCCTGCAGAAGTGTCCTCGAGCAAAATTCACCTCTCCTACCGGTCAGCATCTTGTCCTCCCTGTACATAAACAGAATCAAAGCATTATCATTAAGGATGAAACAATACCAAAGGTGGTTCACCATTTTGTTAGCTAGTTTACTATGTATTTTCTTATCCTGGGCTGTTTAAACCTCTCTGTTAGTTAGCCTTCTTAAGGAAGGTGTTGATTTGAGCCATTCATTTAATAGGTCCAATTAATAGTGCTGTGACAATGTTTACCCACTCATTTGTGTATATTTCCCTCAGTGAATATGCATAGGAGTTTCATGTAAATCCAGCAAACCTTAAATAATCTAATAATACTTTTGTGAATATCAACTCAGATGATTGCATAATGGAAATAAGCCATTTTACTATGAGCAAAGTCAAAAGCAAATCAGTACATTTGCTTTTGACAAGACACTGATGATGCCAGTTACAAATATAGAGCCATATTGTTCAACTGGAGGAAATTCAGTATGGTACTGAAGGTTCCCCAGATGTAGCTGTCATGTCTAAACGGTCATGTCCAGAGAAGATGCAAGCCTCATTCTCCTGAGGTTCATCTCTCCACTCACAGTAAAAATGTGATTCTGGACAAAGTATCAAGGCCGTAAATATTGCATCGCAATATTTGATATGCGTGATATGCGGAACATTTTTGTCTTTTCATTGTTGGTTCACCTTTTATTGGTTGCCGTCCTGGGCACCTTACATATTTGGGCCTCTTTACCTGCAATATTATGGCCACACCTCTGTTTTGTTGAAGGAATTTACTCCGCCCATTGACCCTTATGGTTGAATCTGCACACACGGAAAGTGTTGGTAGATGTGTGCACACATACTTACTTGTACACACATGTCTGAATCAAGAAGCTGTTCTTGTTAATCTGAAATGACGAGTTTGTGAAATTGCATTTATGTGCTGCTTGTAGCATTGACAGGCCCACACTGCACTCAAAGTGCATTGCAGGCAGCATTCGTGGGATAATTCACCATATGAGAGGATTAACTGTTTTCCCACCGGCTATCTACGCCTTAAGGCTTCAGTATTGACCAACACTGACCTAATACTGCTGTCATCACTACTGCCACAGGCCCAGTGGCCACACTGTGTGTCGTTGGAAGTGTGGCAATGTGTGTTAACACATACACACGCGCACACTCTCTCGCTCACACATGGTGCATGGTTCTGCTGCAGTGCAGTCTTTTAATGTGTGTGCTGTCTTTAAGCTCCCTTCTCCTGCTATGGCAAGCTGACTGCAGTGGTGATATGCCCTGCTACTGTCTGAGTGCAACATAGATTAGACTGCTGCAGAAAGACGCTGTTCATGATTTGCTACCTGTTTGTCTTCCCGCTGGTAAATATCAATTATCATTTCAATATAACAATTAAAATGCTAATGATATCGTGGCTCCCAGACTTTGATTCTTGTATCGTTTCCTTCTGGTCTGCAATCTAGCATTGGTTTTTACACCTGGAGTGGCACAAACCTGCCTTGTTGAAGTGTCTGTGATGGTGACATCATCAGACAGGAGTGTTGAGGTAGTTGCACCCTAACACACAGGGCATTAAACCTAAGGCCAATGTCATTGGAGAACTAGACGGAGTGTTGTGTGTTCAGCATTTATCAGACTCCTTATCAGAAACGTATTTTGTTTGAGCTGAGAGGCATGCCTGCAGTTTGTAGTGAACCTTCCCATAATGTAACCACCTTTTAATTTAAAAGTCCTATATTATATTTTAAACATTAATGTAGCAGCAAACAACAATATAGCAGAGAAAATGCATCCTGAGCAGAGAATGACATCACATTCTTTCTGTATGTGTGTTGTAATCCGAGGCTGCGTGTGTGTGTGTGTGTGTGTGTGTGTGTATATTGCCCACAAAGCATTTGTTATGGTCTAGTGGCAGACAAGGGCCACATGGCATGATCATAGTTCCTTATTCATAATTGAAGAAATTGAAGAAATATGACAGTATCGCATATTATCAGATTCTTAACTCTCTTGATATTTTATTTTTGCACAGTTATGATTTCACAATTTGCTTTATTATTGCATGGATGGCGAGATTGAGAAGTGTAACTGTGAAAAGGTATAGAACTGTATGGCCAAATACGCTATATTCCTGTATATTTAAGTCATTAGTTAATATATTACTTTGTAGTTCATCATTAGTTAATTATGTGATTGTGGTTGTTTGACTAATGGCTATCTGTAGTTTCTTTAATGATCACTGTCAAAAGCTTACAAGCTGTATGCCACAATTCCCAGTAGGGTTGACGCACACATCTTATTAATAACCTTGTTCTGCACAGAATGATGAGGGATCCTCTTGTCAGTACAAATTATGACACTTAGCCCATTAACCTTTTTAAAGGGGAACATTTACAAATGTACAGTCCCTGTCAGCGGAGACTAAAAAGTGATGTGTTTGGGTATGTGTGTCACATTCCAGGTTATTTAAAAGCAATTTAAACGTACTGTATCTTAAGAACTTGGGTAAAAACATACTGACCTGTTAAAATGGTTGATATCCTGGAAGTAGCAGCAGTAGTGTTTCTAATACGAGCCTTATTTGGAGATGGGCGGCGTCTCGGAGCAGCAGAGATTTCAAATGACAAGAAAGGGGGCTCTTATCGAATGGTTTACAAGCAAAGACAAAAAGCACCCTCTGGCTTTCATCAGGCGTAGCAGGCTAGAATGAAGAAGAGAGAGGCAAAGAAGAGGAGCAATGAAGGAGAACATACTTTAGTTCTCTAAGTACAGTAAAGGATGGCATAGGAGAGAGGTGCTGATAAGCTGAATCATGAAGTATTTTGACCTAAAGCCAAGCTACTAAACCGGAAGATGAATGCGCTAAATTCTCTTAAGTGGCTATGCTGCCTCTGTCCGTCGAGATACACTAGTTTCATATCCATTGTGTTTAAACCACAGCTATGTTAAAGACTAACAGAACTGCGTGTGTCTAGTGTACTGGCACGGGATGGATGCATAGGTTTCTGGGCATGTGTGTATGTGGCTCGCCATTGTCACATCGTCGATGTCAACCGACTATATCTTCATGCGATACTTTTATATAATGGATTGTTTAGATTTTTTTCTGTCTAAAAAAAATAAAATAAAGCTGTGCCCTGGCTAATTAAATGTACCACAGATTAGGCCGGGTCTGTCTTATCTGACAATGTTGAAATCCAGTCTGGAAACTGTGATAAGAAGAGCAAACAACTCTAATAGAGCGTGTAATTATTTCCCATAATCCCCATTTTCATTCCATTTAGACTCTCTCTCTCTCTCTCTCTCGTCGACTGTACAATGCTACCATCTAGGGCAGTCCTGCTTCAGTCAGTGTGTCAGGAATGTGTGTGTTGACTAATGGAGGTGCGCGGCTGCCAGCTCTGCTACTGACCCCTCTTACCATCTGAACTTAGCCCGTACGCATGTTTCTCATTCACTCAGGCGCTCGCTATGATATCCATTCCCTGAACACCGTCCGACAGGTAGCTTTATCAGACGCGGCCTTCGCACAGCTACATATCAAATTCTTCACGTTCATGGTAATCATGGGTACTTTCTTTGTGTGAGGTTTATGACGCAAGCATGTCATTTCAAAGCTATTACTTTGTATTTTATGTTAAACACATTTCCTGTACAAGGTTTTAGTGTGCATTTGGGGGCAGGCTAGCCTTGTGAGACCATCCTGATTATGTGAGCTCAAATTTCATTTTGCAGTCTGGAACCCCCTCAATTCCAATATGTTTGTCATAGAGGTGGTGCTGATGCATTTCACTCAAAATCCCTTAATACCATTGGACTCCCTAGCATTATCTCACCCAATCAGCATGTTTAAAATCAGAAAGAGCCCTGGTGGAAACCAAAGTGTACGATATATACGCTGATGTCGTGGGGAAAACGGCAGCTTGCCACTGATTGGCTGTTTCAAATTTTTTCCAAACGGACAACAAACGCTTTTGCTTTGAGGGATTTCAGGCTGATACTGATACGAAATGAAGTTTAAACTCATGAGATCAGGATGGTCTCGCGAGGCTAGAGGCACTGGGGCAGAGGGCCGTGTTTACACAATAGTGGAGAAACTAGTTTCTCAAATGGGGAAAGGAAGATGATAAGCTGCTGTTTATATTGTACTGTATATGGAGATGCAAAATAAGTGTAGAATGTAGTAGATGTAGAATCTGGAGCAGTGAAATGTATTCGTATTTCAGAGGGGTTATAGCAACCAGGCCTTGCCTCCATGGCACCCCTAGCATCCTGATTTGATGAGCGCTAAAAAGGCTAGTTTCTGCACTCCTGTTACCGCAAGGCTTTTAGACCCAGCGAGAGTGCTCTCTGGTTTCTGTTGCTGCTGCAGTCTTTCTTCTTGCTCTCTATGTATGTATTTGCGTAATATGCTTTCTTCCTAGCCCTGACCACATGGCTTCATATCTCTTGACAAGAAGACCTGCTCTTTGATTTAACATAGCCTGTGGATGCTACGGCCTATGCGTTTAATTCTCTTCTCAACCATGCTTTTGATCTTTCCACTGTGAGCTCCATGCACATTCTTTCCTAACATATGTTTAGCATCACCGCTACAATGTGTGGACGATGATGACTTCTCCAGATTTTTCCGATTGGATCTCGACTCAGGCTATCTGTCTGCTTAGGCTCGCAAAGGGGCCTTGGCTCCAGCTAGCTTTTTACAGGGAGAGTCGGTGATCTGGTTACTGCAGCTGGAGCAGAGTGTTCAGTCAGGCTGTAAGACTGGAGAAAGGGGAACAAAGAGGGGGAGGGGGGGTGTTAGTATAGCATTGACTTTGCAGCATTTGTGGTGCAATCATTCGCAGCATTTTATACAGGGACAAAAATACTGAAACCACATCGCTGTTTCGTGGATTATCTTGTAATTTCTTTTATTTCTTTGACCATCCAAAGTATCTATTTATGTGGACGATTTCTTTATTTTTTGGCATGTTTATTTTTTGCTGTTATTTAGCTAGGCGAACTCTTGCTATGCTGTAAATAAATGTGTGGCAGTTTTAGCTAGCTTGGAGATAGAAGCTAGGAGGCCCTTGAGTGTGTAAAATGATTGAAGTATGCAATATTGAACAGTACACACACAGTTGAGGGAGTATATATATGTGTGTAGCAGCAGTTGCTAGCAGCAATATCGTCTACAGATTCCTAACACAGTTGTGACAGGACAGAGGAAATGAGACACAGACCCCCGCTGATAAACAGCTCATCTGAATTATAGATGGTGTCTAAATGGAGTACAGAAATGTACAGCAAAATGCTCTCACTCGGTGCATATAGACTTAACGATAAAAGCACTGTGGCTACTATTTTCTCCCTCCACTGAGCCATCTATCCATCCGTCCAGCCATCCATCCATCCAGAAAGCATCTCTCCATCTCAAAGTGTGTATCAGATTTTCTCACTCTGAATAATAGATGTGTTTGCTGTAAATATTTCATGGTCGACTGACTGAAAACACATGCCTGCCAGAGATATGGAGAGTGAGGGCAGAGTGGGATAAGGGGTGGGGGGTGACCAAGAGAAGTAGATACATTTTCTAACCCTTCTTTCTATTAAATAGTTCTCAAAGTTCAAAAACAACCACAAACGTACACAAAATATCAGGTTCATAACTAGACGCAAGCGATATTGCTGAACAGATAGTAAGAGATGGTAATAACTGAACAAATGTGAATAAACAACATAGTGCATATTTAATTAAATAATTTTTTTTTAATTATTATTGTTTATTTTTACAAATTTGAAAAGGAAGACTCTTTTCTACAATTCTGAGACCACCATAAAATCATGTTTTGACCCCTCAGGGGGTCATGATAACCCTTTCTTCGAGACACACTGTAAAAGACAGTGGTAATATTAAACCCTTTCTGTGTCCTCCCTGCAGGGCTCTCAGGATTCAACAGGAGGTCAGGAGGGCTTAGTGGCCCCACCCTTCACAGCTTTTCCCCCACCTCCCCCTCCACAGAACGGACTGCCAGGGACGGAGTTCGTCCCCGGGGCCCTGTTTGGTGCTGGGGGCCAAGGAGCAGCAGAGGTGGGGGCCACAGCTAATGGTTCCACCACCAACACCACCAACAACAATGTAGGTTAAACAGAACAAAGGCTTCTACATCCTTAGCCATTCAATTATGTATACTAATTCTGATTAGAAGTTTGAAAAATATTATAATGATGACAACCATAGAATTCTAAGAAAAACTATTTACGCTATAATTCTCATTCATTGTAACGTATGGAGTAATAAACACATATATATACATTCATTTGGGGGGACTTGTGGTTTCTGGTATGCCAGTTCTGTCTTATATTTTTTAACATATGCCATTTTCACCCATTAATTTATTAAATTACATGGTTTTAGTTTGATTAATTTTAGTTGATAATTTTTAGTTTAGATTTAAACACTACCAAGAGAGACTCCTGTAATCCTATCTGCAGTTCATACACTCTTTTGTTCCTTATCATTCTCTCTCTCTCTCTCTCCACCTCCTCTCTCCTGTCATTTTCAAGGGAAAGGTGGAGGAGTCATCCCAGGGCGATGGGGGGGGCCAGTGCGGAGCAGGTAGTGCAGGAGCGGGCGGAGGAGGTGCTGGTGGAGACTCTGCCGAGGCCAAGGGGACCCCAAAGCGTCTCCACGTCTCCAACATCCCTTTCCGCTTCCGGGACCCCGATCTCAGGCAGATGTTTGGGGTAAGGACCCTTGTAATCAACAGGGTCAATTAAATCATGACCAATGCGAAGGATACTAACACTCCTAGGGCCATCTTTCACTGCTTGTGGGTGTATGTCAGACTTCTATTAACCCTTGTGATGTCCTTCAGGTCAAAATGACCCAAATCACTGTCACTTTGTGACAGACAGAAGGCGCTAAACCTAATTCTACAGCTTACATAGACATATGATGTGCACTGCTGGCACAACAAGGTTTCTGTTTGAAACCCAAGGACAATAGGAGGGTTAAAAGGCACAAAACAAAAACACAAATACGTAAAGAAGTAAGAAATATAGAAATAAATACACACAGCAATGCCATTAAAAAAAAAAAAAAAAATCATACACAATCAAATGGTGCCGCCGGGTGGCCAAATACCATATTTTTAAGGACATCATGAGGGTTAATAGTTACTGGACAAAGTTGCAGAGAGGCTAAAGTGTTATAAAAGCACAGAGAACAAACTTGTGGGTGAAGTGTACATAAGTGTGTAATAGTGACCCCTAGTGCAGAGCCTCTGCACTTCATCCGTTATCTCACCCTTTCAAGATTATAATGTGCAGTGAGGCTTAAATGCATGATTATGTCTGAATGGTTTAAGCGCAACCTGAAATGGTTTAACTAAAGCAAAATGCCCTTTAGTGCAAAATGGTTTCTTTTCAAATTCTAATTTCTCTGTTTTTATCACTTTCCAGCAATTTGGGAAGATTCTGGATGTAGAGATTATATTCAATGAGAGGGGTTCCAAGGTGAGTGCACAGCTGAACTGACCATATAGCCAACTCAAATTCCTCCCTGATAATACCCTGAATAAATGTCCCTCGCGACACTGCTTCCCACTGGCGGAATCCGTACAGCACTTGCAGCCTCGGTATATGAAGGCAAACGGCATGCTCTTTATCGATAGCAGAAAATCCTTAATTAATGTATCCCATAGCGTGTATCCCATAGCGTGTATCCCATAGTGTGTATCCGTCACTGTATTGAGTGTATTCCCCTGTGCTGTGGCCTGCTCACTGCCAACCCCCTACCTCTGCTGCGTACCGCAGGGCTTTGGCTTTGTGACATTTGAGACCAGCGCCGACGCTGAGAAAGCCCGGGAAAGGCTCCACGGCACACTGGTGGAAGGTCGGAAGATTGAGGTAATTTTCCACTCTCTCTCTCTGTCTATCTGTCTCTCTCTCTTTCTCTCCCTCTCTCTCTCTCTCTCTCTCCCTCTCCCTTCCTCCCCCTCCCACTGTACTTTCATAGTAACTGCCTGATTGCTAACACCACTAGATAGCTAGCTCCCATCCTCCCTCCATTGACATGCTCTAACGCACCCTGCTGCTATCTCAACCTTGGTCCTTTGCAATACGTTTTATTACTCTTAATTCACTATATTGCCTCAGTTTCGTGTTGTGGCGGGAGCTATCAGGGGCCGGCGGAGTGCAACACCACATAGCATGCTGGGTGCTTATCATTCTTGCATTGAAACATTCTGTACACCGTGTCGTCTTTTACAGTGATTTTATTTACTTTAAAAATATTTTATGATTTTTGCACCATTACTTGTAGTCACACTGATATTATGGTATTATTATTTTCTTCGTCCTCTGCACCAATCAGAAGTGATGCTTGTGTAACCGGTACCTGCGGGCATGTGAGGATCGCGGTGAACGGATGATGCATGGCAGATTGCTGTCAGATGCTCTTATTTTCCTCCCCTGCTTAGAAGTCCTCCCCTGTTTCCCCCCCTCCCTTCCCCCCGTGCCCGCGCTGCGGCTAAGCTGTTGTGACAAGCTCATGGCCGTCGGTGCCACGCACTTTCTCTCTCTCTCTCTCTGCGCTCTGTGGACGCTTATCGAAGAGCTGCACTCGCACTGCTTGTCGTCCACAGTTCGTTTTGTTCTACCTTTTTAATTTAACATCCGTTTATTATACAAGGCATGTGATTGTAAAACGTCCGCCATTATCAGGAATGGAAAAGTGCATGATGTGTGTGATAATTTCGACACTTGTCTTTTGTAATTTAGTGTTTGGTTTATTTCCTTTGGGGCCATTAATCCTCCAGAGCATCCTATCATTTACAATGTAGGATATTAGATCTCCAAAGCTGTTTTTAAGCCAGGGGCTTGCATGGCCTTGCAGTGGTTATTTCTTGGTGTGTGTGGGTGTGTGCGGGTGCTTTGGGAGTTTGAGTCAGTCCCTGCATGGTGGTATGTGGCTGGCTGGACCCTCCATTTAGCTCCGTGCAACCAAATCTTTTTTTTTTAATGGGTGAATGGCAGCCACAACACATCCTCCTTGCCACCTCCACCTCCAGTCAATCAGCAAGCCTGAATGGATACTGATGGAGCCAATCTAACCTGCATCAGTCACGCCTCTTATTAAATCAAGGGGCCTGTGTTGTCTCCGGTGTGGCCGCTACCTCCAGCTCTCCCTCTATCTCCTATTGATTTTTACCCTGTGTCTCGCATGATGTCAGTCACCTTTTATTGCTCAGCAGGCAGTATGTCTTTCTGTTGGGTGTCAGTGCTGCATGTGTGCTGTTGTCCTCCAGCAGTAGTGTCAGGCAGTCACCAGTTTACCATGTGCATGGTGGGGCTGTGGTAGTGTCTATCAGCCCTATCAGTTTCTCTGTTCCCTGGTGTGTGTAAAGTGCATGGGACAAAGGGGTTGATGTAGGCTACATGGTTCTTCTATGTCTATTTCTACATACTTTCAATGGAGGAGGGGTTTGCTTTTGACACAATGCTGTCCGGCCGTTCTCTTCTCTTGTAGATGTGGCTGAAGTAACTCGCTTTAATTGGTCGTATCATTTCAGAGTTTGTTGAACTGTGGATTTGTTGAGCTGTAGTGTAGGTGGGGTGAAAAATACACAAGCTGGGTAGAACATATCGCTGTACAATAATTCAGAAACTCTGAAATATGGGCCTTTATGTATGCTTTGGTTTTACTGAGTGTAATACTTATTGCTCAACAATGGCATGGGGTTTAAGGTGCTGTCCTGTTAAGTGTGCATGGTTGGAACCTTAGTAATTCTTTCAGTAACTTAGCAACAGCACTAATGTCAACTGTTGGTTGTTTCTCATGCATGTCTATATTTTTATTTCAGCTATTTTGTTGAGTTGGTTTGGTGATGGTGCAGTTTAATTTTAGGTGTTTTGTTGGCATGAAGTCCAATAATTGCATTGTCACACTCATAGGATATGTGGTCAGAGTTATCTTATTTTCTATGTAAGTTTTTATTTTCTTTACAAATTAGTCCATTATTAAGAAGGCACACTGAGCTGTTGAGTGCTTTAATTTCTTATTCCTGGTGCATGCCAATGGGATTTGTCTGTTTTGTTTTTCCACTAAGATTACCTACTGTACCTTTTAGTGTGCATGTAGCTGACATGTAGTGTAGAAACAAGTGAAGCTGTTAACATTTAAAGTTACATTGTACTTCTCTTTGTCTGGAATAAAACTCTGCGCTTTGAAGAAGTCAGTTTCCCGTACGCTTCCAATGTATTCATGTAAGTGGCCCAAACTCCAATTCACTCTACTGTCTGTGATCTCATTTCACCTGCTGCCGATTCTATATATAGACTATAGATTCCTATAGGCCTATATATAGGCATGATGAGGGTCATCATTGGCGTGTTTCTGCATATGCGCATACACACCAAGCTTCTGTACCCATTTTCAACTGTGTTTTTCTGTACGCGTGCGTGTGTGTGTGCGTGTGTGTGTGTGTGACTGTCTTCTGACGTCAGCTGCTTTACAAACAATGCAGAAATCATTTTATGGGGTCAA
>JAODUG010000023.1:3222047-3238275 GCA_027564795.1 Aphredoderus sayanus | reverse complement strand
GAATGCACTGCTCTCCTAGTGTTTCCTTAGCCAGCACATTTAATTTAAAACCAGGCCCTCAAGGTCATGCCAGTTGTTTGTTATTCTTTCCCCTCGCGTTCTCTTCAATCTTCCCTTTTCTCTGTTCACTCATTTATTCGTGCCTTCCTTCTCTCTCTCAGCTTCCATTTCACTGAACCTTTCTTGCCCTCCCTTTTCACTGCAGACCTCTTTCCTCCGCGTAACTCTGTCTCCTAAGCTCCTCCTTCCTTTCCTTCTTCCCCTTTATCTTTCCTCCTTCCTCGCACGACCTGTTGGCCACACACTTCCTCCTGCGGTAAAAAACAACTGGCTAGTGTTCCGAGGCGTAATAAGACCTGTTGAGACAGAGCCAGGGCTTTGTAATAGCATCTGTTTTCCTTGCGCCTTTGTACAATGCCGTTGCTTTCGGCAAATGTGCCGCGTCACCGCGTGCACCCGCAGTGCCGGGGCCCACGAGATGTGACGTGTGCCGCCTTGTCTTCCAGTGCCAGGCTTCCCCTATCCGGCGGCGGCAGCGGCCGCCACCACGGCAGCCGCCGCCTTCCGCGGCGCCCACCTCAGAGGCCGGGGGCGGCCCGTGTACAGCGCGGTGCGGGCCGCGGTGCCCCAGCCCGCCCTCCCCGCCTACCCCGGGTAAGGGACAACATCACAGTCTGGTGTGCTGCAAGGGGATCTTACACGCCCGCGCACACACACACACACACGCATGCACTATGAAGCTGCGACCACAATAGTGCCGTGTGTTAGACCTATAAGGAGACATGCATACACAGCTGGGAGTGTTGATCAGGAAAGCAAGTGAAGCGTAGCTCAAGTCATTCTCCTATCACATTTTCTATGTAAAGATGTATGTGCATATCTATCTGTCTATCTCCAGAGCTAGATATAGAGAGAGATAGATCTGTGCTCCTGCAATTTACATGTGCAATATATGTACATACATACATGTACAATACATTTCACACGCTGGCACGGCGTCAGTTTGTTGACAAGCTACGATGTATCCCAGACACGGGAACGTACCGTTGTGGACTCATTTGCATAAACACAAAGATACCACAGTCAACCGATTTGCATATGCACACACCAACCACACAGATTTGCCACAAGTCATTAATGTTTACTGTGATCTGCTTTTGTCCCCCGCTGTGCATACTGCGCATGCCGTTGTTGCTGTGCTGTGCTGATTGGCTAGCGACGACTGTTGTGACATTAAAGCTGAAGTTGATTGGTTAATGCATATTATGATATTCAAATCAAGGCAAACAATATTAAATCTGGTGCTGAAGGAACTGCCTCTTCCATATGTGCTCCACTGCTCAAATACCCACCCCTCACAGGTCGTTTTCACAAAGGGGGGAGGGGAATCTATTTCAGTTGACCTTTACTGCCATCATCTCCCCATAGTTGGGGAACAATAGCAGTTTATAGTTGTAGTTCAGCTCAATGCTAGTCTATGGACTTAATCTATTGGAGCCAAGAGTCCATTGAGACATTTTTAATGGTCTTGGATTATACAGATAGAGGATGCAGCAATGGAGCATACATGGATGTTGTAATTCCTCTGCATGCTGCATGGGTGTGAAATAACTCTCTCTCTCTCTCTCTGCTCTTCTTTTTTCCATCACCACCATCCACTCTGGTTTGGGACTTTGCACTGTTCCATCTGCACCCCCCATCATTACCTCCCTTCCTCTCTCTCTCTCTCTCTCTCCCTCCCTCTCTCTCTCTCTCTCTCTCTCTCTCTCTCTCTCTCTCTCCCCTTTTGTGGCTCTCAGTGTTGTGTATCAGGATGGGTTTTACGGAGCTGCAGACCTATATGTAAGTAAACCCACCATCCTGCTCTCTCTCTCGCTGTCTGTCTCCCTCCCCCTCCCCCTCCGGGTGATTCTGCATGTGCATCAGGTCATGAGCGACACAGAGCAGCCCTGCAGCACAGGTGAACAGGCCCCAACACGGGATCCCGGGGTTGTTTGTGTTATTTCCTATTCATAAAAATCCCTCATTTATATTGTTTCCTCACACCTAGGGTCAAAATAGCTTGTGCTGAAATAGTGGCGGGGCCTGACACACCAGTGTTAATGGTTGCTCTGTGGGTGTACTGTATGCAGCGCTGTGTGTGTGTGTGTGTGTGTGTGTGTGTGTGTGGGGGGGGGTATCCAGGTTGACAACGGCTGTTTCTGTTCTCTCTATAGACTAGTGTTTCAGGACTCAGTCATTAGTCCCAGATTGACTCAGGTAGGGTCACCACCAAACCCACTGTGTGCATTGACTCTCCTACCCACTTTAATGTTATGAGTCATCTTCTGATCTGATCCGATCTGGTCTGGAACATGTTGTCTTGTTAGTCTGAAGAATGACAACTGATTAGAAGTTTGTTTACTAACTCACTTAAATCTGCACTTTTTTACATTGTGGGGATTGAATTGTTTGTTTGTTTACTAAACCACTAAATTGAGTGTTCTTTTTTTCTGCTTGGTTTGTTGTTTTAAGAGAGATCGGCATCTTACATTTGCCTGGTAGTATATCATTTTGTCTACATTCCCTTTTTAAAATACAAAATAACAGTTTTACCATTTGATCATGGCTGTAAAAATCTTAACACATTTTCTCGTTTTCATTGTCTGGGGCTTGACAAATGCCTTTATTAAGCAAGACACGGATCTTGGATCCAATAACTTTGTATTGGAGTCAATAATTCCCCATTTGCCACTTTCTTTTCAATTCAAGCAAGACAAGCTCCACTTTGGGTTTCGAATGTATCAGACAAGCAGACATTTGCATTTTGGAGCAATTAAACTAGTCATATTTTCCAGTGAGAAATGTTTCTTACCAGCCACCCTGGCCATCAGCCTAGAATACTGCAAAGCAAATGGGCCAAATGGAGCACAGTGTGCTCATATACTCCTGCTGCACAGCTAGGGTGGCTGTGCCTTGTTAGCTTGCTACATGACGTCTGACTTTAAGCGACAGGCTGATATGCACAGCGTTCCGTTTTCCCTTCTCACATAGTCTTAGTCATAATCTTCACTTTATTACAGAATAGATTTGGCGAATTAGGAGATATTTTTCTATGGCTCTGACAGTGTAAAATGTTGAGCTTTGTTCGATAGCAATGTGTCATGCACAGTGCATTGTTTTTCAAGGAGATCTAAGTGGAATTCTGGTTTTAATTAATATCATTAGTCTGCATGTGGTCAAAGTCGAGCTTTAATGAATTGACAGAAATAACTAGCCTCTCACTTTTGATTAAACTAGTTTTAATAGATCAAAACACTAAAGTGAAAACTTTATCCAATCTGTGTTTTATCAATTTTATTGTCACAAACGTGACAATGTAAAGGAGCATATGGCATGGTAATATCAATATGATGTACTCTATATGCCAAACTAGCTTTCTAGCTGCTCTTTAAAACTTGAGGTTTCTACTTTTTCCAAGCAGCGATGGCCGCAGGTCGGCTCTGTCCTGAACTGCCCTCAGCCCTGAGGGGGCCCTCTGCTAAAATAGAGAACATGGTGCATTGCATAACTGCCACCCTCTGAGCTCCCAGCCCCAGAGGAGTGTTCGTCAAGCATGCTGTCAGCTGCTGCATGCAGGAATATCTCTCTAGCCTGTCCCCGCTCTCCACCCACTCTCAAACCCCGTTTTACTGCCCTCTTGGCTGCCCAGCTCTCTCTCTCTCGCCCCCTCTGTCTGTAGTGCAGGGTGTTGTGTGTGCTGTTGCTGTGTAAAGTGCTAGGGTGTGCATGTTGTGTTAATGTGAGGGGGTGGCTGTAGTGCGGCCAGTGCAGGCTGTTTGTGTGTGTGTCCTGGGTGTGTCCTGAGAGCGCGCTCCTTTTGTAAATGTTTTATTTTTGTTATCACCTCCTCTCCCTCCCTCTCACCATTCGTCTGTATGTCTGTCTGTCTTCCCTGTGAGATTACACATACGAGCACAAATATGTTTTTTTGTGTCCGTTACTAAAAAAAGAATTGTTACGTCCATGTATGGGGACCTAACATTTTCTTTTATTCTTCAAACAAATGGCGTACATTTTATTGAGTTACATTTATAACACCTACACCCTTCTAATTTTAGTAATAATAAAATGATCATAAAATATAAGATAAAATAAGTTAACCTCAGTGTACAGAATGTCACTCCCCATACTCATACTAACACATTTTCTCTTTTTAACACAGGTTAGTGTGGGAAATGTATTTAAGATAGCAATGCTTAATAAGATATTGTATATGTTAATTAGAAATATATATTTAATATATATATATTATATTTAATAGATTCCCATATTGGTGTTCTATCAATGTCAGGTGTGCTCTCTCTCCCAGCCAGGTCTGGTGAGGCCGCTCTATAACTGTGTGTGTGTGTGTGTGTGTCGGTGCAGGGAGGATACCCTGCTGCTGCTGCTGCTGCAGCTGCCTACCGCTATGCCCAGCCTGCAGCTGTAACCGGGGCAACCGCCGCCGCAGCTGCCTACAGTGACAGGTGAGGTCACTGAGGGGCAGCTACTTACGCAGGCACTCTCCCCCCCCTTCCCCCACCCCCCAACTCTCAGGCAAGGCTTGTTAACACCGAAAATACACACTGTTTTCTCCCGCATAATGACCTGCTTGCAGGATGCAATACATGTCCTGTATTTAGGCATGGATATTGTGGCTGTGGAGCTAATTATCAGCCATAAACGGACATAACAACAGCTACACGTGGTCAATTGATGCAAGGGGGGGTGGTTAGGGTTCATTAGGGACAAGTCACTTCATGAACACACAGTGCTTCCTTACATTATTGCTAGACTGTTACAGCAGAGGAATCACATTAGCGGAGGGATTTTCTGTTTCCTTGTGAAGCCAGACCACTAGAGGCCGAAGAGCGCTGCTTGTTTTATGACTTTTCCAAGGTTGAGGGACTGCAGGGGCTCCTTGTGGACCAGGTATTTGCAACTAATGGCTAGTTCACGCTACACAACTTGAGCCCAGATTCCTTCTCACTCGCTGAGGAGTCCTTTGAGATCGCAGTCAAAAGTCCCTCGCTCGTAGGGAAATCACAGCGCTCGTGTAGTGGGAACTGCTTACAACAGGATCTGAGTGTCGCCGCTGTGTTGTAACTCCAGACTGAATATTTAGCAGGTTTAGCAGGACCAGATATCTGGACTTGTCGGGGAGTCCAAATCCTGTAGTGTGAATGGTGTTAGTGGTGCCGATGAGGGGAAAACAGTAACTACCTTCGTTTTCATAACCGCTTGAAGAAGCGCGTATCCGTTGTCGACTGAGCCTCTCGCATTTGAATTATTTTTCAACACTTCTAACCACGTCAGTGGTGTGACATTTTTGTAGTGAAAGAAGCATGTTGAGAAATGTACCAGCTCCATGTTAACAAGGAGCAAACGCTACTGCTACGGAGGTTGACTGTTTGTGAGAGATCCTAATTCTAGCCTTGTGGGACAATCGATCTCACAAGCTCCAGTTTGACTTGGTAATGTGTGACCCCCCCCTGTCGCCGATCAGTCATGTAGTGTGGATCCCACGACGACTTGAAGACCCCCGATTACCAGGCAGACAGTCGTGTAATGTGTGCAGTGCAGCGCTCTGACGTCTTAGTGTGAACTCTGTCAACAGCTGTTGAAGTACCGCTAGCATGTTACCGCTGAAGGCTTCTGATTTTTGATAGTCTAGGATCACAGGATTAATTTCATGAATTCCTATTAACCTAATAGAATTCATGAAATCAAACAAAGCATCTAATGTGTGTCTTGTGTTGCCAGTTATGGGCGGGTGTACACTACAGACCCCTACCACGCTTTAGCCCCAGCCGCTGCTGCTTATGGAGTGGGAGCCATGGTGAGAACAAACACACACAGCCCTCCATCCACAACAGTGTTCTTCACACAGGACCCTGCAACAGGGTGTCTACAGGTCTCTAAAAAAGTATTTTGTTTTTATGTTACAGTCTGGGCTTAAATCTTAAATTTGGTTTTCAAATGTTTTAAATGGTTCCAGGCAACATACAATTATATTCTCAGATTGCTGTCATTTGCTTTTTGGCAAGATGGTTGTGACTGTAAAAACAGTAATGTTAAAACAGTAAGGTTATAACAAGACAAAACACCTCTTGGCTAGGAGGTTCAGTTTGTTGTTTAGAGCTGAATGTAAATAAAGTTTGTTTTGAGTAGTATGTATTCAATTTAAAATACAAAGATATATATATATATATATATATATATAAAAATAAATAATGCATGGCATTCATGGCTCTTCCACCCACTAATGTATTTTTTAGCATATGCAGTGGGATCTAAGAGGAGTTCACTGAGCTCTGTGGCTTTTAAAGTTGTTTAATCCAAAGCCAATAGTCACTTAAATGTAATTTACCCTGTGTTCCCATTACTTTGATGTAAATGTAAACGCTTAAAAAAAAATCTTTCTCAATATATAATCTTTTGTCATTTGTCTTTTTCAGGCTAGTTTATACCGGGCGGGATACAGCAGGTTTGCTCCCTATTAAAACACAAAGAAACACCCAAGGAATTCCATGTTGCTCCCTATTCTTTCCGAGCCCTTTGTTTGGAAGGAGCTCCCCTCCATTTTTCTGCGGGCGGACGATGGTGACAACCCATATGTTTCTTTTCCTTTTTTTGTTGTTGCTTTTCCCCCCCCTGGAGAGCGAGTCATTGCCACATCATCAACTCAAACTGTACTGTTCTGTCAGTGACATGGATACAATGGAAACTGCCAGTGGAATTTCCCACAATAAAAAAAAAAGAGCAAGAAAGTTGGCGGACACTACGTTCAAGACACACCAATACAGGGTACAATTTAAGATGGTTAAATTTAGAAACACTATGGGCAATGGAGGGAGAGAGACTGCTGTTTACCTTGGCGATCCTATACACTACAAGTCGTACTTCCAGAAAGCCTGTGTGGCATCACTGCCCCACCTTCCCTAATTAGCCCTGTGTGCACAGTAACATTACGACATCCAGTCATTACACTACACTATCCCTCGCTGCTGCCTTGCACGCAAGATGGATGGACAGTCCACACCACAGCATTAATGCCCTGTAAATGGAGGTAGCTCCCTGTATTCCCTGCCAAGCATACACACACACACACGCACACCACACTACATTGTGGAGGAGCTACACTGTGATGTAGCGTCATGTCGTAATAATATAAATGTGTCCTGTTCAATGTGGAGGTGAAGGAGAAAATATTTTTGCGATGATGAAACGCTGAGCGCTCAGCCTGCCGCACGTGGATCATCTCTCCACTTTACAACTGAGGGAAACCACTGTTGCCCCGGTAACAGACCACCAACAACACGGAAGAGTTTTTTTGTTGTTGTTTTCTTCTCTTTTCTGACGTCTTGGAAGGTTGGAAAAGGGTGATATATGGTTAAATCATGTTAAAGAAGTATACATTGTTTTCTGCATTACCTCAGTTTTTCCTGTTTCGTGTGTAAGGTTTGTTTTCACGTCATTTGGAAAAGAATATGCTTTGAAATGTCATCATGATACGATATGGACACCGTAACTATTATTACCAGTGAAACTGTTATTTTGTTTTTTAATTTCCCTCCTAATGTCAGCGTAGTAAGTATTACACTTTTCTATGACAGAAAAGATGTTTTCCATTAAGTTTCTTTCTTTTGAGGATGTTCTACACCCTGTCACTGCTTGTCAAACAATTACTGAAGATATTTCTTTCCTTCTCCATTAGACAGACAATCCAAACACAGCAGCACTGCAGTGTTTGTTAGTAGGTTAAGATGTACGCGGAACCATAACAATTCAAAGGTTTGAACCAGGGTTTGCCCCCCACACGGAAATCTAATTGTCATCTGCCAGCGAGCTAGCCCTCCTGGCTTACCTGTTTATGCCTACAAGATTCAAGCAACATTTCTGTGTTTCAGCAGTGTTTGAACCTACTCAGCAGTAGATGCCATTTGAACACGCTAGTTTAGAATACCGTACTATGAAACTCGGCAAAACTGGGCTCTCTCTTTTATACAACACTAATCTAAGTACAGATAATTTGATTTTTAGTACGGAGGAAGCATTTTTCATTTGTATTATTTCCTGATGTGATTTAAAAGAAGACCAGTTGAACAGTCTTCTGGTCAACATTAAGCTGCAATATTAACCAAACTCCATCCTGACTTTGTTTGGAATGTTCTAGGCAGTGCAGGTTGCGTCAAGTTCCACACTGCTCTGTATATAGGTATAGCAGAGTACCTTGTACAGACCAAGCCTGTGTCCCTATGTACAATTATAACATATACTCTTAATTGTATTATTATTCATTTGTTTTTCTTTTTGGTTCCAAAGATTTTCTGGAGAAAAGAAAGCACATTTTTTGATGAAAATGTATAACATATTTTGATAGGTTTGCTATTGCTTTACTTGAGCTCATTTGTTTTTGTATTGTTATTTGTGGGTTAAAGCTGTTTTATTCCACTTGGCTTCAGCAGGTTGTTCAGCAGCTTATAATAACGTCATTAGAGCAGGACCTGAAGAGGGCCAGGGGTGGAAAAAAAATCACAACAAAAGAAAGTAGTTTTTATAGAGTTTCATAGCAAATTGGAATCCTGAACTGCAAACGAAACAAGCCATTTTGGAGGGCCACTAAACAGATATATAGGCCCACTCACACTTAAATCAATGCTGCAGACGAGGAAACTCTGCTAACAGCAGCTGCCTGCACGCTCATGGTGTGTCAGGAGGGATGGCAGAGAGTTGGAGGGACATGGAGAGGATATTTGTGCACAGTCACATTTTCCCCTCAGGGCCGGAGCAGAGCTCCAATAGAACGGCAGATTGGGAAACCTTTTCCACACAATGTCGAAATTGCCTTCCAGTCCAGCAGAGGCTACGTTAAACAATGGAGCAGTGTGTGGGCGGTCAACGCAGGAACACTGAGACGGTATTGGCGAAGGTGGGAAACCGAGCCATTAATCACGAGCTGACAGCGCAACAACCTCCACTGGCGCGGTGAACACCGGGCACCGCTCGCACGCCAGCATGTGGGGAATCCATAACAAAGGGAGAGCTGCCGTATTGTTGGGTTACAGTTTATAGTAGATGTTCAAATGAGTATTTATGATCAGATCATGATGTTTATTTGTGCTTATTCTTTTTTCCTTCCGCGTATTATCAGACGTATCAGAATGCATGTTTGTGTGAGGAAGGCAGTGTGCTGGAGGGACCTTTCGTCGATTCTTTCATTTGAGCTTTTGCATGAATTCAAATCCTAGTGCTGGAGCAGGAGGGGTAGGGAGGAGGAAATAACCAAGTTGGCGTTGGAGGCAGATGAGATGTGGCAGCGCTGACAGGGGGGGAGCGCTGTAATGGTCCAGTGGAGAGGAGTGTTCGGCCCAGTCGTGTTACGTAAAGCCACAGCCCGCTCACTTGGCTCCTGTAGTCTGGGTTGTCTCTCCTCTGCTCACGGTGATAATCACCAGTCATCAAGTCAAACACCAGAGTTTAATTTGGAATGTCACACCTCCTGCGGTTCCTTTTTATGGTAAAAACAAGCGTGAAAGAAAATGGCTTTTTTGGGAGAGGCAGATTGTTTTTAAAGACGTGAGGCCGGTGTTTAGATTAGTGCAGCTCTGCACCATGGCAAGCACAAGCCCGATCTGGCAGCTGTAGTCTGGTTCAAGGCTGTGAATGATTCTGAGGGTATTGTCAACAGAGATGCTGATTTAGGAATAGTTTTGCAGCGTTCAGTGGCAAATTTGTGTGTCGCAACTGATTTAGGTTGGCACCTATGGATGTATTTCACTCGATTTGAACTGATGATGATGATAAAAAGTGATAAAATGGCGTCTTGAAAGGATGCACAGGTGAAAGCAGCCCGTTTTGAATACCAGCCACTGAATCTGGACCCCTACTCTCTGCGCTGTGCTCAAGTCAACCCATGGGAGATTTTGTACACGGATTTAATAATAAATGGGTTTCAATTGCATGTAGATTTTTATTTTTTCACATGCTCATTGCTATATGAAAAAGCTCATTTATCAGTGGTTTTAATTTTTATTTTATTTTGTCTTTTCAAGTGATGTGTATTTTTCTCACTTTTTGCCATTCTTGTGTCTGCCTTCTGTTTCTTTCCTGTTATTTGAATGTACATAATAAACGGTTTGGTTTTTATACTGGTGAGCGGCTGGTGTTTACCTCGATCCGTTTGTTATAGTGTGTAATCTGCACAATATTTAGTAGCAGGTAACCTTTCATCATGTATAAAATATGAATACATTATGTTGTAAATATTTATTTTTATTCTAAAATATTATATGAATATCCTTTTGTGAGGAACTGCCTCACAAAACTTTTCTGAAATAATTTATGGGCATGATTTAATGTTTTGTTTATTTGAGAGGCATTGGGTGAACAAGCTTCACTAACCATGCATTTTGTTTTAGGATACATTCCCCTTTTCACCATCTTCTAGATGTTGCTAGGGGGAAATCTAGAACAGACTAATTGCATCTGGAATGAATGGCCGTAAATGGGTTGCATATAGCAGAAACCTCATATTCCTACTAATTGCTCTAATGCACAAGAGGCCAATTGACAATTTGACGGCATGCTATCTCAGGGTAATTCAAGGGCTAATTGAAAGAATAGATTGAAGGCTGCCGATAAGTGGGTAAGTGTGAACACTGTACCAGTGAAGAGAAAAATTGACCTTAGTGGCTGACTTGAGTCTTCACTGTTGCGGGAAATAATCAGCGACATAAATGCACCAACACAACATCACATCGAAAGCATGGAAGTGTGTTTGCGTAGTTCGTTGTGTAGTAACCTAATAACTTCTCTAAGACGGGTTTGAGGTTTTATACATCGGCTACATTTATGAACTCAGGATTGTTTTTAATTTTTTAAATGTACAACCAAACAATGTCGGAAAATTCAACATTGCCACCCAGCGGTTTTAGTCGTGTACTACACCAGACAACTGCCGCAGTTAATTGGTCCGCTGTGTCTGCAGTTGCACTTCTTTTGGCAAAAAACAAGTGCAAAGCAAAGGTTTACCAAGTGGTAAAGCATCTTTACAAAAAACAAGATAATGATAACCAAAAAGTAATATAGTCTCAGGTCATTTTATTAATTAACAATTATCATGTCAAGTACAAAAAGTAATTAAGTTGAGGTATTTAAATACCCCTAAGTATTCCCACTTATGCTTAAGGGATCGTTTAGCCATGCTTGCACAATCTTTTCTTTAAACACCAGCAAACGTCATACTAGTATCCTAATCGGTGATGACATCAGTCCCCACAGTTCTCTCCTACACTCTTCTTCTCTATTTTTACATCATCTTTCTACTCCCATAACCTCTCCCATTTCCGCTTGCCTTCTCTCCTTCCATCATTCCCACCCATCACACATGATTCCGCTCTGGCCTGCAGTTTGGCACCTTCAGACTGACACTTCACACCGCCTCCATCACCTCCGGTCTATTATACAACCCCTCACAGCACAGGGCGCACACACACACACACACACACACACACACACACACACACACACTAACAGGCTCAATACACTCATCCTCCACTAAGCAATCTTGCTCTGGATCCAAAGAGAAAAGAAGAACTCTTTACACCTATCCTGCTGTGTGAATGGCGATGCAAAAGTAATACTTTTGTATAAACTCTTGGCTCTATAGCTTTCCTCTCTATATGTAATATTTCCCTGTATTCCTTTGATGAGCCAAACTATGATCCTCCATTGGATTTTATTGTATCTCTGAAATAGTATGTGACTGTTTTGTAGCTGAGTTTAGCTGCTGTACAGTGGAACTATTGTAAGTATGTGAGATTTAGTAAGGAAGCTATACAGTCAAGTGTTTGATTAAAGTTAAGTCTTATTTTAAGAACTATTTGTATACAGCCGGGATAATTTTCTAATCTACAACTGATTTTATTCTGTAATAAACAATAATAAATGTAGGAAACATTGTCCAACAGCTCCACTAAACTGTACATTCTATTGTATATTAGATCCATGGTAGTTCATGAGATGGTTCAGTATCACTCACTTTCTTTGCCTGTGTGTGTGTGTGCGTGAGTGAGAGCTGATAGGAAAATCAGTGTGATTGTGATCATTGAGTCTTCAACGCTTGTAGTAACCATCGTATGGCTCTCCGATGTTAGTTGTCTGAGGGCGAGGGATGGTGTAATCTTTGCCGGGGTCTATTTCCTGTAACACACACATGCACACACAGATAAAGACAATTCAACATTTATTATCAGTGCATTTTCTACCAGTGATAGACTGTGCTTTCATTAACCTTTCAATACGACTTAGCTATAATTGCCTGCAGTAGTAAAGGTCACAGTCCTTAATTACTGAGTTGTGAAGTTGGATTGTTAATCCTAATGGCCTATTACTCACTGTCATGGAGAATCCAGATTCGTATGGCGATCGCAGCGCTGGATCTGTTCTTCTGCCTAAAGGGAGACACATGATACAGTTAGCTAATTATTTGTTCATTTAACACTGTTCATCATATGGGCCCACGCTAAGACAAGCTGACAATGGACTCTAATGTCCATAATGTTTAAAAGCGTCTCTATTCATGTTCACTGGAGGAGTTGTCATTCAGAGGAAAGGAAATATGGCAGTAGCGTGAATCTCTTGTTAATTTGCTCTCTGCTGTCAACTGAAGCGAAAGGAGTTTTTTTGTATTATGTATAACTCTCTCTAGTTGGGTCTGGTTGGCTGCCTGTCTAGACACCCTGGTTCAACACTGTGGCTAATGAGGACAGGTTGTCACGACCTCAGCTAAATAGCTCTATCTACAGACTAGCACAACAGTTCTTAAACTTTTTGACCAATGAACCTATAAAGAAGTTTATAGCAACAGAGCTGTGAGCCTCTCACACACACACACACACACACATATATATATATATATATATATATATGACATTTTTCGTGGAAGACTTTACATCAAAAAGCATTCTGCAACCCCTGTGACGGTCCTAATCCCCTCCTCCCCTCCCGTGAGAGAAGGAAGTGGCCTGTCAATTTTATTTCTAGCCCTTAACCCTCCTGCTGTCCTTGGGTTTCAAGCGCACTACCAGCAGATGGCGCACTACCAGCAGATGGCGCCAACCGCGGCACGTCATATCGTTGTGGTTGGCGCCCTCTGCTGGCTCATTTTGACCCATGGGACAGCGGGAGGGTTTCTAAGGACATTATAGAGTCTTCACAGTTCTCACGCTCTCACCTCTCTTGTCCTCGCCATCCGTCTCATAGCTCCTGTTCTCCCTGCCCTCCTTCAGGTTCCCCAGCCCGGGGATGTCAGCGGTGGGACTGGTCCACCCCGCGAAGCTCAGCGGGGTGTCCTGCGAGCCCGACTCCCCCCGGCACAGGGAGGCCACCTGGGCCAGGCCGTGTCCCACCAGGAGCACCCACCCGTTGGCCACCAGCGCCACGGCCAGCACCGGGTCATCCCACGCCGGCCGCCGCCCCAGCATCTGGTTCCCCCTGGTGAGGAGGGCGATCCACGCCACCCAGATGCAGGCGGAGAGCACCAGCGTGATGCAGAGGAGAGCCGCCCTGCCCCGGCCCCGCCCCCCGCGGGGGCCCTGGCCGTAGCTGTAGCTGTACGTGCGGCAGGAGTGGCACAGGCAGCCCAGCGAGAGGAGCAGGGCGGCCGCCAGCAGGCACATGACGTAGACCAGCAGCATGGCGAACTCGCCCTGGCCGTACTCGCACGGCAGCCCGTCTCGCACCAGCACCAGCAGGAGCCACTGGGTGGCGATGATGGCCTGCACCGCCGCCAGCGCCGCCGCCAACGCCGGCTCCCCCCAGCCCTGCGCCGCGCCGAAGCCCAGCAGGGCCAGGCAGCGGGCCAGCAGGCAGGAGAAGGCCAGGGAGAACAGCACGCCGAACAGGAAGAGGCGCGTCGGGCACGTCCGCGGGTTCAGGCGCACCACGAAGGCGAAGGTTAGGGCGAAGACGCCCGCCGTGGCCACCAGGAACAGCAGCATGGACGCCGCCTCGCCCCCCACCCCGCAGCCCCGCTGTCGCCGCGACGACGCGCACAGCCACAGGGACCAGAAGAGGAGGGCGACCAGCAGGACCGCGGTGACCACGAAGCCCAGAGAGGCCAGGCTCTCCAGGACGATGCCCCACGCCGCCTGCCGGTCGCACAGGTACCTGTAGGCAGGATCCAGCCCCGCCCCGCACCCCAGCACGGCATCCTGGGAAGTGTAGTTGCCAGTAGAGGCAGTGTTATCGGCACTAGTGCCGTTAACAGTTTGAGTAGCCTGGCTGAGACAGGGGAGGGGCCCGCAGAGGAGGAAGTGGAGGGGAAGGAGCAGGAGGAAAGGGGATTTGTGCATCTGGGATAAAAAGGCCATCCTCGTTTCCATAATCCCCATGGCGATCAAATCCTGCCTTTTAAGTGTCCTTTAATATGAATCCTTTGATGCAGGGGGCCTTTGTCTCCTGAAAGAGACAACACACGCAGCTCATTATCTGCATGTGTCACCGAGGACTTCAAATAGGGCATTGTGATGACCTTCTTTCAACAGCTGAGCATGCCACAAAACCATCCGCAGAACTGGAAAATAAAATCACAAAGGGGAGAGAGAAATGTAGCGCGAGAGAAAAGACTGAGTTTAATGACAACGAGAGTATCGGAGCGAGTGCACGAGCATGCCAGAACAAGGGAGAGGACAGGGAGAACAATGGAGGAATCACAAATGGCAAATAGAGGTGGAGTTGGCACAGAGGTAGCACAACAGATGTGAAAGACAACGCTTCTAATCTGCTCTATCGACTCCACAAGCCAAGAGAGATAGACGGAGAGACAGAGTAAATAGATAGGCAGTGACCCAGTATGAGAACTGAAGAGTTGAACACACTGTATATATGTACTGTATATATGAGAGAGAGAGAGAGAGAGAGAGAGAGAGAGAGAGAGAGAGAGATAGAGAGATAACTGATCATTTCCTCTAGGTCATAACAAAGGCCTTGATTCAGATTCAAAGTTGACATTTAACAGGCTTATCATTAGATAAATATGGCCAAGCTCACAAACGTACCCTAAAGCTAGTAGTTCAGAGAATATAGCCTACAGTATGGGTTATACAAACTGGCTGGCCAGAGAGTATGTGATTTCGAGTAAATACTGTAAATACAGTATACGATCATGAAAGATTATATAGATATAATAGGTCCTTGTCAAATTCCAGTTATTCCAAACTGTAATTGTAATGTGTCAGTTCTGGTAAGGCTGGATTCATATTTTGCCAAAACTATATACATCTGTCCAAAATGAGGTAGAAGAAAATAATTGTCTGATAACAATAAAATTCTGATGACAAATACATGTAGTACACATAACAAAATACTACCAGTGATATTATTTAACAGTCTTTCCGGCCAGTAAAGTTAACACATAATATTGACTCCAACAAAGTATTTCCAGCAAACAGATAGATATATGCTTGTTAAATACAAAACTCTGGATATTCATTGGCTTGCAGGATTAATCAATGCCTTCGCTGTTAATATCAATGCTTTTCCAGTTGTTAAACCCCTGACCCTCAAAAAGAATTTCTTATTGATTGTGACCACAATTGTAATAAACCACTTATTTTAATAGCAATGAACACAACTTAATACATTGAACACAACCATAAAAAGCTATAAATCCCCATTCGGTGGTCTCAAACAGAGTACGAGAGCCATTGCTTTGCACTAGCAGGCCCTCTCCCAGCTGTTCTGAGGTGACCTACCCTTTATCCTGGGTCTGTACGTCAAGATTCCTGGTGTGAAGCTTCACTGGTGGTTTGGTCAACAGACTTTCTGCTGTCTCCTCAGCAGCCCCTCATCTCAGCCTGTGGCCTTGTGTCTGGTATTCCCGGGATGTGCTCACGTCTCTGACGGGCACGGCAGGGACGAGGAAGAGGGGAGAGAGGTTTAGTCGACGAGTTGGGAAGTGAGAGGAGGAGAGGAGAGGAGAGGAGTGTTCTCAACAGGTTGAGCAAGAAGGCTGCACCCCCACCTGCAGTGATTTCCTTTCTCTTCCCCTCTTCTATTACCCTCTCTCATTTTTTTCCCCTCTCTCAATCCTACTGTTATATGAGGTGGGGCTCACACAAACCTGGAGGCAAGAGAGAGAGAGAGAGAGAGAGAGAGAGAGAGAGAGAGAGAGAGAGAGAGAGAGAGAGAGAGAGAGAGAGAG
>JAODUG010000023.1:3203151-3221947 GCA_027564795.1 Aphredoderus sayanus | reverse complement strand
ATCTGAAGAGAACATTAAATGTTGAAATGGCTGCTGTCATAGCTTTACTGGGAAATAAAGCCATTTTGCACATATAACGAGAGTATGTGCATTAGAGGTGCGATTACAGTATTTGTTTGTGTATGTCCCTGTGTGTAAGTGAAAGAGAAGGCAAAAAAGCAAGCAATAATTAAGTGTGAAAACAGAAAACAAACATAACAAAACATTCATTTTAAATTGGAACAAAAGTTTAAAAAAAACTTTCACAAGTAAGGTCTGGGCCATTCTTGAAGCATTTTTAAAGTGTATTCATAATTCATATACATATTGACAGGTTTCTAGTACAGCATGGTTTTGATAGTGTAACTGTTTTCTTTCAGTTCAACTTTTTTTTTACAAGAATAACAAAAAATGATAAAGACAACACCACATATGACTCACTTTTAAGTTTTATGGCAATGCTTCTTTTGACTGGATTTTGCATCTCCCGATCGAAACGCTGTAGTGCTGTTGAGGAAGGAACCCATTCAGTACTTGGTAATGCTGACTCCTCATTGGCCAGTACAGTTGGCCAGTCACAGCCATTATTATGACATCCTCTCCAACGTATTCTGTTGCAAAACACAACTCCCCCAATAAGGACTGAGAGCTGTCAGTCCAGCGGATCTTCCTATGCAAAACTTCCTGCGTCAATGTATCGGGATTCTGATCAAGTGAACTGCAGCACACTGCGGCTCACAAACACAAGCCCACGTGTCCTGTCCTTCGTCTTGTACCAGGCAGCTTGGTCACAGGTGGCAGGCATGCATTAGTCCTTAGGGTCATCTCCTCCTCACATAGAACAAGGTCCGTCCCTTTGCGCATTACGAACATTGTTTGTTTTTGGAACTTGAAAAATAAGTATATGTCCGTCTGGTTCTCATGAATACTATCTGTACCGTAAAAACCCCAGGGATGAAAAATAAGAACACTTTTCAAAAAGGACAGAAACGTTAAACTCCCAGTATCCACATTTTCTCTATTTTGCACACAGTCGCCTGTCACACACACACACACACACACACACACACACACGCGCGCGCACGCGCACACACAGCTTTTTAAAAGGCAACCGATGTCCACACTCCAAGGCAATAACATTTTTGTGGCAACTCGACCCTGACATTCCAACGTCACCCAGGCTGCTCTTCAGGAATGAAAAAAAAAAAGAAATAAAAATAAAATGTAAAAAGAATATATATACATATATAAAATAAAAATACAATGATATGTTAAGAAAGTATAACATGAGTACATCCAATTCATTTCTATGAGTAAATACTGATGCAGATAACAAATAAAAATGATGACTAAAATAATAATATTAATGATTATCATAATATATGATAAAATACTAATTGTAAGCAAAAACCAAAAAAGCTCTCCTTTCTGGATTCCACTCCTGACATTCTCTCACTGCCCAGCTCATCTTAAAATGCTCCCAATGATACAAAACACAAAAAGTAATTCCTTTAAAAATAAAAAACATAACAAGTAAACTGATAATATAGATGACTAGGCTAGAGAGTGAGTTTATAAGCCTAGAGCAAGTTTGTTTCTTGAAGTTCCTTTATCACAACGGATGTCTCGTTTTGTTCCAGATAGGCCTTTGTTGATTTCCTTTTTAAGTCAACGCTTCCGCTGCTCTTTTGTTGTTATCTTTCTCTGTATTAAAGTAAAGAGCAATAATTTTCCTAAAGGAAAAAAATATTTTTTTCTCTTCATTGTCTTAAATACAATTACTGTATGTTGATTCCTGGTGTGAAATTGTACATTCCCCTTAGTTGTTCTCTATGGCAGAGATGTATGTCTGTGTCAGTCAGACGATGCTAGTGCTGTCCCATCGCGTTTGAGGCTTCTTTAGAAACAACCCTCAATCTTCTGTCTCTCAACCTTACCTTAGGAGAGAAAGGATACCGGGTTCAGGGTTAGAAGCTTTTCACCAGTGTCCACACAATGCTAACACAGAAGATGAATACAATTTTCAGATAACATGTCTTTCTCCAACAGAGAAAGCCTTTCTTAGCAGTGGTACAGCACTGCCAGAATGTCTAAGGAGAAATGCCTGTGTGTGGTCTAACATATGTAGTTTCATAATGATTTTTAGTGTGTTTACAGTATATGCATGCATTTTATATGTGTTTCATAGTTAGATGGAATTATCACTCATACAATATTTGTACCTAGGTATAGCTGGGATATACATATCACAAAAGGTACATCGTCGTGTATGTAGACCATATGTACACCTTTAAATAAAACTTCAGGACCATGGACCTTTTCAAGATAAATAAATACAAAATAAATATAGAATTGCATTTTTATAATTACATAATATTTATTTAATTAATTAATTATTTATGTTTAGTCAAATCAGGGAAAGGTCGCCATTGGCTAGTCATGATGTTAATTTTCTATCGAGATACAACAATAGGTTTAACATTAACATTGAAAGTAAACTATTTACTGATCTTGGCTGGCGCTTAATTCATAGTTCTCAATAAACAGTTTGATGCTAATAAATATAGCATGATAGCTTTACTGCCTGTTTGGCCATTGAAAACTGTGTAAATATATATATATATACAGAAAAGCTGAAATGTCTAAGCTAGAAGATCTTTACTGTTTCTCTTTATGTTATTGTCACACATACCTGAATAGGAAAACATACAATGAGCAGCCTTGGGCAAAGAAATATCATACCAAGTCCCACTTTTTACCAAGCCATCCTGAATGTTGTGATTCATAGTGATCAGATCAATAAAAGTGGAGTAAAAGGAGACGAAATTGTTATTTCTCTCACTCAGAAAGACAACCCACCACTTTTATAAGCCACACATGCAACAACAACCCCAAATGGAGTCTCAACTCACAGCTTCCAGACTCCTCCATCTGCTCTTCTTCGCTGGTATATTCAGCCTCTCTCTGACTGCTCCAGGTACACTGACTTGCCTGGACGGCTACTCTGGGAAGACTGGGAGATAAAAAGATGGAAGGAGGATGGGAGCAAGGAAGAGAGAGAAACATATGGAATCATTAGTGGATTAGTGCAAGTGAAGCAAAACAGCTGACTATTTTCCCGAGAAACGATATGATGACCAACCTCTCCCTCTTTACCTTGTGCTTCGGACAACGCAGTGAGAAGTTATCTTCATTCAGAGAGCAATCTGGAGAGGGGAGAGTAAATATTCATGCTGAGATACTGTAGGTCCATCTATCCACATCTCACCACAAACATTCTAACAACATGTTCAGAATAATACATGACTACGCAAGTCAGTGCCCTAGCAAGACCATTCCATGCTATACAGTGAATTGTCCTGCTTAACAGTCTGCCTCATGTTCATTCGGGGAGATATTATGAGTTCACCTACCTGCTTCAATAGCACACAGGTAGTGGTATCGCAGTGTGCAGCCTTTGCTGTAGCAGCCCAGTGTCGAGCCAACCATCTCACAATAGGAGCAGCTCTGAGCATACACAGACAGGATGCAGGCATGTGGAGAAAAGCACAGAAACAATTTTAGAGGGTGAAAATCAATACATCTAAAATCCTAGTACCAGATGCCGATGAATTGCAAGATGATAATAATAAACATAGTATATGAATGTGTTACATTGAGGCAAATGTACACTACATTGATATATGGATATTGTGTTGAGCAGAACAACTGTACTTCATAATGCTTCTGATAAAATAACCTACTGCTGCTGACCACCAAATTTATTAAATGCCTTCAAAGAGGTTGGAGGTTGCAGTTATGCTAAGGTACAACAAAACTACAATAAATAGCATCTAATTGCCAGGGTATGGCCTTGTAAATGGGTCTCTCAGAAAATAAAGCAGAACAAATTAATGTAATTAATACTCACTGTGTCTCTGGCACCATCAAGTGCCTCCTGTAGGCCATACAGCCTGCCATTGACCAGGTAAACCCCGCTGGTCCAGGCTATACATCCTTCATGGACCCATAGTTCCTCTGGATCCATGGGCATCTGTGGAAGCTGGGCCAGTTGGGCTAGGGGTCCCAGGGAGTCCAGGGCTGGGGGGGGCGGTTGGAAGGGCAGGGAAGCCTTACTGTTGGATGGCACCATTCTAGGTGAATCCTCGCTGGATTTGTGCCGCCTTTTAAAGCGTGGGTGTGAGGTCAACTTTCTATGCTGTGGTCTCTGCTGAGATTCATCTGTGGGATACTGTTGCATTTTTGTCTTCAGCTGGTCAATCTCAAGGTTTGGCTCTCTCTTCAGTTCAGGGATAGGTCTAATGTCTAGATTCATATCCCAGGAGAGGGACGTTGTTTTACTGGTGGTGGTTGTCGTCGAAGAAGGGGTGGTGTTACCAAGCTTGCCGGACAGATACATCATCATTTCCTCTGCTCCAGGAGGAGAGGCTGCTCCAACCGTGGGGTTAGGAGATGAAGGGTTTGTCACTAAGCTGATGGCATAATCACTCTCATTCAAAGACTTAGTAATGTGAGCGTCTTGTTTATGTGTGTCTTGGACACCACTCAGTACACTTGAATTTGTGTCTAAACTTGGTCCGGTTTTATTTGAGCTGGTGGTTACTTGACTTTGTCTGACCTGTGGTTGGTTCTTGGGCAGCTTTGCAGCATATTCGGCTGGATAGTAAGGCCCGTAGAGATCTCCGAGATGTTTATAGTTTGCCCATTTCTGACAGAGGCAGCAGAGCAGGCGTCCAGAGTGGTTTGTCTCTGTAATAACAGGGCCCGAGACGACGTAGCTAGATGAAGGAAGTGCTTTTCCTGTCTGAAGGGTTGTTTCGACCTCATCTGACTCCCGCTTCTCTGTTTCCCTGTCTCTCCTAGAAAGCTGGGAGGAAAGAGCTGAGGACAAAAGAGAATCCAATGCACCGCCACCTGCTTTCCCTCCGACTGCACTACGCTCTCCCTTCATCTTCTCCTCCTCAGCATTAACGATGGTGCACACTGCCCCGATCTCTGGTATTTTCCTCTCCACATGTATGTGTGGTACAAACAGACCCTTTCTATTTGGGTCCAAAACACCTCCACTGGCACTCAGGCTTCCCCCTGCCTCTGAATGCGTATCTTGGTCAACTTTGGCCATTGATTCTGCTGTTCCTCTCCTCCTCCTCCTTTGTCTCCCTCCTGACTCTGTTGCCTCATTGTCGTCTTTCAGACCTCTTCGTCTTCGGCGTCGAGGCTTGACCTCTGTCTCTGGCTGAGTGTCCTCACTTTCAGCATCCACTTTCACCACCTGGGTTAAAATGGGTGGCGCCAGAGGAGGGGTGTGACTATGGTCTATTGAAGGAGGAGGGATTGGGGGAGCTGGTGTGCTACTGGTACTTTGTACTTCAATTAAAGGGGCCGAAACCGCTGGAGGTGTAGTGGGCAGAGCTGAGGGCATGCTCAGCATTGTAGTAGGAGGTTGGGCTTGGGCTTGGGTTTGAGGTTGGCCTTGGCCCTGGGTACGTTTCTGTTTATTAACACTCCCAACAGGCCGACCCTTTTTCTTGCCCGATGGGAAATAGCCTTTAGGCACAGTACTCTCTTGAAGTTTGGAGTCTTGTGGAGACATAGTTGACCTTCCAGAAGACATCGGATGCTGTCTGTTCAGCATGTGTCCCTGGCTATGGTGGGGTGGAGTGGTCCCATAGTAGTCACTGCCAGGGTAATCATCAAATCCCATTCCAGTTTCTTGAAGTTTCTGTCTCAAGAGGTTGGCAGCAGACTGTTCTCCCCTACGTGTCTCAAGCTGCTGGTAAGTATTAGTAAAATGTTGGATATCAGACAGGGCAGAAGAAGATGGAGGAGGGGAGCCTTGGACTGGACATGGTAGAGGTGGGGGAGGAGGCAAAGGTCCTAACAAGGCAAAGTCCTCTTTATCACCAGATGCAGAAGCCACAGAAGTTCCAAGCCCAAAGTCAAAGTCTGTCTGTTTGAGGGCTTGGGATGTCTGATGGGGGTCACAGGGGTAAGCAGACGGGGGCAGCGGACCAGCTTCATCAACTCCCCTGAATGGAATCATGTCATTTAAGGAGGGACTTTCATCCAAGTAACCATCATCCCCTCCTCCAACTCTGGAAAAGTGTGCTAAATCTTGGTCCTGTGAATCACCAAATTGTGTTATCTCAGAGTGAGAGAAACTTGCAAAGTGATTTGACTCAGCGTCAGCATGACCTGTTGGCTTCTTAACATTTGGAGTGATTTTCTGCACTATGGCCTCCAGTTTCAAACCCCGTCCTTTTCGGGGAGGAAAAGCCTTGGTTTTACCACCGGATGGAGATAGAGTCTGCAAATAGGCATTCTCTCCCAGCATAGGGGATGAGAGTCTAGGACACGGGATATCTGAACTGGAGGAATCATCTTCATTGTGATGGCTAGACTCAGATTGGGCCCCAGGGGAGTGATGGCAATTTGTTGCAGCCCTCTGTTGAGAACTGTCCTGAAGTTGCCTCTTTGCTGGAATAGGGGAAATGAAAGAACGTACTCTCCTTCTCAACATTAAAGGATTTGTATCAGCAGAACCTCCAGGTTTATTCTGACGCTGCCCTTGTGATAAGGCGGTGTTCATTTCAGAAAGGGGTTTGGTGGAGTTAGCTGGAAGAGCTGGACGAGGTTGTTTAGATTCCTCCAAAGCTGGTCTTGAGACTTGAGATTCAATTGTGTTTGGACCTGATGCTAGAGTCATTTGTGGAGGTATGGGGCAATGCGAGGCAACAGGAGTAGCAGAAGGAGGATGCGTATGAGTTCTATAATAGGGGTCTCCCTCCATCATCATTGCCCCATCTCTGGTGGGGTGTGTCGACTCCCACATTTTCATGTCATAATAAGAGTGCGAAAGTGGAGGCTTGCTTATATGTTGTTCATTAGGTAAAATGTCAGTTTGTGGAAGCATCCTCTGTCTCTGCTCTAATTGAAGTTTATGTCTTCCTGGTGAAAGGCCAGGCTGCACCAGCATCTCCTTGGGCGGCCGGTTCATTGCTGTTACCCAGTCGTTCATGTCATGCGGGTTATGAGCAGACCCACGAGCAGGAGGATACATCTGCAGCTTATTTGCGGACTGTGGGTTTTGCGTCTGAGTTTGTGAGGATAAATTGTGGTAAGGATGATGAGAGGGAAAGTGGGGATTGCTGCGTGGCATCATACTGCCATCTCTCACATCTCCAAATCGATATCCAGGAAAACTACCTCCATGTCCTGTGGATAAATCCACACCGAGATGGTAGGCTTGATGCCTTGATGGTGGAGATAACGGATTAGTACTTGTGTGGTGGTGGGGCATGGGGGTCATGTCAACATTGCCTCGCCTGTAAGAATCAGTATTCATAACAACAGAGGAATGAACAGACTTAGAATGGAAGTCCCCATCAGTTTCTTTTGCTGTACCACTACCATGATGGCCAGTGTGTAGATGCACAGCATCTGGGCCAGCCTCCTTTGGTGTCCTTTCCATTTTCACCACTGGTTTCTCACCAGGTTCCTTTATGCTCAGATCACTGACTGCTGTTGGAGAAGAAAATGGCTGTTGAATCACAGAAGCGCCACTCTGAATTTTCTCTTTCTCTCTCTCACTTTCCCTATCCCTCTCTGGAGTGCTGCGTCGGTTTGGAGACACATCACATATGACAGACCGTCGTTCTGAAGATGGGACAAATAGGGAACCTGATGATTTCTGAGCCTCAGTTTGACCAATGCTGCCTGTTAGTGGCTCTGTATCTTGCAAAAGGAGCTCTTGTACTGCAGATGATGGAGTGGGCATATTACTTGAGTTTTTTCTTTGTGGTAAAGAATAATCTGCTAAATTAATATGTTTTGGTGGCGGAGGCAGAGGCTCTGTGGAAGGTGGCAAATGAGTCTGGCTTACACCCGATTTAGATTTTTCAGCATTTTGCAATGCCTTTGTGCCTGCCATTTCTGACTTAACAGAGAACTGAGGGTTAGATTCAGGCCCACTTCCTTGCTTATGGTTTGGTAATGGGTGCTTTCCAGAGCTTGTCATTTGGGAAGAATGAGGGGAAGCCTCTGTCATTCCACTTTGAATCCTCATATTCTCAGACATGCCATACGCATGTTTAGAGTGAAACTGCTGTTGACCCTGGAGTTGGGCAGGAAATGCTTGTTCAGGTCGTCCATAACGTCTGTCTAAATTATAGCCCTGAAGGACTTCTTGTAAAAGGCTTGGGTACTGCTGCATTTGAGAATTATCCTCGTGAGCTCTTGCCCCCATACCTTCTCCTCTCTTTACTGATGACTCCACGACAGAAACACCATCTTTTGAATGCACAGAGGCAAAACTAGAATGGGATTGGTGGTACCCTGAATATCTATTTGATTCCATTGCACTCGCTGGACCAGACCTCCCTCTGCTCTTCATGGACATATCTGAGCCATATGTTGAATCTGGATAGCTATATTTCTGTTGTCCAGGAATTTGGGGTCGTCCAAAATTTGGTTTTTGGTGGAGTTGGTGATGAGAGGAGAATACGCTCAGATCCACGCCCTCTTCCCCATTATGACTGCCAGATTCTCTGAAGTAGGAGAAAGCCTGTTTGTCTTCAATACAGTTTCCTTGGAGTTGTGTCACTTTTTCTGTGTGGTTTCCTTCAGACCGAGTAGAAACAATTACACCAACACTGCTAGCATTTTGCTGCTCTGAGGGCTTTTGCCCTTTTTCATTGTTGTGTTTACTAGATACACTGTCTGACCTATTTTCTTTGTTTTGACAATCTTTTACTCCCTCTCCTTTTATTTTATTGGTGCCTTTATCTCCAGCTTCAGCAATGCACTCAATTTCACTTTTAATTCCTTCATTTTTTATTTCTACTGTCTTCCTTGTGCCATACCTATTATTTGGACCAGTGGCACCAGGTTCTGAGAGACAGTTTGGTTGAATAGGAGCACTGGAGGCAGTCAATGATGGTGTTGTGGAAACAGGTGGCCTTGTATATGAGATTGGGCCAGGCTCAGACGACTGAGAACCAAAAGATGGAGAGGAAGCTGCAAAAGGAACGCGAGCTTCAGTTGCTTTTGTTTCAGAAATACACTTTTTTTTGGACGTTGGCTCAGAGGTTTTCCCATGTGATGTCTGCCCAGCCTGAGGTTGGTTTTTACTTTGAGATGGTGGGTAGTAGCTAGTCGGTTCAGATCCACTGCTTGCACCACTCATCTGCCTCACTCTCTTGTGTTCTCCCTCTGAAAAGTGCTCATCCCTCTCCACTTTGGCCCCCAACGGCCCTCTCTCTATCATTACTGAGTCTTCATCAACTCCAGCTTCAGAGCTGATGCCATCACCACCGCCAACTGCACTCCCCTCTCTAACTGTGCTAGTGCTAGAGGCAGCACTGTCATTTCGACTCCTCGGGTGAGATGGGGTCATGGAATGTGGTGTCTGCTGCATTTGTCCAGGATCTTTTCCCTTCTTTTGTGAAAGCACAGTGTCAGTGAGCAGCATGTGTTGCACTGTGTTTGGCAAATTTGCTACTTGGGAGGTCAAGGCATTTAGACTGTTCAGGCCTGTATCTTGCATTTTTTCAAGATGAGCTGGTGGGTAAACAGAGGAGCCATCTTCGCGGGGTCCAATCCCTGAACCCATTCTGCTCCGTCTGGTAGAGGAGTGACAACTGGCCATCGATACATTTATGCCTTGGACTTTCTGGCTGCCACTGCTACCACAACTGCTGATGCTGCTGTTAGAGTTGGGTGTAGGGCTTAACTGAGGCATGGTTTGCAGTAACCTAGGGTGACTACTCCTAGAGGGTGGAGGAGGGTGTGAAGGACCATGTCCAGAAGGATTTCCAAGTGCTTCTGAGACACCCATCAAAGGGGATGGAGAAGAGCTACAGCTAGGGGATTGCACTGCAGAGGCAGCCGGAGAAGGATTGGACACAGGACTGAAGTTTTGGTTGATCTGGGTCTGTTGAGCATTTGAGTGCATTGGCGATTTGGCGATTTCTTGAGATACTGAATGAGGTATATTGGGATTAGAGGCTTGGTGATGTTTACCATATATTGAGCCTGATGAGGGGCCATGAGGCTGCATCTTGATTGAGTTGTCATAACCTGCTCCTAAATTGTGCTGTGAGTTGCGTTGCTGTAGTGTGGCTTGTTTGTGGAGTGAATGTGTCTGAGGGGAGTATGCAGGAAAGCTTGAAGCATGGTAATTCGGTTGAACACTCTCCAAAGGTCCCACATTGTTGGCAGCAGCTGAACTAGGGACTGAGTTGGAACTGGAGTTAATATTGGGAGAGCTGTTGATTCTAGGATCAACCCCAGTGGTAGCAGCCCCATCGTGATATCTCTGTGGAGGGGGGCTGTACATTCCTGATGACCCTGTGGATGCTCCACCCTGCGGGGAGTAGTGTGGGTACTGAGGGGTCATTCTGTTCCCAGGGTGGGGATAGCTCCTATGCTGCTGTCCATGTTGGAGAGCTTGGTAATTCTGCCCATGCTGGCGGTGTTGCATCTGAGAACCTGGCACTGATTGCATTGCAGGGTTCTGACTTATATTGTACTGGTGTGAAGGGGAAAATGCGCCAGCTCCGCCACTACCAGTACCTGAACCTGCAACAGAACCAAAGTCTACTGGGAATGGCGACATCATGCCAGATGAGGATGATGCAGAGCCTGATCCAGCATGTCTGTACTGCTGAGGTATATGGCCATCAATGTTAGGGTACCCAAACCCTGCCCCGTACCCCATAACCCCACCACGCCTCTGCCTGTCCTTTCCACTCATTGAAAAATAATAATCCATGGCCTCCTTTCGGTAAGGATTGCTGCCGCTGTGAATATTACCCTGTGTTAGTGTTGGCTCTCCAGCCCCTCTGTTTCTGGTACCATATACAAGCATATGGCTTGCCTGACTAGGGTGATGATGGCCTCTGTGCAAGCCCTGTTGTATCCCTGCATAATCCTCATTCATCCTTGGGGATATCTGGGGGTCTGCTGGCTGTGGGGGGTAAGGAGGACCCCCTCCTCCCCTCCCATTGAACCCAGGAGGGAGAGATGGTGGAGCGGAACTGTTAGAAAAATTCTGCATTTTTTGGAATTTGCCAATACGGAAATGTAGATGTAAATGTTATATAAAGGAATTCCTTCAATAAATTTTTTGAAAAGGCTTATGGCAGTAACTGTACATAAAAAAGAGTGCAAGTCTGTGGGCTGGCAGTAAAATAAGGAAATGCCTTGGAAATGTCCACCAAAAAGAAGCAAAGGAATATATCACAGATGCTATAATGAAAGTTGTAGCAGCAAAATGTGAAACTTTTGAGCAAGGCAGACAATAATTACATATATCTGTTAAATGGTCAAATAGACAAAAAAAGACATCCACAATCACCTCATGGTATGGATGTCTTTAAAAACAATTAACAACTTAAAGCTCAAATTAAAATGAGAAGTGTGTAGTAGTGTAGTAGTAGTTCCACAGCTATCAAATATAAGACGCAGATGCTGAAATCATTCCCATGAAGTTGAAGCAGTTTGGCACGGAGTAGACATGAATATTAGCACGTCTCTCACAACAGTTGAGATGCAACCCTTAATGTCTTGTATGTATTCTTGGCTGTAATATCTGCACAAGCAAACATACTGCTATGATTAAATTGCGTCAGGATTCAATCGCATCCTCTGTGCACTAAAAGGTCACTGTTGCTATTAGGACTTGTTGCAGCAATCCTCAAGTCCATCCACGTGTATAAGTATATTTCTAACAGACTCACACCCATGTGAGAAAAAATCTGCAGTAATGCTAAAAAAGAGGTTTAGATCTCCATTAAATGTTCCCAAAGGCAAACACTCCATTGATTTTATCAGGCCTTTTATGCCAAGTCTGATGTGTTTTGAGATGTTTATGTTCTTTGTCATTCCCCTTGAAATAAAATTAGCTTGTGTTGCTGTTAGTATTCAGTCGAACTATCTTTTAAATGAGGAGTCTTTGGTCCTTATTTAGTTGTTTTCCGCTTGACTATATGGGTTAAAATTCTTCTTCTGTATCTTTTCTAGCTTACCTGTCTACATTTTCTCTCTGTCAACCGTCATATTATTCTACCTAATTCCATGTCAAGAATATTCCAGAAGATGAGCAATCCATTAGTTCTTCAATTTAGTCAGTTTAGCTTCTTGTTTTTCTGTCTCTCCCCAGCATCTCCAGACAGGTTCATTTTGGCCACAGCTGCTGACCAGAAGCCTACACGATACTGAAAACACAAACCAAATCCCCAAAAAAAAGAAGTTAGTGTGCACAAATGGAATGATTGCAATTCTTTACCATATGCTACACTGGCATGATAAACCATTCTAATCTAAATGTTGTGCTTTTCCATGAAAGTCATTACAGTGCTATTTCTGGTAATAAACAAATTACATTTGCGATCTATATCGTAAATTATTTTAATAATAATATAAAGATAAAGAGTCCTGAAATACTATTTAGATTATGTACTTATTTGTCAATTTGTATTCACTTTTTTTGTGATCATACATTCTTTAAAAACAAATAAAAAAATGAGACTATAATGAGTCTGAAATAAGTTGTGGCATAATAATAATACGACACAGGTCCTCTAGAAATTGATTTCCCAATCTAACAATCACATTTTAACAGCATACCCTGGGTGCAGACAGTGTTCAATCCCAATCTTATTTTAGTTTATTACAAAATACTGGTCTCAAATTAACGTTGATACTTTAATAGTCATTGTGAATACAGCACCACGTGTGTCAACCTTGGTGTCAACAGTGGTGGTCTAGGCATTATCTGTTGCATGGTAAAAAGTTAGGTTGGTGTGTAGACCAAAGTGAGATAACATTTAGGCAAAAAAATTACATCCTTTACAAGACAAAAAATAATTTGTAGCCCTGAGTATGTATTCCCTTTGTCACCTCCTTATAAGAACACTAAAGACAATTGTGTATTGTAATTTACATCCGTGTGTTGGCTGTAAGCAGTGGGGGAAGGGGGGTAATTAAAAGGATGATGGTACGTTTAGGAGTCAATGCCCATAGTGGTAGGCTGCTTGACAGGATTTTGTTTTTCCTAAATTCACTGTACTTAATAGGCCCAATAATACTTAAAATAACTACTCCTACTGTTAAACATTGTAGACCTGACCTGATCTATACATTGGCAGTTGCCACTCTTTACAGCTGTTAACAAGAAGATCAATTAGTTATATCAGTTGTAAATAAACCTCTGGCTTCAATAAACAGCTAAATAACGGACACTGCAGGTCACCCAGGTTGATGCTGTGGATTTAGAAAGTTTGCCCGTTTAAATTGTACTAAAGTTGTTATATTGGGCTGCTACTTTAGCACAGCCCACAGCACAATATGCACATTGAAAGATTAAGTAGCCTAAACATAGCACTGATTTACTGCAGTTAGACAGCAGCTCAATGGCTTTGCTATCCTGATAATTAGGGCACGGGCAGAATGTTGTTACAGTCGAATCAAACGTCAGCCCTGTTATACTTTTTATGGTCTGTGTCCTTACGTTGTATCGCAACACAACAGTTACTTCTATAACTTAGCTTTTCTATCCACAAGCCAAAAGGAGTATATACGCAATACAATTAGCTCGTGGGCTATCTGTGCCTGTCCGTTAACGCGTTAGCTAAAATGCTTTATAATTTGCTGCAATTTAAATGCGTGAGCTAGCTGCATATGTGGCTAGTTAGCAACAACGACTAGCCAGCTAACTGTTTAGCAAGAAACCTATTATACGCTTATTACATATTAATAAAAGACAATGTGCGCAGCATAAACGGACCATTATAGCATGCAAGGAGGAAGGGGCAGACAGGCAGCCTATAGCTACAAACAAGAGGAGATTAGCAGCAGATGTGTCTCCTTTACAAATTCAGTGGGACTGTGGGGAAACGGGTTAGCACAAATAACGTTCACTATCCAGAGAACCATGGCGTGGGTGCTGCAGTACACAATAAGCATGACCAGACCAATGTGGATTCACCCTCTAAATATGCACCGCTAGCGTTAGCCAGGCAAAGGCAAGCCAGTCACAGGCAGGTTAGCTCGGCTGCTCCTGAGCGCATACCTGAGAAGCGAGCTGTGCAAGGCCCCTCGGATCGTGAAAGGCTGTTTTGTAGCAGGAAACCCCGGGCTTGATTCGACCGCTCCGCCGCTTTTCCCTCACCCTCATACGTCCAGACAACCCCGACCAGCGGCGGCGAAGTCGGGGGGCCCGTCACGACACTCAGATCCCGGGCCTTTTCCTCCGGTTCCCCCTTTTTCTTTTGTCCTCACCTCCAAAAAATGATGAGAGCGGAACACAATCGGGGAGCCTTGTAGGTCCCGTAAAGCAGTGAGGTCCATACACCCCCGCCCCCTCCCCTCTCTTGTTCCCTCTTCGCTCTCTCCCTCTTTCACACACCGTTTAGGTGATTCCACCTAGCTCTAACTAAAATTAAACACATTGCCACCGCACAAGCCTTCGGTTACACATGAGGATCCCAAATGTCAGTTTCCCTAACTAAATCGTATTCCCCATGCCTCCAGCAGCAGCTCGACATATATTCGTTTTCCTGTTAGGCTTCTGTTTTTTTCTTGCAACAGAAAGACCGCCTTGAGAATGCATACACAGTCATATTCCTGCACCCCCTCCCTCATCTCTCTCCATCACATCCCTCAATCTCCCCTCCCTTTCTCAAGCTTCTGCCTTTTCACTGATTCACCCTATTTATGCCTTACAAATGTAAGATTATAAGAATGTTGCAAAATCAAATACTCCTTTCCTTTTCTGGGCAGAGCATTTTTTATACAGCTCCCTTTGTTCTTGTTTTATCTCTTGAGTGAAAGTGAATTAATGAAGGCACCAGCATACAAAGGCAATATGGAGTGGAGACAGCAAGGCTGAATAGCAAGAGGGGGAATTGTAGATTATGAATGAGACGAATGAGTTAATAACAGATTAAAGGCCGTTGTGGGCAAATTGGTTAGCCTGCATCAGGAGAAGATTGTGGTGCAATGGATTTAGCCGTAGAGTTGATTGTGATCTCTGCATAACTGGATGCTGACATGTGGACTACACTGTAATGGTATTTGATTTTAAATCGACTTAAACTCTTATTATAATATCTACCCAACAGTTAATGTTTGACATAATGTGCTTGGATTATAATGTTATCAGGTACATGAACAATAACAGAGTGCAGAAAAGGATTGTTTTCCCATTAAATATAGTGTCTCAGCTGAGCTTATCTGTTTTCGCGCAGGGCCAGTGAGCGCATGTGACGACCCACTCGAGCTCTCCCGCCATTATAATGGTGTGCCCTATGCCCCCATCCACACTGCTGCACTTTTAATGTACTGCACTGCCATACACGAACATACACAAACACACAATCGGGCACAAACGTGTACTAATGCCGCCGCACAAAGGAGCATATAAAAACGTACGCACGCGCACACACGCACGCACGCACACACACACACACACACACATGGACACATGAACGCGCAACGGCATGCAGTCATTCACTTAGATGGGCTACGACGCCTTAGCCCATCAGTAACTAGAGTACAATGGCTCAGTTTCGAAACAACAATTCAAATATTTCATTTCCTTGCAGATACGGCTATTTCTATCATGGTTACCATAGCAACTGCATCACAGAACTCTAACTGTGGATAATTTGTACAGCACATATCTACATTCAGTCTCAACATGTGCACTTTATTGCAAAAACGATTACTGGTAAAACAAATACACTGATAAACAGCAAATAAACAAACATAAATGTAAAAATATAGTACCTATAGCTACTAAGTAGCCTACATATAAGACCTGAGAGGCGAAATAAGAGCATTGATTTTGATAGGTCAGCTAACCAGTCAAGGCAGGGTGATCTGCCTTGACTCATTCAATCAACTGGCAAGGTCACAAAATCTTTAAAAATGGTGGCTCAAGCACTTAATTGCCTTCATTGTGAGGAAAGAATTAGGTTTCTAATACACTTAATGAACCTCCCCCCCCCCCCCTTCACACACACACACACACACAGACCCACAAATTACGATATTCCAAACTGCTGCATCAAATGATCTACTGCCATGCTTTAGTATGCTTTCATTTTATACTGTATATTAAAAACATTGTCGCATGTTTTTTAATTTTTAATAATTACTTTTTAGGTAAGAATAGACAAGGCAAGATGATTTGTGACAATAATGATCTGTGTACACACAGTATGTTATTCTAATAGCTGCAGTTGATTTTGTGCAGATCTACAGACAGCGGTCATGGTGAATTGCTATCTATTTGGCATTTCTGCCACCTCTTACAACTTTGTGGTTGTGATTGTTGTTGAAGAGTTGTGGTTGAATAACTAGAATGCCTTAACATGTAAGATTTAAGACTATTATATATTTCTAATTAATAGTATGTGTGCTACTGTATATCACATGAAAAGCACCAAGAAAAGCTTTTCACACATTTCCCATCTGTGATGCACAAAAAGGTTTCAAGCTCCAAAATCCAATGTTTGGCCAAGATAATACTTTTGATACTATAATATTTATTAATCCTACTAATAAACTAATAATACGTATTAATTAAAACATTAATATATATATATATATGTAAATATAACTGATCCACATACAATTGTAAATAAAATAAAAATATATATAATATATACATAAAATATTCCTTAAAAAAAAACAACAAGCAATGCAAAAGTCCCAACACACACTTTGGGAACCACAGTGGAGAAGTCTACCCTTCATATGTCTAGATATGCCAAATACAATGTGATATCCATATCCTGACAACATATCCTGATGGTGCTGGTGTTATACAAAAGGTCTTGAGTCTTGATGTCAATCAGACTGCTGAACAAGCAATTAAGACTCAGTTGGAATAGAGTACCATAACCTGAACACATGCAGAGAGAAACAGTGGATAAGTGCATATGCCTTGTGATCATACTCACTGTAGGCTTCCATTATGTGTCAGCTTTCATGATAGCTTTGTGGTAGATTGTGATTGTGATTATCTAGGAATTTGAAAAGCATTAGCACCATTCTGGTAAGAGTTTCAACACATCTGAGACCGTGGGAACAAGTGTACTTTCCAGAACCTTGAGTTTAATTAAAAAACATTTTAATTCTCTATTCCCATAATTTAAAGGTACACCTTGTGTCCATAATTTCCCTTGTGGTTGAAACCAGAATTACAAAAGCTGTAAATGTTTGCGTTTGGGTTTTAAACTATCAACAGTGTGTGTCCCTGCTGTGTGCCTTAACACTCCTCTCTACTCCTCCCCTTACCACTCACCTAGGCTAAACCTTCTCTGTACTCTCATACCGTACATGTCATATTGACTGTAATGCTTATGTGAGTCAATTTTGTGAATTAATTGTGTAATACATGTTTGCAGAAAAAAAGTACCAGAAAATAGGATAAAAAAAAGGCACAGGTTTATTCTAAACAAAGCAGCAGTCCTTACCTGTAAACAATGAGCCATCTGTAGCATGAAAGTCAAACTTCAACGACCAATGATCTGCAATTTCCTAGATGACCACATGGAGTCAGAGTCACACAAGAAACGCTGATGTTATCCTCTCAGCGGACTGAATGGGAGAAATTGACAAAAAATCCTTAATTATTTCTTTGAACTGCCGCCCAGATATCCCTTTGAACTGAATGCTCATAAGTCTCTTTGGAACAATTTTACAGCCTTTGATCATTTTTTGCAGTGTACACATCCTACAATATTACAATAAGCGCCCCAGAGATTGTTTCAGGAGAATGGACTGTAGCTTTGATTATTCATTGTACAAAATATAATTCTTAGGACATAGACCATTGAGATCTTTGACATTTGAAAGGTTTGATTGCCTTAAGATGCAACCAACTTCACTCATTTTCACTACTGTCGCAGATCAAAGAACACGACATAGAAATGTACTAAAAAAATGTCTTGCAAGAGATAGAATCTCAGTTGTTATATATCCCTGGTGTTTGAAGAATGTATTATCTTCAAGGATCACTCAGTGTTGTCTTGGTATTGGCATTGTGCTCCATCTTTGCAGTGACTATCAGTAGGCTAGCAATACAGTTGGTGATAGTGTGAATGGAAAACCCAATGGAGTTATAGTATAGTATAGTATCCCTCTATACTATACCATAGTATAGAAGGATACATTATTTCATTAAATGGAATCCTGACCCTAACTCTAACCCTAACTCTTTTGGACTATAATAGCAAATAACTGGACACGGCTGCTTTAGCGCTTCTTTACCAATTGTATGTGCAGCCTCAACTTATACCTCACATAACTGCACATGCGGGACTTATGAACAGCCCAACTATAGCATTATAGCATTATATATTTATTCATGGATATATACTTTATATATGCTGCACACACACACACACACACACACACACACACACACACACACATGCACATGTTCATACAACCGTACATACCTTTCTGACCATGTGCTATTTGCTCACACAATCTGCCTCCAGCAGGGGGCACTCTCTGCTGATATCCCCTCACCCACATCAGTGTAGTTCACAGTGAGGCCTGCTGCCACACTCTTGTCATCTCCTAGCAACCGGAGAACCCTGCCTGCAATCACTACAGGCATCCAGGGCTGGTGAGGTATCAGCGTCCCAGGATGCAAAGCATGCCCCTGACTAACATAGCTGCACAATATGATGGGGGGGGGGGGGGTGGTATATCGGAGTGCCACTTAATGGGTAGAGGTGAGAGAGGGGTCAAAGAGTGTGTGTGTGTGTGTGTGTGTGTGGGGGGGGGGGGGGGGGGGGGG
>JAODUG010000023.1:3156541-3193045 GCA_027564795.1 Aphredoderus sayanus | reverse complement strand
TTATTGTGTTAAAAAAAGAGAATTCCTGACTACAGTAAATAGAGTCAAATTAACTAAGAAAATAAAATGTAAAAAGAAATACTAGGGTAACAATATCATGGGAGTAGCAGACAACTGAATCTCAATGGGTAGATACAAAACACAAATGCAAAGAAAAAAATAAAGACCACATAAAAGATTTAAGAAATACTAAAAGCACTAAAAAGGCCAAAACATTTGTCATTTGGTATCCAACTAATGTAAACATAAATATAAATCATCGTATTTTACCCTTCACTTATTGTCGGAACCAAGTGTTTGTGCATGAAAAACAAGTTACTGTTAAATGTCGTCAATAATTTCCCATGGCCTTTATAGTGTTAACATAAATATACATCAACCTTATTGCACCAGTGACACATCACAAAAATGATACAATGGTCATGGGTACCCACACATCACGAAAAAAATAAACTGAGTACTGTGACTGGAACAGTGTGAAGTTCAGACCTACCGTACTGTCCATAGATAGGAAATGAGCCTTTTAGAGCAGCGCAGGAAGAAGACAGCAGAACAGGGAAAGGAAACAGACACATGACAGAACAGAGTGAAAATAAAACAACAACAAAATATGAAAATAGGGAAGAGAAAAAAGGATAAGGTCAAAACAAAATATATTAAGAGTAATAAAAGTTTAACAGAAGAGAATGAATGACAGTACAGAAGAAAATGAGATTGAGAGCAGGTTAAAATCAGTCATCATTAACTGTACACAACTTTTAGAAATGCTAACATATTATGTAATTATTTGACCTTCAACATTTTAACAGATTTTTCTTTGCCATTTAAAACAATAAGATTATTGCTGCAGACGTTACAATGTTTTGGTTTTAAACGAGAACATGCTTAACACTTTAACTGGAAAGTCAGCTACGGTATTCAACCCTCTTAATTGGGTAAAATTGGTCAAATTAAATTTGTAGTCATACATTCCAGTTTCAATAACATATGTACAAAATAGACAATGACACGATTCCAAACTGTTGATATATCAGTCAAGTACAAGCCCTGTTTCTTCAAAACTTGCTATGTTAAAACTAGTGAACTCAAAATTTGGACAGACAGGATTGATGACAAAGCACAGCCCTGGCGGACACCTGGAACGATTCTGATGTATTGCCGAGAATCCGGACACAGCTCTCGCTTTGGGTGTACAGTGATTGGATAGCCCTATGAAGGGAACCACTCAGCACCTCCCACAGTATCTCCCTGGGGACTTGGTCATACGCCTTCCCACAAAACACATGTAGGCCGGATGGGCATACTCCCAAGCCCCCTCCAGGATCCTTGCGCAAGTAAAGTGCTGGTCCGTTCGTCCGACCAGGAAGAAAACCTCATTGTTCCTCTTCAATCTGAGGTTTGACTGTTAGCCGAACCCTCCTTTCCAGCACCTTGGAGCAGACTTTACCAGGGAGTCTGAAAAGTGTGATACCCATGTAATTGGAACCCACTCTCTGGTCCCCCTTTTTGAACAGGGAAACCACCACCCCGGTCTGCCACTCCTTGGGCACTGCCCCAGACTATCACGCAATGTTAACGCTCCCGCTGTCCTATAGGTCAAAATGACCCAGTGCACTCGCCAGTAGCAAGGGCCAACCACAACAAGGACTAATGACATTCCGCGGTTGTCTCCCTATGCTGGTAGTCTGCTGAAATGCCTTAGGATAGAGGGAGGGTTAAAGAGGCGTGTCATCCGACATCCCCTCCACACCCAGAGCTTTCAGCATTTCCGGACTGATCTCATCAATCCCTGGGGCTTTGCCATTGTGTAGTTATTTGACTACCTCAGTGACCTCCACAAGGGAAATGAACGATGATCCCCCATCAGCCTCCAACTCTGCCTCTATGATAGAGGGCCTGTTAGTCAGATTCAGGAGTTCCTCAAAGTGTTCCTTCCACCGCGATATTACCGCCTTGAGGTCAACAGCGTCCCATCCCTACTGTACACAGCTTGGATGGTTCCCCGTTTCCCCTTCCTGAGGTGGCGGATGGTTTTCCAAAAACAACTTGGTGCCGACCAAAAGCCTTCTCCATGTCTTCTCCATACTTCTCCCACACCCTTTGTTTGTCTCTTTCACGCCCGAGGCTGCAGCCCTTCGAGCCTGTTGGTCCCTTGCAACTGCCTCCGGAGTCCTCCGAGATAACATATCCCGGAAGGCCTCCATCTTCAATCGGACGGCTTCCCTGACCACCGGTGTCCATCACGATGTTCGAGAGTTACCGCCCCTTGAGGCACCTAAGACCATGAGACCACAGCTGTCCACCGCAGCTTCAGCAATGGAGGCTTTGAACATTGCCCACTTAGGTTCAATGTCCCCAATCTCCACAGGGGTGCCAGAAAAGCTCCGTTGGAGGTGTGAGTTGAAGATCTCGCGGACAGGGGCCTCCTCCAGATATTCCCAGTTCACCCTCACCACCCGCTTGGGCTTACCAGGTCTGTCCAGTCTTTCCCCACCCCCTGACCCAACTCACAACCAGATGGTGATCAGTTGACAGCACTGCCCCTCACTTCACCCAAGTGTCCAGAACATGCGGCCTCAGATCAGATGATACGGTTACCAAATCGATCATCGACCTTTGGCCTAGGGTGCTCTGGTACAATGTACACTTATGAATATCCTTATGTTCGTACATGGTATTTGTTATAGACAGTCCATGACTAGCACAGAAGTCCAATAACAAACGCCCACTCGGATTTAAATCAGGGAGGCCGTTGCTCCAAATCACGCCTCTCCAGGTATCTCTATTATTGCCCACGTGCACGTTGAAGTCTCCCAGAGAGTTTTTTTCCCCCACAACCCGTAGGCGTAAGGAGGCGACCCTCTCGTCCACCGGGGTAAACTTCAACGTAACAGCGCTTGTGAATATTCCCACACCCACCCTGCGCCTCACACCCTGGGCAAGTCCAGAGTAGTATAGAGTCCATCCCCTCTAAGAGTACGGTTCCAGAACCGAGACTGTGCGTAGAGGTAAGTACTAGATCTAATTGGAATCGCTCCACCTCCTGCACAAGTTCCGTTTCCTTCCCCCACAGAGAGGTTCAACGTTCCCAGAGCCAGCCTCTGCTGCCCGGGTCTGGTCCGTCGAGGTCCATGACCTTCACTGCCACCAAAATGGCAACGGTGGCAGTGAAGGTACGTATTTCAGTCAATAGTTTTAATTTAAGTAGTTTGCATTTCCTCCAGCTCTTTTTCTGAAGACAAGGTTGATATTATTATTATAAATGATTGTTATAATCATTTAACATTAACATTTAACATTAAGAGCACAGTTTCGTTACCACATGCTCAACATCAGGATGACCCATTATGTAGTTTCTCATAAACAGACTTCTAAAAAGTCTACCACGCTGGTCAATGTGTTTCTTTTTAAAGCATTCCTTCGTCCTACCAGTGTAGCAGTGGTAAGCTAACACAATGGCAGTCTACGGCGATAGAAGAAAAAAAATAAAACAGTACAGTATATTTCAGCCTGAGTGTCAGACATGTAGAGATACTTTGAGATAAGAAAGTAAAAGTTAAACATTTCCATAACTAACCCTGTCCCTACTCCGCCTCACCATAAGAGTCCAGCCTTTTGTCCATGTAGACTTTGTATGTGAAGGCGTGGCGCAGCGCCACAGCAGCAAAGAACATCTCAATGCAGATGATGAAGTTTTGGTAACCCGCAGCAACGGTGCCCTCCCCCACTGAGACCTCGGCGGAGCTGATCTGGGGTATGGCGCCACACTTTTCCAAGATGGCCAACAGCATTCCTAATGTGGGAGAGCCAGATACAGTATACCAGTGGTTCTCACATCTCCATGGTCATAAGAGTAAATAGCCCCATAAATAGCATTGTGCGTACCCCAGTGGACCTGAATGTCCTGATAAGAGCCATTGCTATATAACTATTTCTTAAATGGGGTACGCATTATCCTCAGGGTACTTTGAGGTACTAAAATCAGTATGTGAGAAAAATAACTATGAATGAATAATACTGAAAACAGTGCTTACAGTACATTATTTTTAACTAACATATTTAAATAACCCTATAAATTGATTCAATATGCAGATATCTTTGATCAGTGTGCTCCTGAAGCCATCAAGGGATAACTAAATATTTCTTAACAACAATTGTACAATGATTGTTGTATTGTACTATTGTACGAACTGTAGTTGTGTAGTATTCAAGCAGCTAGCCCTTGTTATACTGTATCATCTAATCATATATATTTGGTTAGATGGGAAAACATTTTAAAACCACTCCATACTATAAAGTTACATAACTGTACATTACAATGTTTATGTGGGGGTGGAAAATGGGGGAAAATGTCATAGCCTTACCCTGCCAGAAAGAGAGGAAGATGACGGACTTGACCATGACGAACTTGAGCATGGGGCTGTACGGGACAAGCAGCTCGCTTGTTGCAAAGTAGAAGAGGAAGAGCGCGTAGAGAGACAGGCTGACGGAGATGTTGTAGATGATGGTCACATACAGGTACCCACTGGCCACACTGCAGGAGGCAGGAGGAGGCACAGCATAGGGTGGAAAGGAGACATGCTTTAGTAATACGTATTAGATGGGAGTCAGTCTGGACTAATGCTAGCAATGAATGCTACAGGGCTGATCTTACAGGAGTGACTGTTATACAGTATAAACATTTTCATGCAATGTTCAATCAAAAAGTTTTGTTGTTTTTTTTCTAATTGAGAAGAACAATCTAAATTTGAACTCATCTCAATCCATTACACCACCGACCTCAGACATAACACAGTCAATGTGCTAATTGAGATTTCTAATATTATGTGACACAGCTGTGATGCTGCTGAGCAAGCCTACTTGAAGTCTCCGTCTCTGTATTTCCCAAAGGCCTGCAATATGACAGTGATAATGGCCATCAGAGGCTTCACCACGCAGAACTGAAGTGTCGCCTGCAGAAGGGAGAACAAGCCCAATCGTGAATTACTGGGCTGGGATGAAGTGACTGACAAGAGACCAAATGCAGTTAATACAGTACCACATGGTTTAGGACAACGATGGCCATTTTGGACATAGGTCTCAGTGCACTGTAATATTTTCAGAATACTACACTATCTTTTGAAATACAAATAGTATACTAGTGAATGCAGTACAACCATTAATTTGCACTCAAATGATGGTACAGGAACCACTAGTAGAGCTACTCTTATTATTATCATTGTTACCTGTTTACAGAACCTGAGGAAACCAATGGAATAGGTCCTGCCCCACAGACAACAGGTCCCATATACACAGCTAGACCTAGTGAAAAAGAAACAGTAAATAACAACACATATACAAGCCAGAACTTAATAGAAATAATGGTTTAATTAGTAATAAAACAGGTGAGATGTAGATGTGGCAGACAGGGGACAAAGTGTACATTTGAAAGAAGGGAAAACAAATACTTACTCAATAGGTTTCCCTCTAATCTCAGCCATGATGGCACTCTCTCCACCCAGGTACTCATAACATAGACTGAGAAAGTTGTAGATAACAAATGCTGCAGAGCAGAAAGACACCACATAGATAGAAAGTGGAGGCGAGAGGTTAAGATACTGTAGGCAGTGCTATGAAGTGGTACTGTTGTCCATATTTATGTTTAAGACATAGTCAGTCTCTTGCATTGTGTCTACTGTGTTGCATTGTGACTGTGCTTAAATAAAGCTAACTTGACCAGACTGATCTCAATAATAACATATAGTAGGAGAGACCCCAGTTATTAGTATTCAATATTTAGAGACTGCTGGGGTCAGAGCAGTTGCCCTGACACTACCACCTCATGTCTCAGTACGATGAGCAAGGCTGAGATGTGACGGACTGCTCAAGATGTCACTACCTTCCAACATAACATGGTTAGAAACGTGTACAGAACACACAGAGGTCACACTTACTTATCCATGTGTATAGTACACAAACATGTAGCCTATGCATATTAGGTTAGAGCAAAAATCATGCATTCATTATTTTTCCAAATGCCATTGGTGACTTTTAGACAATGTAAATCTGATTTACTGGTTGTATGTTATGCAACTGCTGCATAAATATCTGGCTGAAAACTAGTGTGTTGTAGATGCACAGCAGGTTGGTAGGATGCAGAAAAGGCGGACAATATATCTTCTCACAAGCAAGTGCGCTATGAAACTCTTAAAGGCTTTGGTAGTTAGCATACTGTTGCTAGGAAACAGGCATGCCCTCCCCAGAAATCCCAACGGGTCTTAGAAACAGAGTAGTGATGATCGCCCTCGTAAATTCGGGACACACCACAAATGCCATTTGCCACCAAAAGAATCACTAGACATACATCCACTGTGCCTAAAGTGCATATGGAGAACTTTTGAATCTCTTTACAATGTAGTGACATCTTTTGTCAAAACCAAATCAAACTGATTTAGAAAACCTACACCAACTAAATATAGTTACTGGAATTATTTTAGTAAAACTGGTCTGTAGATTGAAGAAAATGCATGAGCTAGTTTTGTACTGTTGAAAACGGCTAAATTATGTATTTTATGTTTTTAGAGGTGATCTACACAGCTATATCACGGCAATTGTAAATGAACCGTAGAGTTGTATGCCCCTATTTATTCATAAGCGATATCTGCATTCACAGAAATCGCAATAATGGAAACCCCATTAATCTAATAAAAGGATTAGCACTTACCTTCATAGCAGTCTCGAACTGTGTCAAAGTACACATAGTACTCCTCATTGGTGAAGAACAGGAGGCTGAGCCAAGAGTCAAATGCGTAGATGGGGACAATGAAAAGGATTCTCACTATGTGCCTCTGCTCGTTTGGAGAGCTGTAGTAACGGAGGTGCATGTAAATCTGATGCAGAAACAGGCAAGAGACAAAGAGATTAAGTCAGGTTAGGATTGGCAACAAAAGTACCCCTACATGGAAAACCATATTGTTACATAATCAGGCTGCCAATTGCAGTAAGTAAAACTGGCTGCTGTGAATCTACTAATCACCATCTTAAGACAATAGTGTAGTAGTGGTGATGATGATAATTAACGTATGCCTACTTCGATGTGTACACAATTTGTTTGCAATATTTTTCTTGGCAGCAACAACTTGGCACTGTGTGATTACACTGTAGTAGCTATTTCTCTTTCTTTAGAATTATATCTTGAAATGTGTCTCTCAGACAAAACCTAAAATAAGATCAGTAGTAAGCTGAAGAATAAATGAGGCAATCATCTCAGGTTTAATTCGTTTAGCATGAGCTTACAGATATATGAATGAATCCAAGGTGAGGCCAATCACAGAATAGCATGGTATATTTAATATTTAACAACATCCTTTTCATATGCCAGTGTCTTTGTATGAAAGATCATGTAGTGTATACATAGCCCTGTGTGCAGAAGAGAGAGATTGCGGTGCTGGGAGTGCATTGTTAATGTGTTAATGTGTGTGTGTGTAGGCGGATGTGTGTTTTAAATTAGATTGTGTGTGTGTGTGTTTTTTGGTATGCCCATTTAAGCAGACAAGTAGACAACAGAAAGCAACTGGGAGGGCCTTCTGTCGTCAACACCTATTGAGGGCTTCATCCGGTTTCTTTTCACTTACACAGGACTCCAGGTATCACCTTTCCTGACACCACTGGTAAAATAACAGTGTTTGCTAGCAGGGAGTGTGTTCTGCACACAGGGCTCGTTGCTAGGAAACACCCCCGGTAGCCTTCACTTTGTTGATGTCATACTAGACTAGAGAGAGGAGTACCTGTTGCCAGAGCGACAGCGGGCTCATCTTTAACCCTTTGAATCATTAAGAAAAGCCTTGAGGCTCGCTCATACATCATGCTTATGTAACAGCTGAGTAACAATGGAAAGTCACTGTAACATAATAGCTGATCCAGAAACATATCTGTTCCTGTGCTTGCCTATATTTCCCTTTCCTGGATATTTTAATTATGAACTTCGTCTGTTAGAATATTCCCAAAGTCAATCTATCACACTGCACACAAGCCGCTGCATCTAGTGGCTTATTGAACACTGCATCACATACCAATAGTAAACGGCTTGACTGTCTATTGCCTAGAGAAAGAAAGCAGCAAGGCATAGCATCTCTATGGCCCAGCAGCCTGAGGTGTTAAGATGGACATGCTCCAGGCAGCGCAATCAACCTGAGCTTGGCAGGCATCAGTGTGGAATCTGAGAGGAAGTCTTTACAGGCACCGTTTCCCCTGTCTGCATCTGCAGTGTAATGGATGTCACAATGGCAGCCATCTTAAGAAGGGTGCATCCCTATGTACACAACTCCAGGCAAATATACAAATCCTTTAATACACATTTTAAAAATCAGTACTTGGTGTGTTATGGACATAATGACAATAAATAAGGCCTGGTGTCACATTTAAGATAAATACCTAAACTATATTATGTAAATGCACGTACAGTATACTATGTGTGGTATGGTGAATAACAAGCACGAGTGACCAGACCAACACACATGAGGAAAGGCTGTGGGAGCTCCTGGTTCTCAGGCTATCCTCACCTGGTGACAGGTGATGAGAAGAGCCGTCCAAACAAAGAAGCCTGAGATCATCTGTGCGGTGGAGGTCATGAGGAAAATGGGCTCCTCGGGCGTAACCAGCGGAGTCTCTGGCACCCAGGAGGAGTTGGAGCCTCGAGGGGCCACGGTGGCTGGAGGCCCCGGGGCCAGACCAATGGGGGAGTCATTACCCAGCCTTTCGGACAGGGGGATATCTCGCCGCCAAAGCTGACTCATCTGTATCAGTAGGGGACGGAAAGACACCGGACATTTGGGACTGTATTGAGGGATCGGCTTTTCTCTAAAATACAGATATATTTTGCATCCGAAAGCACAATGGAAATCAGACATCTGGGGAAAAGAAATTGGTTAATGTGGAAAATACCACATCCAACACAAATGAGCTAAGAGATTGATCCTGCAATCTGGGTTTTGAAGCATGAATAAAACATTGTTAGAAGGAGGGCATACAAATAAGGGTTTGCAGAATCTAGATACTAAAGCCCAAGAGAACACCTGGTGACAGGAACAGAAGGAACATTGAAAGGCAAAAAACAAATACAAGGTAACCAGGAGAGTGAAACAGACACAGCTACAAAGAGAATATAGACAGTCAGATGAAAACACCAAACAAGTACAAAAGACATGACATAGGCTAACAATGGTGGGTGTAAAGAATGTTTTTGTTTGTTTGTTTGTTTGTGTGTGCGTGTGTGTTTGTGTGTGTGTGTGTTAGAAAGAACAAAACACTGTGACAACCACAAGATAAGGGCTGCTGACCCAAATTATACTCCTCCGTTTCTCTGTGTTTCTGCTGAGAGCATGCAGAAGTGCAGGGAAGCTGGAGATAGGCCTAGACATAAACACATGCATACATAGGCCAGGCGCACTGTGCCACACATGGGCGTTTGCTGCTGTAGAACAGAAAGCACAGCGACGTGCAATGAAGAATGAAGAAATGTGATACAACTGTGACCAAATGCCTTCTGGTCCAGACCTAAGCCTTCAGCAGGGCTATTTGAGTTAGTTGCAGTAATTCCTTTTCCAAGTCTATTCTGTCAATGAGCCCATTGGTATGATGATTGCACCTGCCTCCGCTATGAAAGTTGCCTCAAATCAGCATACAGCACACTGCAATAGCCTGCGTTTAGTGTGAATGGGGACCGGGACACTGCAATAGCCTGCGTTTAGTGTGAATGCGGACCGGGCATGCTAACAGAAGCACAGCCAGCAGTGACGACATCTTAAACAAGCCAGCAGGAAGCACCAAGCACACTGATGTTCGCACCATCAGAGATCACTCTGTACTGTCAACTCTCCACACAGTCTGCAATCCAGGAAGGAAATAACCTAATCATCCAGATCATCATGCACCAGCTATATGCTGTGCTGGTGGTCATCATGGATGACTCACAATGCTTACCAAACCCCCCAAAATCAGCTAATAGGTAATAAGAAAATAACTAAGAAGTATGAGGGACTGAAGCAGGGATTGGAATTGGCAGGAAATCCACATTTCATTATAAACATAATTTTCTTAGAAACCAATTATTTAAAAAAGAAAGTTTAGGTAAATAAAATTATCTAAATAAAAAAACATCTATTTGGGATTCTGAATAATTCTCTATTGTAAACTTGACACATAAGACAGTGATGGCACAGCCATATAAATTACTGAAACGCAACTATGTGATTTTAAATTCTGCAAAAACATCTTTGTTTATATAAGATAGCATATGCTCGGTCGTGCGTGTGAGATAGGCAGAAAATGGATAAATCCTGGTGACTAGACCTGCGGGGCTATTTCAACTCATCTATTGTATTGTGACCTACATCCCGAGTTGACATCAGAAATGTTTAGAAAGATGTTAGAAACAAAGACTCATTGGTCTACGCAGCGTTGAAGATTTGGGCGTTAACAGCGTGATAATGTGTTTTCTATTATTAAAGTATTCTTTGATAATTAGTGCTTCGCTAGTAGTGTTTAGTGAATAAATATGTGTTCCGAGTATTCTATACAGTACGTTACTGAAACGACTCACTAGCATCATCTAACCTGCTGCTGCATTGCATTTACTGCATAACGATGGTAACAGTAAAGATTCAAGGCTGATTTCATAAACTTACATATAGCAACTACCGTACAGTAGTCGTGGCTTATGTAACACTTAAGATTTGACAAAAAAATTAAACCGTGAAAACTATATAGCTTGTAGCTATTTGTCTGGCTTGTTGTTTGCTTACCTCCTCTTCTGCGGTTTGATTTGCACAGGCTGCGGCTGGTTAATATAGAGTCCTATGGTTGAATCCAAGCATCAATGTAGACAAGCAGCTACAGTAAACGTTGTCGGCAAACCCTCTAGACTTAACAGAGCGCTAGCATACGACCACAGTCTGACAATAAACCTGTTTTACAGTACAGCTTATGCTTACCGATGATGCTCGTATAAATTGGAACAGGCTTAAAGATGGCAAGTGTCGCGTTTGTGCTTCAGTAGGCTATTACAGTATAGCTAACGTTAGCTGCCCAGCCAAGCTTTAGCTTGCAGTTGGTATCGCTAACAAAATAATATAAAACTATGTAGTATCAGAACTATATATAAACGCCAGCCTTCAGTGAGCTACTGTTCAACAATATGAAAATGCATTTTAAACCAAAAACTTTCTTTAATCTTGTCACTTAGAACTAACACAACTACAATATTCGTTTACACACGCGTAATGCATTTTTAGTGTGGTGTGGCTCAGCTTTTTCCCATGTAAAATGATGTAACTTGCCTGCCAGCTGTACTTGCATGTTCCATTTTATTGCCCCCACCCCCAAACTATTATCTCACTTCCAGTTAACACGCATTTCACACGTCAACACATCAGCATTGTATGTTCAGATTAACAGATAGTAGGCTATAATCTAAATAATGATACTAATAAGAAGCTATAATGATATATGAAATATTACAAATACAAACTTAGGCAATTTTTTCATTCATTTATTACTTCATAAAATATACACAAATACTGTTGTAAATAAAGTTAATGTGTTAAAGAACTGTACAAGATATCAGTACACAATACATAAAGTGAATTCCCTATTTCCCCAAACCATTTCTAATTGCCCCGTCAACCCCATCAGTTAGATTGCCACTGGGTCCATTGGCCCATACAAGGAACATAATACACAGGTCACTGACAATGTATGTATCTATTACAAGTGTCCAGGGTATGTTTGTTTTCATACTGACATCATCAAGGTTGCTGGCAGTTGAGATCCAGAGTGGGGACTTCAACAAACTGTTCACATCTTTGTCAGAAAACAAAAGGAAATTCCTATATCTAATGGACTTGTAGAATGACACTCGTGCAATGTACAAGCTGCTACTTAAAACAGGTTTAAAACAAGTGACAAGTACCGGTAAGTTGAAATAACTGGGTATAAAATAAATAGCAAGGAGAGGAAAAACAGAATCAACATAAAGACATGAAACATGTGCTTTTGGGTAGCAGAGACAAACACACAGCTCAGAGACCCAGATGGCAGTGTAACAGTAGCTAAACCCCATCCCACAACCGAGTACAGTTTAACTGCTTCTAAAATTCTGTACCCAGCCTTGTTTAGTATTTAGTATGCATTTTCTACTTTACACTTTAAAAAAAAAAAACAACCAAACACATTTGGCTTTACACAGAAATTAAAAAATATTTACAGTGAAGTAAAAAATAAAATAAAAGTGCCCCTCCTCTGTCCTATTATACTATTGTAGATCCTGCTCATTCCCCACAGACCCCCCATTAAACAAACAAAAACGAGAAGTGATACTAAGAACCATCATAAAAAAAAAAAGTATATAAAAGCCACAGTTTTCTATGGACAGTTATGTTGAGGGTTCTTTAAAAAGTATTAAAAGCTTTATGTAGTAGTTTGTCTTTACAATAGCTGGGTCAACCTCTACCTCAATGTTTTAACCAAGGAACACAAACATTAGGTCAAAACAGGCAACCCCAGTATGTTTGTGTGGGATAATGGGAAAATAATGGGGAAATGGAGGGCTCTTGGGGCAGCTGAGCCTGTTGGGAGGAATTACAAATCAGTAAGACATGGGCAAACACCCATCGCTACATTTACAAAACCACTGCAGTACAACAGCTAAAACAACCACTTACTCAAGCTTTCTTTTTAACATCATCTTTCCCCTTTTGCCCACTGCCTCTTAAGCCGCTTCTCTCCACCCCTGTATCATTTAGCTGTACTTTATCCTCTCATTAGACCAAAGAAAGGGCCCGTTCAATAAAGATGTAGTCACAAAACAGGTAACTAAAAACTATCCCTGTACTACACTATGAAATATCTAAGGAGATGAAAGCATTCATAGGACAAATTGTGAGAGTTTTTTGCAGTGCAAATGGGATGACCAAAACCTTCATTAAGCCAGAGATTTAAACAGGAAGTTAGTCCCTGAACAGGAATTTGCTCGTTTCCAAAGAAATCATTCTTGGCTTAAGATTTCACAGGACAGGGTATCGAGGGGACGTTTTCATTTGGGCCCCAGCGGATAAATCATAAACCATGTGTTAATATTGAAAATAATACAATAGCTCTGGCATTCAGTTGCCTCTTGTATTGAGGTGGAGGCAGTTGTGAATGCAGGACCTGAAATCACAAAAGGGGTTTGATGATGGATGTGGCGTTTCCTTAGATCTTTTCAGGATCTACTGTCCATTCCTAAAATATCCACTGTCCCATTGTCAATCACTTAATAAAAACAAAAGGGGGAGCTCTGAACCGCACTCTCAGCCCTGCAAAGTAGACGGTATGAGCTGTGGTTTAGTTACGCACTCGTATTATCAGGAAATACATTCAGGCTGCGTTATGTGTGCATGGACATAAATAGGTCCAGTGGAATCTCACCTGTCAGCTTCATTTACGTGCAGCAGGACTTGAGCAGTTCACTTCCCCATGTGCTCAAATGGCATGCTGACCTGCAAACAGGTAGAAAACACTAAGTATGCAAGGCAAGAATCAGAATTGGTCAAGGAGAGTCAAGGACGGTTGTGCGGAGGACTTCCAACCTGCGACGTGGAGATCCGGGAGGGGTCGTGACGGGCTGTGAGGTCGGAGGATGACACGTTGGCGGGAGCCCCTCGATGCAGCCGCATGCTCACCTTCCTCTCCCTCTCCGCACGAGATATTGCACGCGGCGACGTGTTGCCTTAAAAAGGGAGTGCCATAAACATACCTTTATGCTAATGCAGTATAGAAGAAAACTGGGCCTGAGTCAGCCTTAGTCGGAACATTATGTTCAAAAGGAGACCAGAACCAGGAGGAAGCCAGAAAACAGTGACACTTGTGCCAGGGAAGTGTATTAGATTAAAATAAAATAAAAAAACGTGTATATATATATATTTTTTTTATTAAGCGTTTAGAAAGACAAACCAGATTCACGACCATCTCACCTCCATCGGGTCCTGCCAGGCCAGATCATTCACAAACATTAAGCTCCAATTCAATGACGATTATGATGGTATCATTCCCAACGCTTCCTTTTTCTACTTGAAAACAAATGACAGCTACTTACCAGACTGCTGGACACGTGAGGCTGGGTTGGAGATGGCCTGCTCCGGACCATTCCTTACTCTGTTGGCGGCTGGGGGATTGGGTCCTGGGGGCAGGCCTCTTGCTGCAGACCCCCTAGGGACCCCCCTGTCTTCTCTGTCATCTGCTGTCCTCCTCTCTCGATCCCCATCCTCTGCTGTCCGACTGGCACCCTAACAGGTGGAGAGGAGAATAAAATAACCGGAAATGTTCCTCCGTCAAAGTCAAGTAAAAAATGTCAAGTCAAAGTTTTTGTCGTGTAAAGCTCGGGGTCATCCTGGACAATGACAGTTATGGCTGGGGCAAGGTTGGCTACATAGACTAGAAAAATAAAGCATGCTGCGTTAGTCAACCCTAGTCCTGGGGACCCACTGCCCTGTATGTTTTAGGATGCTTTCACACGTATGGGTTTTTTGGTTTGTTCCAGATCAGGGTTTGAATAAGTTCAAATTGTGCATGTGTTCCTGGATATGTTTCATGTTCACGTGGCAAAATATAGAGCAGAACATCACTTGTAAACAGGGCCGGTAACGCCGACATTATAGCCATTTTTTGGGTTGTATAAACTACGTAGAGAGCTGAGTTAATGCGAGAGTTTTTGCTTTTGACAGACCTAACAACGTTTTGGATGTCGGTTCACAAGCTAGTATTGACAACGGGGCATAGTTTTGTAGCCACTCTTTGCGAGTTGTCCCTTCACAATAAGATTGGTTTAGCTCTTAATTCCATTAGCTATATAGTGCAAGTGTAGGTATCAACAGGTCAAATTAGAGGGGTTATGAAAAAGATGAGCAACAGCTTGTCATACAAAAGCTGAATAAAAACAACTCACAAATTTAAGCATGTTCCAGTCAAAGACGTAATCGTACGAGAAGCCCTGTCGGTGGAAAAGATTCCTGAACAGCTGACGTAGGTAGGAGTAGTCAGGTTTGTCATCGAAACGCAGCGAGCGGCAAAAATTCAGGTATGTGGAGAACTCGGCTGTTAAACAAGACCAAACAGAAATAGGTACAATTCATTACAAACAAATTATTGCTAGTGGAGACTTGTGGCTTTGGCACTCAAGAAAGGTCACATGTTTACAGTTTCAATGAGTACATTTGTTAATAGCCCAAAATGTCACATCAGTTATCGTAAGCAAACAAGCTATTAGTCTATTGAAAGCAGTATGTCATCAGGGCTAACAGCTATACATTTGACAACATACTGTGCATTACCAATTAACTTATCATTCAATCTTAAATAGTGTGAATACCATGAAAGTGCCAATCATCCAAGAGCTTCTCTAAAATAGCATTTTAAAAATATTTATATATAAAAAAAAAAAAAAGATTGTCAGACATTAGTGTGAGTGTTATGAGGTAAAGGCAGCCACAGACACATTAGCTAGCACTAAAGCACTAAAATATTCTGATGGAAATTCACAGATTCACTCACATGGGTATCCTTTGCAGAGCACCTCTATAGGGGTGGACATTTTCTTCTCACTGATGCGTTCGTACTTCTGCCTCTTAGTGGCAGCCTTGAGGCCCTGCCAGGGCAGAGAACCCAGGTTGAAGTACATGAGGACGTAGCCCAGGGACTCCAGGTCATCACGCCTGGACTGCTCTGTGGACAGAGGATCACCAAGAGAACATGATATGCAGATCTCTTCTTAGACACCAGTTATCTTTTTAGGACTGCATTATAACAGCCCACACATCAGTCTATCCACTCAGTGTTGCATTATCACATCCATTCCACTCGATAATTGAGAGAATGCCTAACTCAATGCAACTCCATGACATGTTTTCATTGTTACCTATTGCATACAAGGTAGCAGTCAGAGGCTACAAACGTTTTTTTTGCCTTCACCTCAAGCTATTTAGCTGTAGCTAAAACCTTCTGGTTTTGTTGCACCCTAAATAAACGCTAGGTAATGTTAGATTAATAGTAAAGGCATGGATTTAATGTTACATTAGCGGACATTTTAGCTAGTTTCCCTTGTTTTGTTAATTTAACGTTACAGTAGATTAATTCCCCCCACATTACAAATATTTCCGACGCCAATGATAAAAGGAAAGGGCAGAGGAGGGGCATGCTCTTTCGAAGATTCAAATCAAGATGACAGCTGTGTTCAGACCAGTGTAACGTTTAATGAACGTTCAATCAAATGAGAATCGCACATGATACACATTCCACCTTAAGGAAACAGGCGTATGGAAAGGAGAAAATGATCATACACTCCTATGAATCACCAGGTAACTCACAGGAGCCAGGCCACATGGGCACTAAATATAAAAGGAATCAAAGCCTTTATCCTTCCCACTCCCTATACAGGAAGGAGATTCCCCTCACAGGTGTGTCAGGATTCCCACTAGGATATTTTCGAGTTTACGGATATAATTTATTTTAAAATCGGGCACATTTTACGAGTTACCGTCACATTTCAATAAAAAATCTGTTACAAAAGCACAATCTGTTGGACGATTTAATTTATTTATAATTGATTTAATTATCAGTAGCTATTGAGCAAAACCTCAACATTAGCCGCTAAAATGTAAGCCACTACAAAACACATGTTCATTTCCATTTCAGCAAAGTCCTCTGCTGCCAACTTAAAATTCCAATCCAATGTGTCTTTGCTGCTTGTAATTCGCATTAGACAATGATAGCCATCTTAATTCAATTCTGCAGATCTCTGCTGGCCAGCTTGACAAGTACAGCTAGCTGAACTTATAAATAAGCACTTTGCAAGCTGTTGCAAAAACACTTGCAAAGTAACCATAGAGTGCCAACATCACTACCATTTCTTCTCTTGTGCACTTGGCATCAATGAGGCTTGTTTTGTATTAACCTTATTACCAGAATGTTTATAAAAGGTTTTGATTTCATTTTTTTGCAAATGCACGTTGGCCATGTATCATACCAATTCCCAGGTGAGTGTTGATGGAGGCGTAGCGGGCAGTGCCAGTCAGGTTCTTGTTCTCCCGGTAGGGGATATGCTGGTGTGTGCGGGCGTCCCGGTACTTCTTAGCCAGGCCAAAGTCAATGATGTACACCAGGTTGCCCTTCTTGCCCAGCCCCATGAGGAAGTTGTCTGGCTTTACGTCTCTGTGGATGAAGTTCTTGGAGTGGATGTACTCGATGCGACTAATCTGATTAGAAAGATGACAAAGCCTAAATGAAATGACAACCAATGTTGATATTGTTGTGGCAAGTCTGGTAATGATACACAACTGCACTGTTATCTAAAGCTGTTAATGTTTTCCTTTCCTTTACCAGTTATTTTATTAAAAAAAATAAGCAAATTGCTTTAAAAACCTATGCAACTTAGATGTTTAATCCATGACTGGCGCACCATAAATCCACTGGCCAACCAGGACTCCCAATTTAAAGTTTGTCTGTATTCCACTTTCACCAAAAGGTTCTATGAATGTGTTTAACACCACACAGTAGTACATTACATAGATCAGTGTCAACGAGAAACTAGGACATTAGGAAGGACAACAGGCTATATGAAGACTACAGAGCAAGGTGATGACCACACACACTATAAAAGGGGAGGATGAGACACATAAATAGCCCACAGTAAGGCACTGACACAGCAAGTCAAAGTCACAAAACAGGTATGCAACAATATGCACAAACTGCCTCAGACCAAACAGACAAACATGTCTGAATTGTGTGTGGCATAGTGTATATATGAAGTCAAATCTGCCTCAGTATTCAAGCAATCTTTGCATAGTCTATCTATAGCAATCATCATGGTGAAACGTTTCGGCAAAGTATTCCTTTTTACGAGATAGGTGTGAACAATTGGTGAAACGATTTGCCCAGATTCACTGCCTCAGCAAAGCCAGTCCATGGCAAATCACTGACGTGAGCCACACTAGCTTGCTGCGATGGCTTCTGTGTCATACCATCTGGTCTGCCAGCAGCAGGACTGTCTTCAGGCTGAATTTGCGTGAGCAGAAGTTGAACAGGTCTTCCAGACTGGGACCCAGTAGTTCCATCACCATGACATTGTAATCTCCCTCTGCACCGCACCACTTTATAGATGGGATTCCAACTGGGACACGGACACACCAAAATTGCTCAGAATTGCAGGATTACATTATTGGTCATTTTAAACTTCACAAAACTTCAAAACAAAAAGTTAAACATGTTTAAACATCATTCAAGACTTTGGCCATGCACAAAGGCTATGGGGATACATTTAAAATTGTACAGTGATTCATGTTTTGGCTTTTTCTTTAAAAAAAAAAACGTAGAAGATTTGAGCCTAAAATATGCATTTGGCACAGAAAATATTCAGCACCAAAATGACCTGGTTCATGTCCCCCCTCCCCCCTTACCTCCTCCCTGCATCATCTTGTAAAACTTGCTTTCAATGTGTAACTGTGGGTGTTTGGTCTTTACACATTCCAGCTTAATGGCGACTTCCTCACCAGTGGCAATATTGGCACCTGAAACAGATGATGAAATATGATGGGGGAAAGCAAACGCACCTACAGAACTAACATGGAAAGAGCAGTATTGGGTTGAGACCATGTCAATGCCCACGTACCAAGGTAAATGTCCCCAAAGGAACCACTCCCTATCTTTCGTCCGAGACGATACTTGTTCCCCACTCTCAGCTCCATGGTTGCACGTTGTCACTGTAAACAACAGACAATACAAAGAGATGATTAAAGGAGGACATATGATACCTGCCTAGAGCTCACCATGTCTGGGCACCTGTCTCTCACTTGAGCTAATGGCTGATCTGGTCACATTACAGGCTGGCCAACTGCACAAAAAGCCATGTTAACTGAATGAGACCACGCGTAATCTCAAGATTGTTATGTCTGAGGTCAACATAGCACAGATGGCAAAGCTAGCATCCAAAAAGGAGTGTCACTCACATGACAATCAATCCCAGAGACACTAACGAATTAACCGTGTGTGGGCGGGGATTACCTTATTAGTACACTTGTCAAGATACCAGAAATGTAGGATTCGATTTGTAATGTGAGAAAATTAGCAGAAAAAGATAAACACTAAGATAAAAAAATGAACACTAGGCAGAAGCAATGGTTAAATGTCAGTTGGAAGAGGAAGGAACTAGAGGCAGGATAAGGACTTGGTAGGGATTAGTAAGTGAGTAGGAAGTGGGTCTTCTCAGCAGAACGTCACGTGACAGCGGATCATGATAATTCATTATTTAATACTCGCTACACCACGACACAGCGTAGCCACTGCATAGTCGGGGCTGTGTGCTCCACTGTGCATGGATTGGAAAAGGAGGAGGGGTTGGGGAGTGGGGGGGGGGGGGACACTGGAGGAAAGGCGGGAGAGCTGACTGTATCTGTGTCAAATCCTTGAAACGATTCAGTGTAATGAACTTGAGGGAAACGTGTTGGCAAATGTATTAGACCACGGGATAATTTAAGGAGGAGTTTTGTTTCCTCTCAACCAATTTGGAAGACGTAAAGAGACTGTTTACACTCAGAATACCCCATTCAAAATAAGGGCCCCACATCATCAAAACCAGTGTCTCTCTTAGACTATGCTTAAAACGAGCCACCCTATTCTGTTCTGAAACAGTCACATGGCACATTTCAGGAGATTGTTATTGAGTTCATGTCACATCACATGCTTAACCCTCGTGATGTCCTTAAAAATATCAAATTTGGCCACACTGCGGCACCATCTGATTGTGTATGCTTTTGTGTGTTTTTGAATTGGCATTGCCTTGTGTGTTTGTTTATTTATTAATTATTTCTTTATGCATTTGTGTTGTTTTTCCATGCCTTTTAACCCTCTTGTTGTCCTCGGGTTTCTAACACACACATTGTTGTGCCAGCAGTGCACATCATGTGTGTGTAAGCTGTAGAATTAGGTTTAGCGCCTTCTATCTGCCACAAAGAGCTAGTGATTTGGATCATTTTGACCCTGAGGACATCACAAGGGTATACAGAACAGTATAAAGCCTAAAATGTACTAAATAGACAATGTCATCTATAGTGACCCCTACAAAATGTAGACTACTCGTAAAATGGAGAGTTTGCAAAACAAAAGAATTCTCAGACGACCTCAGTTTTGTGGGCACACCGACTCAAGCATGGAAAACAGTCATCAGCTGAGCAGGACTGGCCCTCTGCATTTGCTGCACTTCCAATGTGACACTTTAATTTTATAATACGAGTAAACTTATTTGATACTTTGTACTCTTGCTGTACTTTTAAGATCTACAGCCAACAGCTATTTAACATACTTGTCTTATAGTGTGCAAAAACCCACAAACAATGGGGCCTTATGTGATATTTGCTATGTCTGCACAAAAAGCAACATCCTATCAGCTCAAACCACCATCCTTTCAAGTTACTGGATGTTTAGATCTAAGAGAAGACATGGGTTCTAGTGGGTAAACGGCTATGGCATGGTGGTGGGGGGCAGACAGATTGGTGTTTTAATAAAAGGTTGGGTTTCACTACATCAAGTGGGTCTCGTGCTGCAGTCAGAAACCAGACACTATTCACTAAGCAGCGCAGCATTGATTAATTAACAGCGACAGATTGTGTCCAATACTTGCACCATGTGTGTGAGGTAGGAAAAATGTTTATACAGGCTAGAAGACCTAACCACATTGTTAGTGATAATACTTGGCTAAAAACGTCCAAAGCAATTTCATTTCTGTAGCATAAAGCATGCAATATGCACTAGGATTGGATAACAAGTTCTCTCTGGAGAAAGAGCTGGAAATACTTTTACTGACCTGGCAAATATATAGTATTGTTTTCCTTTGTTGCATTCTCTGGATTAGTTAAAAGCTAACTAAGATATGGGCATTGTGGAGATGTTTAAATTATTACCATGCATTAGTATCAGTGCATGTGGTCATATGGTAGTGAAAACGTTTCATAAGGAAATCTGTTACAAACAAACCTAGAGGGGATTGCACAATCACAGCCACTGCACCTTTTGCACCCAAACACCAAACTCTCACTTCATCAAAATAAATGTCCTCCGTGTACTAGGTTCTCAAATGTGAATTATGCTTAACAGAATCTGTAGACAATTTGCTAGCAGCCTACTGTAGTTACTTAGGGCCTATACAAAACAATGTTTATCTGTTTATTGTCAACTATGTTAATGATGTCAGTCCAGGCAACAATTTGATGGGCGAATCCGTGGTGCAGTCTAAACTCCAGGTCTGTACTTAAAACATGCAAGATGTTACAATATGCAAATGTGGATTTACGAGCAGTTTCCCGTGGGTTCGCTATAGTAACAATGCCAGCTGTAAGCTACGTTACTGTACAGCACTAGTATTATCGGCTGAGAGTTGCTTACTGGAAATAAACGATCTATGACCAGAACCTAAACGTCACTCCAAATAATTGTTGTCGAAATTCATTATGAACAGAACATAAGTACATGGTAATTTTGCATTTAATAATAACCGCACCCTTGCCTTGTAGCCTATAGGTTAGCCAGTGTCGTTAGCCCTGTCTATTCGCCCCCTCCCCCTCTCCCGTTGCCGTGAATACAAGTCTCGGATTCGGCCGAACCAGGCCCTCTTTCCCCCCTGGTTTCCGTGGTCCCCCGGTCCATTACTCACACGATAATTTGTTTATCCGAGAGCTGGTTTTGTGGAGGTACTGATCCGATGGTTGTCAGTCAGACAGGAGCTTGGGCACCGAAGGATGGGAGCGGATTCTAGCGGCTCTCATACCATAATTCTTCGCTGCTGCGTCCGCTACACTCCCTATTGATAGTCCCTGAGTTGCTTCGGTACGAGCGCCCGTTCTCTACTAGAATCTGTCTCCCCCTCTCGTTTTTGCAACGCACCATTGACAACATCGATGATGTCATTCACAGGATGTGCAATGGGCGTTAAAGAAACATTACAATTTACTATCACAATAAAAACGTTACTTTAAACAAAACAAGATACCTTCCTGGCCATAACAGTTTCTTTATAATTGTGGTACTATTTTCACAAGTATGTAACCGATTTTCAAAATTTGCAAAACAAAAAACTGATCACAAGCCTAGTAGGCCTAGCAAGTCTTAACGTTCAAATAGTAATTCTCAAAGCACATCCATTGGTACAAAATGTACGTTTTTGTGAAATACTATGAAAACATTGATTTAGTAACCCACACAATACAGGTTTGCATGCTCAATTTAATTATTGAAACAACCAGTTTATCAAAAGCAATCAATGCGAGATATACGTTTCAAATGTTCCTTACAAGCGTTGACAGTGCTGTAATATGCTGCAGTCCTGATTCTTGCAGTAGCTCACATTGGTTCACTGTAACATTAGACATTACTGTAGCCTAATGTTGCCACCAGACTAATTAACAATTCACACTGCATGTGTGTACTGTATTAGGCCTATTGTATTGTAGTTTGGGATCTCTCATTTAATATTTGATTTCCAAGGGACTTAATCAACTGGCACAACCCAAAATGCCTCAATTGCAATTGGATATAGGCCCTACAGTACAGTAACAACTGGATGCAAAACTATAACTTTATATAGTTTTGTACTGTATGTATTTAGGCTTTTAAGGAGCTAGTGGGTGAGGGAGTGATTAGGCCTGAGTTTTTGTTTAAATGTAGGCTATGTGTATTTGTGTTGTTTTTCATTATGTATTGAATTTTTGTATATTTGTGTTTAGGACCCCCCTTGAAAATGTGATGGTTAATTTGAAGGGGTTTATCCTTAAAAACAAGATGCACACATATGTGCACACTTATATCAAATCTACCCCACAACGTGGATTGGCCCATCCAATTCCAGGTGGGGTGCAAATCCCATCTGAATGGAAGGATGACCAGAGCAAATGAAACATTAGCGCTCAGATATTTTCTGTTCCAACGCTAGTTTTACTGTTTGTGCTGCAGTACAGTAACTTTAGAAATGTAACCATAAGAAACTGACCCCCTATTTGGTGGCGACCAAGCCCACCCCTATATGCCTTTACAGGCTCCTTGGCCTCTAAACTATATCCCTATGCTCTGTGGAGTGTAGGATGGTCTAGTGGTATGGGTGTTTGTCTCCAAACCGGAAGTTTGTGGGTTCAAGCCCCGGAGTTGCTGGACTACCTGCAAGCATCCTTGGGAAATATGTCTAACCCCAATTGCTCCCAATGGTTAGGTGCTCCTTGCATGGCTTGCACCACCATCAGTATATGAATGTCCAACTACTGACAAAATGTACTACATGTAAGTCGCTTTGGATAGAAGTGCAAGTGTTCAGTCAACTCCCTTTGTAGGGTTATCATTTTTGCCTTGCACTGTTCACTACTAAGAGTAGTGAAATCTTACCAAACACTTGTGATAATAGTATCAAAACGATTACAAAAAAGTGTAGTAAACCATAGCCAACACAAATATGTCCAATATTGTGATTATGAATAAATATTTTGAATTATGGTCACATGAAATACAATTGCTTCGATATTAACTTTAGGCCTGGATACACTGCAGCCCACATTTCACCATGACAACAATGTTATGAGCTGGGTCTTTGACGCTTTGAAGCATGCCCACTGAACTAAAGCTGAACTAAAAGTGATCCTGTCATGTTAGAGTATCTTTCAATTGTGTCTTGTCTAAAGTCAGTAGTCCTGCACTATAATCTACAATAGTTAACTGCACCTTACAGGTAGACTAAATTATGCTTATGCTGATAACTTGGGCTTTGTTGCAGTTGGCAAATAGGATTTGTTTGGATGAATATGTGGACAGATGGAGAAAGAGGCTTATGTTTCTCAGTGTTCACAATCCTGTTAATTTACTCCTGGACAAAAACTCAGTTTTCTCAAATTACATGTGAATGTGAAAAAAATAATGTGATAAATCTTCATTGACTGCTGTTTCAAATTATTACTATTAAAGTGAATTAATGTAGGACAATGTGTTTTAAGACACTACAATTTGAAGTCAGCCATGTCATTTTCAGATGAAAATGCAACATGGTAAAACTAAGACAGACCACATAACACTTTAAGCCAATACTTTCATCTTTATTATTAATCTTGTTCTCATTTGTTTAAATAAAATTTTCCTTTGTAAAATCTCAAAACGAAAACACTGAACAGGAGTGTTAAAGCCTGTCTTAATTTAAAACAAATACACAACAACAAAACATAAAAACGCATGGTAACGCTTATTCTGCACCTGTAAACAACCCACCCCACCCTTCCCCGCCACTCCACACAGTTTGATTAGATTTGGCATGTCCTTTGTCTCAAAGCATATGCCTTCAGCTCTTTGTCATAAAATGTTCTTTTTTTTTATTATTGCAGGTTGGACGATAAAAAAGACAGTCTGCTAAAAAACACACAACTTAAAATGAGAAAAAGAAAGCATTAGTGCCAATATTTCTTGAACACAGTCAGCATTATACAGAATACACTCAAACATTTTTTGTATAGACCTTCTTTATAGTAAGCAGCCTTGCTCATACTTATGACAGGCAGTAACATGCGTACATACATTATCCTCACACAAACAGGGGTGGTTTTAATCCACTGACTTGGTCTCAGTCTCTCTCACACACTCACACACGGCATTACATACTGTTTGCACAGTATCCGATACAGAGAAATGCAACATAGCCTCAAACTGCCGGCAATTCAACATTTATCATTGCAACAGTAACAAACGTGATTGAGAGAATAAGAGTTTGAGATACAACAGTAAGAGGTCAGCATTTTGAAACGGAACAATGACATTTTTCAATATTTCCACTTTTCCAAAAGATTTTTTTCACCATACATACAACCAGAAAATAAAAAAAATTAAACGCAACACACACAGTAAGACACAGTTCCAATGCGACTCAGAGCTGTGTGTTTGCATGTGTTTGGATCCAGTCCCTATTTCTTTTTTTATATAATAACAAAAAAGGGGCATGAATGCAAACTGCATGTTCACCTCACATCATGTAGTAGTTTAAGTTCTCTTGTACGATGCAGGTAATGCTGTTTACAGTGCCCACCTGTATGAAGGCTTGCCTGTATTTGGTGTGTGCATGTGTATGTAAATCTCTTGGAAAGTCCCCTTTACTAAGCACATTGCAATGAAGTCTGGGCCGAGTCTTTCAGGCTGGCCGACTTTTCTTTCTTTTTCAGGTTCAAGTCTAAGCAGTTGAAATCTTCATCTGTGGAAAAAAGGCCTTATACCAATCTAACAGTCCCTGCATTTGTTTATATAATAGCTTAAGTCTGGCCACAAGAATGTGTGTAAGCATGTCTCACATTTCTGCTATATGTGTGTACATTAATATGCATACCATGTATGAGTATGCATGTTTGTATACATGTATAGTACATTAATATGCAGACAAAGTGTGTATTTACGTGTATGCCGTAGTACGTACGTGTGTTTCCCAGTGTATGCTGTGTCAGTGTGTATGAATCTATACCGAGGGGGCTAGATGGAGTCAGCCCCTCCCCCCAGCAGGTCACCAGGCAACAAGGCAGCTGGGCTGTTCATTTGGTGCCTTTCCTCAATTTGTGGAGCCCCCCAAAGGCTGCTGCTGCTGGGGTACCCTGCCGCCATCCCTCCCCACAGCCCAGACCTCCCTGGCTCCATCCCCCCTGCACCCCCAACGCCTTCCCCCGCCCCGTTGGTGCTCCACTGGGAGAACATGCCCAATCCAGGTCCTTGGGCTGAAGAGGCGTCTGACGAAGTGCCAGTACCATCAAGACTCTGCCACCCGGAGCTGGAAGACCCCACGCTACCCAGGGTGACAGTTCCTCCTGCTCCTCCGCCGCCCCCTCCTCCTCCTCCACCCGACGTCCCTCCTCCGCCACGCTCGCTCCCTGGGGAGCTGCCTCCACTGCTGGCCACAGTAGTGCCTGTTCCAGATGAGCCCTGTGCCCCACTGGCCCCTGCCCCTCCCGGGTTGGCCCCCTCAGACCCTCCAGCCTGGGAATGTGCAAAATAGTGGGCAACCTCCTCCTCGCTGACAAACTCCGCCAGGATTGTGGTGTTGCCCAGGACACACCTGAGGAGGACGAGCGAGAGACACACAGATGAACACTGAGTACAGAGCTTTTATATGCTGAGCGATGAATACGGCTTTGAGTGAGTGTGTGTTTGAGTGAGTGTGACAGTGTGTGAGACAGAGTGAGACACAATGAGAGACAGTGTGGGAGAATGTGTGAAAGAGACCATGTGCGAAAGAGAGTGTGTGTAGGAGAGATATTGTGATAGCAAAAGAGAGACTGAGAGAGTAAGAGAGATTGTGTGAGTAAGAGTGTAAGAGAGTGAGAGATATTGAGAGAGAGAGAGTGTGAGAGACCTGAGAATATGAACAGAGGGGGCAAGCGCTGAAGGTACAGATTAACCTACATGTGCAGTGCACCCTGGGCCTTGGCTGCTTCCTGTCGGCTGCTGTAGCGAATCAGAGCGCTGCCCTGGGTCAGGCCGAGGTGAAAGGTCAGCAGGGGACCGTGCTGCATGCAGATAGTCCTCAGTGTGGAACCATCGATCTGACGAGGGAAAGACCAAGAGGAGCACAGGTTAGCGATGCTTGTGTGTAGAATAAAGTCATGCTAAACACCCTCAACACTGAGCCAGGACCGGAACAGAGAAAGGTCAGAGTTACTCAAGAATGGAATATTAATACTGAAGCTCGTCTGGTTTATGAAGCATGAAGAGTGATTGCACATACAGTTTGCACGTGTACTTCAGTGACAGGACTAAAGTATACGTGCATGATTGCATTCACACACTTATGAGAGGCCCATGAGGATTACTGTAATAAAAACCAAAAGTAGTAAAAGATGTCCGGGCTGCGTAATTACAATTTACATCCCATGTTCTCTCACAGAGCAGCCTTTCCATGCCAGAGTTATCCGTGCGATCCTCAACTGATTAAACGGATCATCCAACTTTGCAATCCAATTATGTCCGGGTTATGCATGATTCTGGTCCATTTGCATGGAGCGAAGGGGAATGCTGATGAGTTCGAGTGAAGTTTTGAATGCGTTCACATTCAGAACCCTGGCTGCCGTTCTCTTTAACAATGCTGACACATGCTCTTCTCATGACGAGCTAGGAGAACATTAACATGCTGAATGTACTCCCCCCTGTACCACCGCGTTCTCTTTGCCCATCTCCCTTCACAGTCTGCAGGTTCACAGACCTTCCTGACTGTATATCTCTCTCTGAAAGTGTCTCGTATTTCTATGTCATGTTGTGCCTTGTTGCTCCCTAAGCCCTACCTTCCTCCCTCCCTTCCTTCCAACCTACCTGAGGGGTCAGGTTGCTCAGCAACAACCAGCAGCTGCCTCTGGAGGACACACCATCGCTCCAAGCTGAAGCAGAGGGAGAAAGAGGGACATTTAAGCAAAAAAAAGAAAAGAAAAAGAAGGGACATTTAAGCATTAAAATATACAGCGATGCAAAGGCAAAAAAAATACATAGATAGCTAATTTTGTGTAATGATTATATAGTGTAAATAACATGAAGCATCCTTCAAACATTTGAAAGTGAGTTGTGAGGTTTGATCCTGGGGTTGTTGTGAAATAGTTGCATCTGTTTTCAACAAACTGTAAAACCATACCTGGTCCAAATCTTGAGTCTTGGCTAGCTCCTCCGCCTCCCCAGTTCCTGGCCAATCGTGGGCCCCCACTTCCCCAAGGGGAGGGCGAGGCCTGCTTCTGACTGGTGAGGCCAGGAGGGGGGCGTGGCAGCTGAGAGCTGTTGCGATTGGTCTTCCACAGCTTGTTATGTCCGATGGGCTCTGGGGGCCAGCTGGGCTTGTACTCAGAGTACTTTCCTGCAGAGGAAATGAGGAGGTCGGGGAACGAAGGGGGAAATGTTTCAACAAAACAGTCCAGACCTAGGAGTATAAGGGAACACATATCTACACTAACCATCTATTTAGAAAGGCCATTAGAAAGGCCAAGACATTTCTGTGACACAGTAGAATGCGTTAACATAAACCTAAAACAGTAATAAAATCAAAAAGTATAAAAGAATTTAAAACACACAAGAAACAGCAGCAACAGTTACCTGTGCTGTGTGCATTACTGAGGGGGCTGTCTGAGGCACTGTAGGGCCAGGCACCAGGTGAAGGCAGCGAGGTGTTGAGCGAGGGATTTGGCCCTGCGGCACACAGTGAGAACATAGCTGAGAGTCATTTGAGGCAGAAGAGGGTAGAGTGAACAAAACAGGTCCCACTAAGTCATATTCTAACTTCTGCTCAGCTTTCCTGCATGAAAGCATTAGACATATCTCAATCTTACACATACTACTACTATACACATTGGGGAAAACACTAAACTTTATTTTCCCTATAAAATTATGACAAAACTAAAAACCCTCAAACTTTAATACCTGTATTGTCTCGCAGTAACTGGTGGTCAGAGTCATTTAGGCCTGGGGGTCCTGGGGAACCCAGAACCCCTCCAGGGGTCATGTAGGGGTCAGACTCAGGGTCTCCAGTACTCTGGTTGGGGATCCAAGGCACACCGGGTTTGAACTCTGTCACCACAACAATAAATTGGCCAATGAGAAGCTGATATACAGACAAGCAAGGCGTAGGTTTTATAACCTTTGCCTCGGATCTTAACATATTTTGGAGTGATCATTTAAATATGTTGCAACCTTCTCATCTTCACCCTAGAATAAATTAGAAAGCGACCAGTTGCTTGACCATCTCTAAGGCCACAACCACATAATGCATACAATGTGTACAGCGACAAGAAATGCGCTCGAGCTTAAGCTAGTCATAAATAAACTAAGATATGCGAGCTATACTGTGAAATTACCTATACCTTACCTATAATACACATATACTGCAAGTATGCATGTTCAATTTGCATAATGAAGAATGATATGCATTTAGATGGTTTTGGTTGAGCAGACATTAGAGAGGTTAACCTCCCATTTGTAAACTAAACAGAGACCAAACATTTTGCCAGAAAGGCAAGATTCCCCCATTACAGGGGTGGGGACGTCCAGCCTGACAGTTTGACCCAGCCCACGAGGCTTCTTAAGTACACAAAAAAAATAAAACAACAGTGTAAGGTGTCCCTCCAGCTATGCATGTTCAGGTCACTAGCAGGGTGAATGCAAGTCTTTGTAGTGGTTACAGCAGTACTGACAATGCATAATGTCAACAATCAAAGAAATGGACAAACAAAACTAGACAAACACCTAGTTTGTGGGGATGTGCACAGTGACGAAATGGGCCAATCTCAAGCATCATTACAGCTTCGAACATGCTAAACTCGATAGTTTGACTCGGATAAAGTTAATGCTCTTCAGGGAGTCTGGGTGTCCAAACAAGCATCACAAGACCACATTCCGGCAAACATAATGCTTGCAAGTTTTGTGGCGAGCAGAGTTGAAACCTCATTCAGAAGAAAGTCTTGTAAAACACTGAGGAGATGCTAGCATTTGTGAGGTGCGATGGCTAGGTACAGATATGCTCAATCGGTTTTACAAATTGAGGGAAGAAAAAAAAATGTATGGAGATGAAAGCCTGTTGTGGAACTCTGATGTAGCCTTCATGGTAAACATTACTTATGACAGCTGAATGTCAAGCTCCAATGTCCCAACCGTCATCAGCTCTCTGCTTTCAAATGTGGAATAATTTGAAGCTAAACAAAAGCTGTGGCAAGCGCAACAGGAAAACAGTAAACGCATTTTCCTACTCTGCAAGAATGAAAGCTGTGAGTGTGCAAAACTCCCTTCAGGCATTTGGTGAGGTTTCAGGACATGAAAGTAAACAAAAGGAACTGAACATATTTGCTACACGGTTTATTGTGGAACCAGCTGATATTCCTGACCACGTACAACACAAAATCATTGAGCTGGGACAGCAAGGACGAGCTCAAAGCCAAGTACTACAAACACCCTCTGCTCAACTTCTAGAAACTGCATTTCCCAACAGGTTTGCCAACCTACAGCTGTGAGCAGCTCTTTTCTCTTGCAGATACTTGATTCTTCACTGACCCAAACTTGGAAAACCAGCTGCCAAGCATCACTACCTCTTATGACTCGCCAAAGAGAAGCAGTCCCAGCCAATCGCATTAGAGAGGTTAGTGCGATATATGCTCAGAAAATTCACATGGACCTCAAGGGATGTTATAAAAACTGAAACGGTCCTTGATAGGCTCCCCACCCCTGCTCCATTAAAAACACATGGCAGCTCAACTTGTTTAGCTAGACACTGAAGCAGTTACCTGGGGGCCAGCTCGATGTGCCCTGCTTAGATCCCATTTTGCTCCCAGGGCTGCGGTGCCAGTTATCCACAGGGCCTTGAGGGGGCATTCCCATACCATCGCTTCCCAGCAGCTCATACTGGGAATACGGGGAGCCTCCTCTCACCTTCATAGGGTTAGGCAAAGGACCTTGGGAATACGACACGGAGGACAGCGACGGATAAACAAGATGTCCCATGAATGTGTTGCAAATCATACACAAAATGGTATCCGTAGGAACTCTCACCGCGGTGATCGACGGCGTTGTTGAGCTACGCGACTACCTACCGTTCTTGTGGAGGGCTGTGTCAGGGGGCGAAGGGGCTGGGGAGTGCCCCTCCATCATCCACTTGAAGCGAGACTGCTGGCCTCCTGCATCCTTCATCCCGCCCATTCCCCCCATCATGGAGCTCAGCTCCAGGCCTGATAGGTTGCTGCCCGGGCCAAGCCCTGCGGTGCACAGCAGAAGCACACATGCAAACACCTGCTTTCCACAACACTGTTCCAAAACCTCTTAGCTAGCAATGCCTTCCTCAAGCAAGGAAGAGGCCTATCAATCGATCGATTATATGCAATATAAAACAGACTGAAAACAGCAGACATTGCCTCGCAGCTGGTTAATGATAGAACACAAAGTAGCAACCATAAACACCAGTGGAATTTGTATGAACAGTATTATTTTTATTATTAGCATTAATGATTATTAGCTTTTTATTTTTATTAAAAACTATTCAAATGTAAATATTTTGAGAACATTTTACAACCCCCTGGAATCTTCTGACCCTCCCCTGACACTTTAGGAACCACTACCACAAAACATGCTGAATGTTAGTCAGTGTAATCCTCACCAGGAGATAAAGCACATGAGCCTGGGGTGCTTAAAACAGAGGAGGCGTTGTTGTGGTAACACAGATCACCAAGGAAACATGAGCCAGTGTTTACTTATATGCATTAGATGCATATAATTCTATAGATGGCTCGTCTAAGACCTCGTATTGAGTGGGCATGGGACAAACAGGCTGGCTAGTGGCTTTCAACCATGATGGGTTTAAGTGACAGGTGTCATGGTAGACACTAACAAAATTGAACGTAGACGTAATATCCATTTTATAGTGTGGTTTTTGATCAATTAACACTCCTAATATATGATTGCATTGTGTATTAGCAACACAGTGGGTGGTCCCATCATGTCTTACCAGAGTACATTCCATGTGTTTTGGCATGAATGTCTGACATGTGGCCACCCATCCCAGGGTGGGGCAGGGAGTCCGCCATGGCTTTGGACGGACCTCCGCCCAGATGTGAGGGGGACAGTTTTGAACTGCCCCCGCCCGTTCCCCCGACTACACCTCCTTGCTGATGCTGTCTCTGCTGGAGAATAGCCATGATCCTTGCAAGCTGAGGGCAGCAACACCCAATGGACATGGATGGAGACAACATTCAGAAACACAAGAAAAACAACAACATACATACCAACAGAAACAGGTTCATACATGTTGATCCATATCTATCTTCATCACTCTCACACACACCAACTCATATTTAACATCCGCTAAAGCCTAGTGTATGACCTCAACACTGTGCTGGAGAACCCAACTAAAATGTTGCCTACAACAGTGTGACCAAATTGATCAGCAGTTACTCTGTGACCCCAACAAGCTCTTACACCATTGCCAGAAGAATCTCTAGCCAGTGGCTATTATAAGTGGTATATATAGTTCTATGGTGGTATCAAAGTGTCACCTATTGGATATTCTCCAATTTAGCAGTTAGCCTGCCCAAAATTGATGCAACACAAAAGATAAACATCGGCCACTGCCAGCAGTGAATGTCAACACAAAGCTGTTTTGCAGTCAACAATGTCGATTTTGGCCAATACTGATATATCAGTGCAACCATAATAATAATAATAATAATAATATGCTAAAAGATAAAAATGTAGACATCATCTCACAGTCCCTCATTTTAGGAGCCACTGATCTGGGCTAGCTGACCTGCTGTGGGTCTGGCTGCTGTCTAAGCGGCTGGGGCTGAGAGAACTTCCTCTGGTTCTGCAGGAGCTGCTGCTGCTGCTGCTGCTGTTGCTGCTGCTGCTGCTGTAGCAGGAGCTGACAAGCCTGGGTGTTGGCAGCCCAAGCCGAAGGGTGGTGGGTGGGGGGGGGGGAGGGGGGGGTGGCAGGAACAAAGGAAGAGACAGGTTATTGCTGGCATACTGATATGATCCACCAGTCTGTACTAAAGCATGCTTTTACAAATGTCAAGTTGTTAGTCATAATTATCTGAAAGAAACCTATAAAATAAGAAAGAGTCCAAAGGAAGAGAGGTAAATTGTATTAAATTAAGTTACAAATTAAATAAAGTATTAAAAGGAGCAAGTAGGAGCTAGGCATCTTGCTCAAGGATGCTTACAGGGAGGCGGGGCTTGTGGGGGATTGAACCTATGACCTTCTGGGTGGTAATGAACCCCCCCGCTAACCACTAAAATATCCTCCCCGTGTCAATTCTACAGTTATGCAATAACAAAACAGTGCAAATATTACACCGTGTTGCATTGACCAGGCTATACAGTCAAGTACTTTACACTGCAGCGTATAGCATCATAACAGTCCTGCTAGCGGAGGCTCCCTCACCAGATGGAACTGCTGTACGTGGGGGTAAATGTTGCTTAGCATCGCTAGCTGCTGCGGGGACAGCTGCGGAGGGAACACTCCTCCACCGACACCTCCCACTCCTCCTCCCACACCTCCCACTCCTCCGACCACTCCACCTACGCTGCCACCAGGAGAGGGCATCTGCTTTAGCATAGGGCCCGGCACCTAGCGAGGGGGGGGGGAGGGGGAGGGGAATCACACTGGTGAGTAACGGTGAACGCTCCAGAGTCATCTGTGTCTTTGTGTCAGATGGAGAAAGAGAAGAAAAAACAAAAAAAAAAGAGAGGCGCTGATGGTTTAGGAGGGAAGGGCAGCTACCTGTGCTGACAGGAACTGATGAGGCACTTGTGCACGTAACCCTTGGGAGGGGTTCAGTGGATGCATGCCAGGTTGGTGCATCCCTCGGGGCGGAGCCATGCCTGCGCTTCCAAACACCCCGTGGCCCCCTGGCTGTAGCGCAGCGGAAGGAGGACAATCAGCGTGTTTATGTGGACTGGAGTATCCCGTTTGTGCATGTTAACGCCATATCCGAATGTCAGAAGCCGGAACTTGTATTCTCAAAACCGGGATAAAGGCTTATCCCGGTTTTGCTAGTTGGACCACTCAGAAAGAAACCGGGATACTGTTGCACAAAGAACATCATATCCCAGTTTCTGACAGCTACCAACTACCTGCGCAGGCACGGCTTCAGCCAGGGGACGTAACCATAGAGACGCAACAGAAACAAACAATGGCGGCAACGAAAGCCTCTCACTTCTGGAGCAATAACAAAACAGATTAGTTCTTCCGTCATAAAATAATATGCCTGACACCGGTCAAACTAGAGAGCATGTTTACTATACTCTACAGGTCTCTCTCATTGTATGCGATAATAAAGTGGCCTCATTATTAATAATCACAGTGAAATTAATTTAAGATTACAGACATGTCAGTTTAAATCATTATTGATTTTGTCAACATACAGTATGCCTGCGTAAATAGAACGCAGTAATTAGTTAGTAACCGGGATACTATATGTATCATGCACTGTATACAGGATTTGACAAACCTGCTTTCTCAGTGGTCATGTAAACGCCATATCCCGAATATTATTAAAACTGGGATAAGCCTCATACCCGGGATACTCATGTCCAGGTAAACTTAGCCATTTAGTCAAGGCACCCACACAGCCAGATCCTAAATATACTTTGTATACAATTGTCTTCAAAGGGATCATTCAAAAATACAAACAAAAGAGCCCACGAATGCGGGTAAACAGCATTATGTCGAGGTGTAAACTTGACACTGGGCAGTCACGGGACTTCAGCGTGTTCATGTGCATTCAAGTCGGAATGTGGAAACAACAAAGGCATGTCTAGGTCACTCTATGCAGACAACACCTAATACCATATTACAAATTACATGTTAGCAATCAACACAAGTGCAATGCGTGAATTTTCACCATTAAGCAAGTTTCATTCCATCAACCAAACATTCACGTTTCCACCGTCCACAACAGGCGTATGAAAATTCATCATCAGCTATTTCTCTGACATTAGGGAGCAGTCGTGTGTATTTTCCCAGTAGGGAACTCATTTTTAAAATGACTCCGTGTGAATGAAGGGTAAGCACCGCTTCACAGAGTCAAGGACACTTTGGGCTCTTACTCAGCTTACCTTGTCACCATAGGGCCCCATGTCACTGGCACCCATGTCTTTGGAACTGGCCATGCGGTAGGCCCCTCCACCTCTACCTCCTCGGCGCATCTCTCCATTGTAGTCATTCATTCCCCTTTTATCTCCTTCAAGCTTCTTATCTACACTTAGGTCATCGCCCTATGGTACAGAAGAAAGATCCTTTATACAGTTATCTTTTCTTTTTTTTAACACTGCAGGCTACTGGATATAAATTAGTTCATTTTATTTAATTAAATAAAAGGGAATAAGGGGAAACATTAATTAAAGGCAGCAACAACAAAAAAAACTGTACACAACTGTATAAAAAAAGAGCCACGTTAAATATAAAATACAGCATCACTTTCTTTTTTTTCCTAAAGCATACTGGTTGTTGTAGATTTATTCATAACCTTAACCATGGCAGAAATACAGAGTATGTAAGCCAGTCTCTTACCATGAGACCCATGTTAGCAAACTGACGTGACATTGGGTTCATCCAGCTATCCCCTCCTCCGCCCTTTAAAATTAAAAGTGCGAGTCAGAAAAATGTCAGGAAGAAAGAATGTAAATGGAATAAGAAGCTTCTGGAAAGGCCTGGGAAGTCCTCACTCGTACCTTTATGTTCCCTCTCTTCACACCATGACTTTGGCCCCAGCCTCCAGAGGTAAAGGAAGTGGTGCTTCCCTGGGAGTTGGCACTGTTCCAGACCCCGGGACCTCCATCCTCCTCGTCATCCCAGCTGGAATGTCGAGACGCCGCCACAGAAGCCTCCCCTTTCCCTCCCCAGCTTTCCATGGGCTTGGTGCCTGTGGGAGAGAGATAAAGAAAGGATCAGAATAATATTTGAAGGCTTATCAACATTTGACCCTTTCCACCTCCCAGTTTGTCTGTGTCAACATTAACATGTGCAGATGTCTGTCCCCTCACAAAGTTGTTTTACATTTTGCGGTTTTAAAACGAGAGACAAGTTACCAATCTCACCTGGTTTGACGGCGTTGGGTAAGGGGTTACCCCAGCCAGCTGTTTTGACAGGATCGTCAGTTTCTCCCCAGCTGGTTGGTGGGTCTGAGGTCTGTCCCCACGAGGTGGTACCATTGTCCACAGACTGGCCACCTCCTCCCCACATAGCTGGACACAGATAAAAGGTTAGACGCAGTGCTGTGTGCACACACGCACGCAGACATTTTGTGGTCTGTTGTCGCGAAGAAAATATTCATTTGGCTGAATGACAATGACGCAACTGTTCCTATGTCGCTGAGGTTGTTTGCAAATGCTCGCGTGAGTCATGTGTGCAGGAGGGTAGGTTAAATGCATCATCTCATAACAAGACAAAAAGCAACCAGCACAATTATAGCAATATTAAATGCTATTACGAGTGCTATTACAGCTAGTCAGGAGAACTAATAAGTAAAATATACATTTAAACTTTAAAATCTGGTGTTAACAGGAAAAATAGAAGAGAAAAACAGAAAAAAGTAAAGAAAAGAAAAAGAAACACAATTTGACAGAATATTTACCAGAGTTTGAATCCCTGTTGGGTGCCATGCTCTGCTGTCTCCTGGGTGGTGGGGGCTGCATGGGTTGAGGGGGGCCCTGCTGGCTGTGGCCCTGGCCGGAAGGGGCATTGTTCTTGTCCCACAGGTTCACGTTCTTAGTGTTGTAGCGGGTGGGGTCTCCCCAGGCCGAGGTGCCGTCGTCGATGTCCATTTTGCGGCTGATGGACTGAGGGGAGGGCTCCTCCCAGCCACTGGGCTCCAGGAACTCCCCCGCGGCCCCGGGGATGGGGCCGGAGGTCCAGCCTGAACTTTGGTTCTGATACTTGGCCGGTGGAGCCCCGCTTCCGCTTGCCAAGCCGGCCCCTCGCCCGCC
>JAODUG010000023.1:3105207-3124784 GCA_027564795.1 Aphredoderus sayanus | reverse complement strand
TGTGTGTGTGTGTGTGTGTGTGTGTGTGTGTGTGTGTGTGTGTGTGTGTGTGTGTGTGTGTGTGTGTGTGTGTCTTCGTCCTCCGGGCTGATTCAGGGAGTTCTTTGTTCCGGTTGCCGCTGGAAACCAAGGCAGTGCAGCACATTATGGGATAATCAGGGGGAGTGGTTCTTACTGGCCCACAAGCACTTCTAATCAACTAATGGATCTGTGTGTGTGTGTGAGAGTGTGTGACTGTGCAAGTTTTTTTTATGGAAGTCTGTTAGTGTGTGTGTGATTTAGTGCTGGACCTGTAGACTTTATAGGCCTATGCGTCATGGTGCCTTCCTCCCCTGGAGTCTTAACAAGGTTACGTCAGCTCTATGCAGCTCCCAGCCATCCTTCACAGCCACCGCTGTGGCTGCTTGCATCACACACAGCCGGGAAGACAGTACTGTTATTATCATGATATTCCTTTAAAGGAAACAAAGAGAACTTACGGAGTGTTTCGGTTGCAGTAACCATAATTAGTCCTGGAAATAAATGTATTTATTTATTTACAACATAATATTGTTTTTGTTTAAAAGTTCTAGAGAAGCGAGACAAATGTTTAGGCCATTATCATAATTATCTATATCCACTCAGTTTTTGTAGTCATTAGTTGTCAGCTTTTCTAGTCATGATATCACAGTATCTCCTCCACAGCACTGATTGGCCAGTGCTCCTTAGGGCATTGATTCCACTCTGGTCTGTCAGGCTGGGCCACGCTTGGTAGAGTACCCTCCCTTTTCTCTTACACTCACTCTCTCCGTTTAGGGTAATGGAGGGACGGCGGTCTCTCCTGCAGAGGACGGCGCTGAGGATTTTGCAGGAGGGACGTATGTGCGGTTCGACGCGCCAAAGACCAAGATAAAGCGGAGCTGGCCCGGCATTCGAGGTGCTCTAATGATTCATGCAGTTGTACATCCTTCCTTCACACAGTGATGTGCACACGCTATGCACCACGTTCACTACTGCCATGCATTCACTAGGATAACAAAATGGCACAAACACAGTTGAACATTTTTTTATTGAACATAATAAAACTAGGTTCTAAACAATATAAATAAATTAAACAACCCCAAACTTTGGCAACCACTGGTTTAGTACATGACAGCAACTACAGGGTTAATCATTTTACTTGGTGGTGTTCCCCCCTGTGTGGATTGAGCCGCTCTCTGACTTTGAGAATTCTTCTTCAAATGCAAATTCTCACTGCGGGAAATCATAAAATGTGAATATTCTTTGAGGCGGTTTGCATGCTTAAGTGAGGCTTTCAGATATTTTTAATCTCACCCCTCACCCCATTTTCTCCTGTATTCCCCCCTATTCTCCTCCTACTCTAATCAGACATGATCCTGCATCGCTATGTGGTGGCTCGTGTGATCTGGGCCTATATGCTGTCCATAGCTGTGACCTACAGCATCACACTGTGTCTGTTCCCTGGCCTGGAGTCAGAGATACGTAACCAGACCCTGGGGGAATGGCTGCCCATTCTAATAATGGCCACGTTCAACATGTCAGACTTTGTTGGCAAGGTGACACACAAATGAAGAGCTTTATATGTCCGCGTATATACACACATAGCCAACACCAAAGGTCTATGCAGAGGTTTGATAGTTTGACTGTTAGGCTTGACTTGCTCCCAAGTTTAGATATCTTATTGTAATTAATAACTACCGTAAGTTACTTCATTGAAGAATAACAACATTATGTTTTTGGAGGGAAACAAGTATGTAATGTTTTAACTATTAATGTTTAATGTGCTTAAAGTAATGACATACAGTGAAGCGTTGAGGTTATCAAATCTCCAAACGTTGGTGCTCTTTCTATTCACACATCCAACCGTTTCATTACACGTCACACATGACAATAGACTATTAATGATTTTCAGTCTGGGAGCCTTCCATTACATATTTTATAATTAACTTTATAGAGATGTTTAACTTTTAACGTTTAACATTAAATCATATAAAAAAGTTTTTGAAGCTAACATTACATTTGACACAGAGACATATAGTTAAATGTAATTATAATCTATACTTATAATTAAATGGAACTCACTTTTAGCAATTTAAAATTTTAACCACCATATTCTGGGATTCTATTTCACATACATAATGTCATCAAGTGTCTCTTCTCATTTTAAAAGTAAGATTGTAACTGCAAATATTCTGTTGGTTAGAAATGCACTATGATTATACTTTAAGGTGAATTAGAAAACAGAAAGCGTCATGCATTATGGAGGAACACTTGACCTTGTAAAATAGGGAAGGGAGGATTTATTTTATTTAATATACCAAGACTCTGACTGGAAAAAAATATATTTTTAGAAAGTTTCAGCTAGCTCAGAGGCTTTTCTCAATATTCAGAAATAAAACCTTATCTCATTTGTCCCTGAGTCAGTCAGACTGCGAAAGACTATTGGTTGAGCAGGTTTCATTTAGATTTTATGCTTTAGCTGAGTCCTCAAAGTAGTTTTAGCAGCAAATCTAGAGGTTTGTTAGGAAAGTATATATAAGGAAGTAGAGAGAAAATTAAATAGAGACAGTAATATGACACTGAGGTAACACAAAAAAGGTACAGTATAACTGAGTTTCACCAGGCAAGTTATTCATGTACTTGCAAGGTGGTTCCTGGCAAAGCCCTTTCAGGTGCTGGCAGGTCTATGAATGAAAAATTACTTAACATTACAGTCCAGCATTCAGCAATAGTTTCTCAGGAAGGACAGAGATAAAGATAAAGGGACTATCGGCCACAATAATCTTTTTAGAATGGTTTTAGTTTTCTTATTGGGAAAATCCCTTCAAATATACAGTAGGACTTTGTTGTGGCAAAAACAAATACTGCCCTACAAGAACAATAACTGAATTTTCAAACATCTATACTGCTCCAGAAACTCAGATGTTTTCAGACTAAATAGCAGTAGTATCAGCTTCAGCAATAGCATAACTAAACCGAGCAGAATAGTTTCTGACCACTAGAGGGCAGAAAGACTTCCTCTTTCCCTGTCACCAAAAACGAAACTTAACAGTGACTTTCTTCCTATGTAGCTTGTGAACAGGGATAATCAAAATTCTCACAACATGGAAACACATACATAGAAACAGAGAAATGCTTACCTGTGTGTGAAATGCTAAGCAGTGTGATGACTGGGCATTAACTGTCTACAGATCCTGGCGGCATTGCCATATGACTGGCCTGGAGGCCGCCTGCTCTTCTTCTCCTGCCTGAGGGTGGTCTTCATCCCCCTCTTTGTCATGTGTGTGTACCCGGCCAGCGCCCCCACCCTGCCCCACCCTGCCTGGCCCTGCCTCTTCTCTCTCCTCATGGGGGTCACCAACGGATACTTTGGGTCTGTGCCCATGATACAGGCTGCTGGCAAGGTGCCACCGGAACAGAGAGAGCTGGCAGGTGAGAAGCTGTGTGTGTGTGTGTGTGTGTGTGTGTGTGTGTGTTTTGAATATTGAATTTATTTCATTATATGTAACATTTTCTTTTTTAAATATTGTGCACATCTACGATAACATATAAACAAAAAAGACATAAACATATAAATGGATAATGAATTAGAGCTATACACCCACATGGATAAACGCAAGCTGAAAAATGTCTAAAGGGAATCGAAAGGCTTCATTTCAACATTCCTCTGTGATAAAGAATAACTGTGTAAAACAAGCCAATCAGATTTTACGCCAAGTGTTACATCATTTCTGGATTGTAACCAATCATATCATATGACACATCCTCCCACTCAGACAATGAAGTTAGGGCAAAAAATAAAGCTGCAACACTAACTGAAACAGAATGTTCAGCTCGAAGGGAGAAAAAGTCTGTCCAAAATGACAGTTGGAAATTAAAATGATATGGCGGCCTTTCAGTACTTGTTTATGTCTGCCAGAGTTGAAACGGGCATCTGTCAGAATAGCGCCTACATTCTCTCTCTCATAATATCATTCAGCATACGTTTATGTATTCTATTGCTTCTCTTTCTAGCTTGCAAGTGTATTCACTGTTTGTGGTTGATCTTCCCCAGGGAATACCATGACAGTCTCCTATATGACAGGCTTGATGTTGGGCTCTGCTGTGGCATATGCAGCCTACAGCTTCACTGCTCCTGGATCAGGGGAACACACCCCCACCCTACACCTACACACACCTACCAATTATACAGGGTACTGAATGTAGACACGTGAAAATACACACACACACACACACACACACACTCGCACACATATGCATGAACACACCCATACATAAAGATTTGTAAATACACAAATAGCTGCACAAGAAAATACACGTACAGTACAATCACACTCACATACACACATACACGCACGCACGCACGCACACACACACACACACACAAACACACCACAAGACCTCAGAAAACACCACAAAGGAAACAGAAACAAGGAACTGTATTCCAAACCAAACAACCCCAACAGTACCAATAGGAGTCTCTGAACCACAGAGTACACTATTTCTGCATGAAGAATGAATCCACAGAACTGGAGGTCTCATCATTATGTTAGTATGTTGAAGTTACGCATTTGAAAACACTTGAAAACCGTAGAGGAAGGAATTCTCCTCAGTGGCATTATCAGTACACAGAAAATCACCTGTTGCTGTTATCAGTGTATATTAAGTGTAACTGTGAAATGCTTTGTAATCAAAATGGACATGGACAGAAATCAATTCATAATAACAGAGTAGACAACACACCAAGCCCATGCATTATGATGAAAATATAATGAACAACTAACACTCCATATATACATATAACATACAATACACATAACAACAGAAATGATAAATGAAGTTATATTTATCATTATCTGTAATTCTTCTCTGCTCCACACCTCTGTTGGCCTAAGTGGCCTTTAAGATATCTGGGCTCCACTTTATGAACAGTTGTACTATATTTGGTGGAAAAAACATAACTGGCCGCATTGAATGTTTCACAATGTAATTATTGTCTCTGTGTCCTAAAAAGTGTGCCATTTGTACAGACTATAAAGTCAGTTGCTTATTTGCTTCTTCTGTGTTCTCCTGCTACATTAGTCACCCGTCTACACTGTTGCCAGGAGTTGCTTGGCCCTTCCCTGGAAGGAGTGAGCTAGAAACTATGCTTCACATTGAGATATGTATCAAACTGATATTATTCTGAATGAAAAACATACTGTGTTCACTCTCCTTATTTGAAACTATTATTCTTCCCAGCAGTGGCATACCTGATGACATTTAGATATTAGATAAAAGTGTCAGGGTTTTATATTTATATTATACACCAGGAAGTCATGACACAAACAGTAATTTAAATACAGTTTGCTTGTCTAGAAAGTGAGAGACAAGTTTGAATGTTTGGTAGCTCTAAATGATCCAAATTCTGCCAAAAACTCTTAATCTTTGGTACAGTATGTTGGTAGCCACAGTGAAGGTACTCTCTCACTGTCACTTTGTTACAGGATCATTTCATATACAGAACTAAACTATTTACACATATCCTGTGTACATCCTGTATACACTGATACAGCTCAGCATTGCTCAAACTTTATAAGAAATGTAACACTTCATAAAAGCACTCCTGTCCTGTTCTAAACTAATCGTTTAAGTGCAGAGCCGTAATTCAAGTTTTACTGCTGTTTGGAGTTTCTCAGCGCCTACTGAGATATGCAGTATTACAGTCTGTGTTTACCTACTCAGAAATTACTTGACTTGTTTAAAGGTGTACATGTTGTGCCAAACATCTGTGTATTTCTTATCACATCAGGGTTTATAGTAAAAAGAAGATTGAATGTAAAATATATATATAGTTAAAAAGAATGAAGAGATTGCATAACATTTATATAGTAAGAAGTGACTCAAGTGGAAAATAATGTATATAAAAAATATAAACAATGATAAAAAATATGCTTGTATACAATTCTCCTTCGGGATCTATTTTATGTTTTTATTCAGTTCTAAACGATAGGTTATTTTGGTACAGCAGAGTGAATTGAACAGCAGGCTATATTTAATGAAAAACACTTCTGTATGAAAGCTTTGCTAGCCAGGAAATGCATTCCATTATTTGAGTAATGACTAGCAGGGAGAATATTGGAGGTATGGTGTGTTGCCATTTGGGACCTAGCCTCATTACTGGATATACAGTACAGTACTGTATGGCCGGCCCACTGTGCCCATGTTGCCATGTTGCCTTAGGCGCCTCCAATCTCCCCACTGCTCTTTTCCAGGCTTTGTCTTGTTGCTGCTTGAGAGCTATTTCTGAAACATTAAGCCTCTTAGCAGCAACATTTACAAAATTACAGGGACACCCCGTGATTTTCGTTATAGCACACCCAGAACTGCACAGTTTGGCTCGCAGTTTATCTTTTAAAAAATGGCTGAAAGGCTACCACACTGGTTTCAACTACAAGGACAATTCTGGACATAAATTGAGTGGTGTCCATTTAAAGTAGCGTCAAACCAGTTTAAAAGTGGTTTGTGCAAATTCATAGGAATTTCCATGATGTAAGCAAATATGCATAATGCCTAAACAGAATTAATGATTACATCCCATCACCATTAAGTCGCCCATTTTAAACAAAGATAAAATAATTTTGCAAACTCATTATGTTACATTTTATGTGCATTGAGGGTCCCTTGATAATGCCCCTCTGCCCCTTTTGTGGCATTAAAATACAGATAGCCTGCTATACAAAAATATACACCAATGATAGATAAAAAAAGGTTATATTTTCAGTATGCACAGTAAAATGAGTAGAACCAGTATCAGCTTTAGAGTATTTATACTTTAGATCTATCTAGAAATATGATTTAAATAAAAAATAAAAAAATAGAAATTTGCTTTGATTTCCATTTACAGGATATCATTTATGAATCTTATTTTGACATGGTGTAACAGAGTGGACAAAATTATGATATTAAATCCCATAATGTACAAATTTGATTATATTTTAAAATCTAAAGAGTATAAATTGGAGTGTGCAGTAATTGCTTTTAACTAAATAATGTAAGTTAAAAAACTATGCACACTCTAATCTCTTAACTTTCTTGTATATGATGCAGGTAAAAATAGAATTCCAATAAATGGATGAATGATTATGGTTTGCTAAATGTGCTAAATCGTTATATTTCTATTTCTGTTTTTAATTTCAGTGTTTATATACTGTAATTTAATCATCTTCATATTTCTGTGGTACACTAGTGGTATTTGTGCATATGTTTTAATAGTCCACTACCATTATAGCATTTTCATTGGGAATGACTGATAGACCATCTCTTTTGTGTCAAGTTAATATTGAGATTCAACTCCATTGGTCGCTCACAAACCTGAATTAGTGAATTAATTTCTTTAAAATCTGTTTTGGGTAAAGACATGCCAAATGTAACAAAAAGTGTATGTCATTGTAAATATTCCAAATAACAAATAACAGTTTGGATTTGGACTGCTAATTGCGCGACAATATATACATCAGTTAATAAAGAAATCGTTTACATTAGTGTCTGTTTCTTGTTTGGCTTTGAGCTGCTGACGTCCTCACTTTATTGCTAGATGACGTGTTTGTGGTCCAGATCTGATATAACACTTTCTGCTCTGAAACACTTCGATGTCTAGGCTCTACTGGTTTCTTTGTGTTCTGACCACTTCTTGTACAGTTGTTCAGAAACAGACTTTCTCCTCAATGTATCAGTAGATAACTCACTGAGCCTACGAAGAATAAATCAGTGAAACCTGCACAAACGACTTCTGTCCAGCAGAAGGGGCTACAGCATTGAAAACAGCGACCAAGAGAAAAATACAGGCCTCTATATATATATATATTCAAATCTATATCTTAATTATTACAGTCAAACATGACTGCAGGTTTAGAGCTTCTCTGCTGTAAAATTTTTACATTCTTGCGTGATCCCACACAATGCTGCTACATGAAAATATAGCTTCTCTTGCGTTGTATTTTGACAAGTTTCTGTGCAGAAATAGGCGGATATCAAACTAGGTCATAAACATCATGCGCGCAGGAACGGCTACAATTAAACCACTGTTAGGTGTGTCAACTCATTAAATCAAATCTTTTAATAATTACCAAACACCACACAACAGTTTCAGGAGAGTGTTTATGAATTCACTCAATCTATGTTCCATCAGCTTTAAGTTCCCTCAGATCAGTTGCTAATGGGGTAATGTTTGCCTGTCTGTCAGTTATTGCATATTGTTAGCGTGATATCCCAAAAGGTTACAGAGAGATTTTAACATGGGCATGCCTTTTTGTGGCATGTCACAAAAAGGCACCTATCTTCTGATATCTCAAACAATTGTGGATGGATTAATACTGGATCTTCTGGAAAAATAAAATGTCATGCAAATTACAGCAAAACTGCATCTTATGCTAATTTGCCCTAAAGAGTAGATATTTCAACCTCCAATAGGCATCCAAACTACAGCTGAAAACCCAGCTGCCTGAAACACCAAGACCAAAAAACACATGAGAGGGGCTTGGAGGCCCTGCTCTTCAAGGGACAGCAAGTTAAGTGCATTACGGAAGGGCTGGCTGATGCTGAGAGAACATAAGGCTGAGGGAACAGTGGGCCTCATTTGGATGGGAAGAAATTCATAGGTGCTGAGGAAACAGAGCTGAGGCAACATAAGAGAGACCCCATAGTTTCTTCCCATTGAAATGAGAAGCATATGCGTTGAAACTGGAAACAGCAGGACAAACTCCAGCCATCTATAACAAACATCAACATACTTTAGAAAGAAATGCTGATTGCTTCTATGCTCAACACGTGCTAGCAAGTGATCTTTACCAAGCTACATGAAGATGGTCCACTCCACTAGTCCTTTGACTGTGCTATAAACTACCCCATGCTTTTTCAATGCGGAAACATACACCTGGGGCACAGTGGCACACATGGCACATATCCCATCTCATATCTCAAAAATTATGATGAACAATTGGCCCTTTAAGCTAAATGATTGGACTTCTATGAAGTTTATAGCACAGGATGCAGAACACAACTGGATTAAAAAACAGATATTGCATTGAATGGCTCATAGTGGCTTCATATTGATACTGTATATAGGTGTAGCAGAAGGACCAATATGTTGAGGTCCCACTACCCTGGCAATTATGACTTCACAGTGACAACTTTGTTCTTGATTATCAGAAAAGCCAGAACATTGTTGACACATTAAAATACTACTCACTAGCAACCATCAAGCAGAACCCCATCCAGCTAGCTCACCCCAGAGTCGTTGTTTGGCTCTGGTACACCCTACAAACTACAGTATCTAGTGACACCATAGAAACATCCTAATAACACCCTAGATTACATTGAAACTATGTGGTAAGTGAGGTAGGCGTATGTATGTGGTGAGTGGCTATCTGTATGTGTGTGTGTGTGTGTGTGCGCGCTAATTTTGGATGTAGCTGCAGGGGGAGGTAAGCTCTCTGGTGTGTGACAGAGCAACTGATCATTAGTCACTGTGTTCTACATAGAGGAAGAGAGCTAAAATCAGGTGTTAAAGAAAGGAGAGAACAAATCAGAAGGTTGTGTTGTAAGAAGATATAGGTGGATGAAAAGAGAATGTGGTGAGATATATTCATAAGCGATGCAATGTAAAGAATATGTCTAAACAATTAGAATGGATACACATTTCTACAGAAACCAAGCCTATTATAACAGCTGATGGAAGGATGGCAGGAAGAAAGACTTAAATTATGTTTCAAGGTGCCATTTTATAGTATATCTCTCCAACAGATGTCGGTCTTGAGTCAACAAGACTGCACCAGTCATTCCTCTACTCTCTAAGATACATTTCTCTCTCTCTTTCTCTCCATGTATTCCTCCATCACTCTTCACTGCGTTACTGTTTCTTTCATTTCTCTTCTGTCCCTCCCTCTCTCTCTCTCCACTATGTACGCTGGATGGGGAGAGGAGGCAGGTTGGATTCAGCTCCCATCACGTCGTGGTCACAGCTACAATGGGGTTTCTTTCACACTGTCATTCCTGTCTAAATATCCGCCAGGGCAGCTGTATGAATGTGTGTGTGTGTGTGTGTGTGTGTGTGTGTGTGTGTGTGTGTGTGTGTATGCGTGCACGTGAGTCTCAAAGCAACATGCCTGAAATACAAAGACTCTGATGTTTCATTCATTACATTGTGTGCATGAATAATAGATAGCTAATTGATATGCAGCAGATCTCACATACACACCTCCATGTGGCATCGCACACTGAGCTAATATTTGCGGGGTCTGGGTGTCATGGGTCATTGTGTATTCCCGATGAGAGAGAGGAGACACTTTATACTGGAGTTTCAGACCATCAAGTGTCCTGCGCTCTCCCGGGAGCCCAGACAAACAGGACTGTATGGGCCCAACTTTTGACAAGTGAAGCTTCTGTAGGGGTCCCCGTGGACAATCCCCAATCCCCATCCCCACACACACACCCTTCACAGAGCTCAGGGGCCTGGGATGGCTATCCTGCACTTTGGCCCCCCCTCTCCCCCTGACAAACAGTAGAGATGGGAAAAGCAGAGCCATAGACACAAGCAATGAAATCGGAGAGGGAGAGGGTGGGGGTAGAGGGAGGCAAAGAAAGAAAGAAATGTGAATAGGAAAGGATAAAGAAATAAAAGATAGGAAGAAAATATATATATTAAGCGAGAGAGGGCAAACGGAGAGGAAAGTATGAAAAAATAGAAACAAGATGAGAATGGCAGAAGAAAAGAAAAGAAACAGAAGTAGGGAGATAAGTAGGTTAGGTGAGAAAGAGGCAAATTGAGCCTTTTCCACCTCCTTCAACAGCTCTTTGACACACACACACACACACACACACAGTTCCACAAGACTCCAAGCACATCTCAGTCTGAATAACAAGCCTTTCAAAGGTGCATTTGAACGCCCCCTCACTCAGATACCCATCTCCTGGGAAACCAGTGTGTGTGTGTGTGTGTGCCCAGATATTCTGAACGAATATTCCCTTTTATAAAGTCCTCCAGCTGCCTCAGAGACCAAGGTGAAATACAGAAAAGAGGATTCAACATCATTGCACAGAGTTCAAACACACTTGACCACGCACACACAGATACATGTATGCACACGCCCACAAACACACACACACACACACACACACACACACACACAGTAATTTCACTCCTTTCTCACTCCCTCTCTCAGATCCCTGTCTTTAAGCGTCAATGTAGTCTTGGCCAATGTGGCTTCTGTTCCTCCGAGGGCAGCCAATCAGACGTCAGCATTCCAACACACCCACAGAAGGGGGTGTGTGGAGGAGCTGTCGCAGTGCTACTATCAAAGTATGTGGGTGTGTGCGTTTATGTGTTTATTTACTATGTGTACATAGTGTGTGTATCAGGGTGCTTCTGTGCGTTTACGGCAGTGTGTGTCTGCGTGTGTGGCCAACTATAAGGGAGGCTCCCTGGTGTTAAGATGGTATTTGGGGGAACCAGAATGAGGCTGGCTAGAGCACTTGGCCACTGCTCTCTGTGTGAGACTGCAACGCACTCACACACACGCCGCATCAACAAAGTTTACTTACACACCACACACACACACACAGCACAGAGAAGCCTATTCACTGGCACACAGTGTAAAGAGAGAAAATGGCCAGACACACTTTTCTCAGTGCCAGCTCTTACAGGGCAGAATCATGAGTGGTCAGAAGTGGAAAATGTCTCTCCTGTGGTCAGCTGTGTGTGGAGGAAGCTGAACTTTCCTCCATTTTATCACAAACAGCCGCTTCATTACTGTGCCACTGCCAAAATGGAGCCCGCTGATTAAAGGGGCAGTTTATCCAAATGCACAACACGGCATCCAAACAACAATGTAGTTGCATTTCACCTGACTTGTTTCCACGTGGTAGCCAAGGCAACCAAAGTCAACAGCTGATTGGGATGAACTCCAAACTTATTTGGAAAATTACATATAAGCAGCCAAACAGACAGAAGAAACCAGAAATACAGTTGCATCTGTTTATTGATTAACTAGAAAATATTGAGTTACTAAAACAATCAAAAAGAAACACTGATAAACGTGGTTGCTGTCTGTAAAAAAAAAAAAAAGAAAAAAAAAAAAACAACACAGAAGAAATAGTTCCTTACACATACAGTATAGGATCACAGAATGTATCTGGTTTCAGGTTCATCTAAAATGTTTTATTTCCCATTTGAATATTGTTTACAAGATTAGACGTGTGTACAAAGTATATTCTGTAAATTCACCCCTGCTCCTTCTCGGCGAAGGATAATATACAAAACTTAGATGATTTGCTATTTATTTTCAAAAAAGAATTGTTTTCTGCAACAGGACGATACAATACTGAAGGAACAGCAGACGAAGATCCAGCCTCCAGTCCACATCTCTCTCTCTCTATCTCTCTCTCTTCCATTCTCTCTCTCTTTCTAGCAGCTAGCTCCCAGTGCCAGGCAGCAGTATTGCTCGAGAGGCGTGGACAATTGTTCAGAGAAGGGAAGCAAATAATCAGGAAGTTTGAAGTTTATATAAAAAAAAATGTTTTTAAATGTATGAGACGAGGGGAGACAAAATGTAGCAAAAACAAAACATTTAACGTGAAACGTCAACAGTGACACAAAGAATAGAAATGTATATACGCAAATTCAGGCTCTTAAAATACACATGACACCATCAAAATGTGGAGAGAATGGTGGTATATTTGGGGAGTCTGTGTGTATTAGCGTGTGTGTTTGTGTGTCTGCACACAAAAGCTTGTGCTGGACCCTGTTGGAAGGCCTAAGGCTGAGCTTTGGACAGAGAAATGGGGAACAATAGAGATGGGAAGGCAATAACACACCCTATACAGAGCATTGCTGTATTATGTGTGTGTGTGTGCGCGCACATCTTGGGTAATACACCTCTGACACACAAACACCACAGGACAAAGTGCTTGAGCAGCTCCAGGGGTAAACATTCATAACGGATCTTGTTCATTCTGCCAAACTCAAATACAATGCATTATAGACTATGTAGTTCTATTTATACATTTAAGATCCCAACCGGGATCCTTATGGGCCGTCTGTCACTCAAAACTGTCCAGCCAATCATGCATTGATTGTCAATGTGAGACTCCAGATATTTGAGTTTCTGACAGCGGGTGCTGTTCGGTGAACTAATGCAACATCAGCAGCTTAAGGACAATTCTTTTTAGAGGGGTGGGGGGTTGGGGGGGCGTCAATCAGGTTGTCTATCAATACCACAATCTTCAGCAAATAGACCATAGATTCACGTTGTACCTGGTTAGACCTCAATAGTCAACACTAGCAGCAAAGTATCTACCCTTTGGTTGCCCATTCATTCTTTTTAAAACAAAGCAAATATTTCATCTATTTTAATGGTAAACATTACTAGACCCAAATTAGTGTGAGTGACACTCACACAAGAGTGATAAAACAAATCAAAAACATGATAAGTTAAATAACTGGGCATGGCCAGACAAGACCAAACAATCTCAAGAGAGTAGAAAATATTTAAACCTATTGAATATCAACAAGACAATCTTCAGTCTCTGAGGCAGACAGAGACAGGGCAACACGGTACGGGACCATGAAGACAATGCACATTATAATCACAGATACAGGTTATTATAGATAATACCTCATACACATTCTGTATACACAATAGTGTAAATTGAAAGATGAAAAAGAGTGCAGGAACAAAGACTGGAGTGACATAGAAAACAACGGCTTATCCCTTAAGGATGAAACACCAATCAAATGATATCTCTGCCATACATAAGGGGCAGGCACCAATCAGAGCCGAGGATAGTGGCAAGAGGATGGAACCTATGAGAGATTCGGCGGATTTTCACAATAAGGCCTGGAGGAGTAAGGCCGCCTTAGTGCTGAGCATGACTCCCCTAAAACAAACTCAAATTAGGCACATAAAAGACATTTTCTACAAGAGAGCCAATCTAAGAGGGATGCACTTGTGTATTGGGACATCCTACATATCAGGTATGTATGTTTGTGTGTTTTCATGTGGATGAGAGCAATGGTCATCACCAGCCTAGGCTGCAGTGGAAAGGAGGTGAGAACATAATAAATACTCTAGGAAGACAGACGGTCAAAGGCCTTTGAACCAATCGGTGGCTCTCCTCTGCACCGCCGTTTAGTGATTGGCTTATTCAAAGTACATGCTCCTATCAGAGACATGACTGATTGCTTAGGAGTGGGGTGTGTGTGTGGGGAGGGGGGAGGGGGGAGGGGGTTGAGATGAGTTGAAAGGGTTAAGATGGACATCCCTAAAACAGGAAAAAAGGACACACATTTCAGGCAGCTAACATTGCAGTCAGATCTCACCATAAATAGGTTGGCATTGACCATGTATCCTGTTAAATGTTTGGTAAAGGCTCACCAATTGATGCTTCAGACCGGGAAAACTATAAGTAAACATTAAGTATTATCTTAAATATGTTTTAAAATAAATACACTTACACCCTACTGAATGTTTAGCATTGGCACACTTGCATATACGGCAGTAGGTGTGTTTTCCATTGGAGAAACTGCTTAGTGGCCCTTTAATGAAGAATTTGTTTATTGATCATTTTATAATATACTACCTAATCAGTAGAGAGGGTAAATGTTAATGACATAACCAGGTGCTATTAGCCTTCATATATGTTGACATGACCACAATGTTTGCCACACTAAAGACATCTTAAAGTTTAGAATTCAGACGAATACAGGACAAATATAGAAATACAATATTGCTCCCTCTATTTTTATAGCCTGAGTGTTTGAGGGAGTCACAATTATTAGTAGCAAGCAGACTGATTGTCCGCCCAAATTGGGATTGTCAAAAGGGGGTGGGCAGAGTTTAAGTGCTCTCTGTTGTATAGCAATAGAAGGACTCTTCTCTCCTTTCTATCTTCATCTTTCTCTCTCTCTCCATCTTTGCATCTTGTCTGTGCTGCTGTTCTGTAGATACATTTAACTGTAACATGACTGTAACATCACCACGGCAACATCATTATCACAAGGTTAAAAGACCGCAGTGTGCCTGTCCGTCCAGCTGGGGGCATCGGAGGGGGACAAAAGACACTCCCGCTCTCCTTTATGAGCATTCACAGTTCATTAAAGCTTCTTTTCTATTACCTCTTTAAAAAAGTACTCACATAAATCTATTATAGGAGTCTGAGAATTTACAGGCGAATGAGTATGTGTGTCTTTACATGTACAATGCGGGACAAAAAGAGAGCTTTCAATACATTTCTAGCGAGCTTTGTTAGTACGCTGCGTTGGGAGACGTGTCTATCTAAAACTGTCTGTACTGTCTCCCGCCACGGACTGTCAGTCGTGCTGCTCGCATCGGTAGGCTCCTCCTCCTCCATGGCAGCGCGTAACGCCGCGCGCCGTAACCCAGCGACAGCGTCAACAGTGTGCGGGAAACTGGGCGTGCCTGGGTTAGAGTCCCGTCGGCCGGGGGTCCCTCCCCCAGTGTGTTCAGCAGATGACTGGGACCCCGTCCGTGTTGAAGATCATGCCTGTGGTGGGCTCGTAGGTGCCGGCCAGGTAGTAGAGGTCCTCGCTGTCGGCGTAGCGCCTGGTGTGCGTCATGCGCTCGTATTCCTCCACGCTGGCCACCAGGCACTTGTGGCTGACCGTCTGCACGTCATTCTCGTCGCTGTGAGAGGACTGGTACAGCGCACGCTGGCAGCAGGGGAACACGTCATTTACTGATAGTATACTTCTGGCGGTCAGTGAGAGCTTGATAAGATACTTAAAAACGAATATGCACTGCAAAGACCCCACAAAAATACCCTAGCAAAGATATTACTTATGAGCTTGCTGCCAGTGCAATAAGTGGATTTCACTTGATAAGGTGTCTTCAAATAAGACAAAGCAAGTGCTCATGCACTTAAATTAAGTCATTAGATAAGCAAAAGATTATCAACTTTAAATGTAAAAAAAGTATTCATATTATTCAAGTTGATATTACCATTCTGGTCATTTAGGCCAGGCTATTCTCCCTTAGAGCTGAGCGTTACATTCAATGTATTTTAAACCTGCTGTAACGTGATTGGTTTAACAAGTAGGCATGGCAGAATATTTTAGAGATTATTGGTTATAATCCAGACATTTTGGTAAATGTAAGCCAAATCTTATATTTTCGGCAAAGTTTATTTGTTTAGGATATTTGAGATACATTCATTATATTGAACACGAGACTTATGGGTGGGTATTGTCAGAGTATATATAGTATTTTCTCACCTCCATAAAGTCTTTTCTGTGGATAGAGGTGTGTAAAGCTGGTGGTAAAGACTGACTGCACATCTGATCCCAGTTCTACAAAAGAAATAAAACAAAAACATAAAAATATTATATTACATATTGGCCTTTCCAACTACCATTCTACACCATAGTATATAGTCAAATGTGTTGACATCCTGTAATATTATATTGCTGGTGTGATTGAGATCAAGCATGATATTAATTCCTAGTTATATCCTCAGGTTTAGCTGAAGACAATTAATTTAATTAGACTTTTAAACACATATTGTAATTATAATAATCATAAGTAGGCGTGATTGGTCAATGTAAAACAAGGCACAGAAAAAAAGAGAAGAAAATCACTGCATGGGGTCTTCTCAACACCACCATTATAAAGCTGCTGATTGATGAGTACTGTACATAGTCCATTCCAGTGTGAGCATGCTAATTCTTGAATCAATAGCGAGCAGCTACCTTCTTGTCGGTGAGCTTCTTGCCAGGGTTGGTCTCCTCGGGGTGGTAGAACCAGTTGACCCTCACCACCATGTTGCTGCCCCAGGACTCCCACATGCTCTGGATGCGGCCGATGAAGGGCAGGTTGGGCCGCCCCGCCGACAGGAACACAGCACAGTCGCCGATGCGGATCATCTCCCTGCCGCGGACGATGGCCTTGTAGAACAGCTTCTTCGCCTTCCCCTTCATACCTCGTCTCTGGGGGCGGAGGGACAGGATGGTCAGATGCAGGGCCCACATAAACCCTCCATTCTATGGGCCCACTTCTAACATCTCCCTACCCAAAGAACTCAGAACTCCAGCCCCATAATGCTCAGTTTATGTGTATGACCCTCAGCATTTTGGTGTGTCGTGGTTCAGAGGTTTATCTGTCATTTATCTGTCATTACACCAACACGTCATTATAGCAAAGGAATGCTTTCTTGTCACGTACAACTGTGTGTTCAGCTGGTTAAATGTGAGACAAACCAGTTTATGTCAACTCCACTGAGGGCTCACCTGCGTGGGCTTGCCAAACCACTTCCAGAGCTGTCTTGCCGGCAGGAAGGCGGAGATCTTGGGCCTGTTCTCCACGCTGGGGAGCCTCTGGCGCTTGGCCAGCTCCTTAGTGGTGGGGAGGTGCACCCCCTCACGCCGCTTCGGGCGGCCCGCCTTGCCCTCTCCCCCGTCGGGCTTGGGCTTGGGAGGACGGCCCCTCTGCCCGGAGCCCTTCCCGGTGGCCGGCTTGGCTGGTTTAGCGGCGGCAGGGGAGGCTGGAGGGGAGGAGGAGGGAGATGGAGAGGGAGGTGAAGGCTCCTCCTCCTCCTCATCCGCCTCCTCCTCCTCCACCTCCTCCACCTCCTCCACCTCTTCCACCTCCTCCTTCACTTTGACCTCCACTTCCTCCTTGGCTGCCTCTACTTGCTCCTCCTTGGCTTCCACGGTCAGCTCCTCTGTCTTAGCTGCTGTGTGTGTGTCGAGAGCGGGGAGCGGAGGGGAGGCCGGGGGAGGGGCCTGGACCGGGGGAGGTGCCTGGGCAGGGGGCGGGGCCAGGGCCGGGGGAAGGGGAGGGGCGGGGCCTCGTTCCTCGTCGGAGCTGGATGAGGAGTCGTCAGTGGACGAGGAGGATGAGGAGGACGAGGAGGAGGAGGACGAGGAGCAGGAGCCGGAGCCAGAGGAGGAGGAGGAGGAGGAGGACGAGGAGCAGCTGGAGGTGCACTTCTTCTTTTTCTTCACTCCCGCTTTCTGCCCCTCCTCCTCGGACTCAGAGCTGCTGCTGCTGGGGGTCTTCTCCTTCGCCTTCCTCTCCTCTCTCCTCTCCACCTCCATCTTCCCTTTCTCCTCCCTCTTGTAGCCCCCCTGGCCTCGGCCCTCCGACCCCCGGCTGTCTGCCTTGTCCTTCCCCAGCGCCGGGGGCTTGTACGCGGGCTCTTTTCCTGCCACTTCCCTTTCCGGGGCGATGACTTTAGCCTTCGGTGGCTTCTGATTGGCCAAAGCCGTAGAGATGGGGGTGGGGTCTCGCCTGAGGCCCCTCCCCTCCAGCAGCATCAGTGCCTTGGTCTTCTTGGTCTTGGGGGACGTCACGCCTTCGTGGTCCAGCTTCACCAGCGGCTCTGCCGACAGGGACTTCCGCCTCATTCCCGAGCCCAGATCCCCCTGTCCCGGCCGGGGCTTGAGCCTGGAGATGGGGCCGGGTCCCGGGCTGGGTCTGACCCGGGTGGTGGAGATGGAGGACCTCTGGTCGGGCGGAAGCTTGGGTTTGGGTCGAGGGGTGGAGGAGGAGGAGGATGATGATAAGGACGATCCTGATGGAATTCTGGGGGTGAGGGAAGGGTTGGCTTTGCTTCCTGATGAGCTGGACAGCCTGGGGACTGGGCTGGCAGCAAGCCCAGAGCCGAGGCTGGGTCTAGAACCGCTGTGGTGGTCCGGAGCGGGTTTGCTTTTGGGCGTGGAGGTGGATAGGGGTCTGGGGGTGGGCGTGACGCTGCTGGGTTTGGGCTTAGCGGACGGTGATGCCATGCTGGGTCTGGACACCGGTCTGCTGGTGGGGGGGCTGACAGCACTGCCCAGTCCCCCACCGCTCTCTCGCTCTCTGCGCTGGCTGGCGTAGGAGCTGAGGTTGGGCTCACTGTACAGGTCCACGGTGAGGACCTTGCCGTAGGAGGGATAGAGGGAGGAGGGATGAGGGCGGACCGCTTTAGGAGGAGTGGGCTGGGATGAGCTGGACTTCTTGGATGCTACGTTGGAGGGGAGAGAGGAGCTGCTACTGGCTGGGGTTGTGATGGAGTTCTTTCGTGCTGGCTTTGTCTGGGTTCCTGGGGCAGGCCTGGAGGCAGACTGGGGTCTTTCCTGCACGGCTTTCTGGACTGAGGAAGGCCTGTCCTGTGTGGGCTTGGACGGAGGTTGTGGTCTCTCTGAGGGCTGGGTAGAGGAGGACGGAGGATCAGATTTCTCCCGGCCATCTGGGTTCACTGAGGACTCTGAAAACGATCGGGAAGAAAAAGTGAAAATTGTGAAAAACGGGGCTTTATGTTGGCCCAAAACACACTCGAACTGGGTTTACACTGGATATGCTTCGGTTTGTCATTGTGCCAGCTCAGGATTTTTGTGCTAGACAAATCAGCATGGAAATAAAAGCTTGTATTTAAGAAGTGCTTACACGGTAGAAACAAGACCAGCGTCAGCAAATGCAACATTCAACATACTGTACTTGATATTAAAGCCAGAATAGTAGGCGCTCTGCACACTGTAGTGAAATGATTGAGATGAAAGAAAGAAATGTATATATATAAAACAAACAAATAATAATGAAAGTGGC
>JAODUG010000023.1:3084523-3102008 GCA_027564795.1 Aphredoderus sayanus | reverse complement strand
AATCATTTTACATAAAAAAATAGAAATAAAATAGAAATGTGCTAAGCCTATAGACTTGGTCCCCCCCCCCAAAGTTGACTCCATGGCTACGGCCTCGGCTGACTATACCTGTAATGCATACAGTGTAAATGCACAACTATATGGAGCTTTTGTGGAGTGGGCGTGTACAAACCAGGTGTGGAGGTATTCTCTGATTGGCTGCTACTACGAGGTGGGAGGAGTTCGTCTTCACTGAAGCTGCTGTCCTGATTGGGCTCAAAGTCCTCGTCTGCCGCCATGCTCTCCATTAGACGGCTCACCGCCCCCCGCGAAGGCTGCACACACACACACACACACACACACACACACACACACACACACACACACACACACACGAAAATGTATTGTCAAGGCTAGGATAGTGTTATGGTGTGTGGTCTTCACCACTTTGTTTATGTTCCTTTACAGAGCCAGGACTGCCTAGACACATCTGATTATTTTGTATTACCTTGTGTATTATCTTACACACCTTATTCTCTTATTACACCTTTAAAGTATCAAAGTAAATATATAATGTTTAACCTAGAGATTAGAGATTAATACTAAATCAGGGAATAAATCCATACAATCATATTTTCCTAGCTATAATAAAGATTTAACTTGACCTTGAAGACATTAAAATAATTATAGCCCTTACTAATAAAATATCACCTCACTGACCTCTCTAGGCTTTGCCTTGGATTTTGATTGGTTCTTGCGCACTGGGCTGAGACTTGGAGCCACAGGGATATCTGTGATTGGACTAGACAAAGCAGGCGGGCTCATTGGATGTGGGGAGTCCTTTTGCTTCTTTTTCTATTAGAAAAGACACACACACACACACACACACATATGAATAACAGTCTATTGGCCAGATTTATTTGCAGACGTACGCGTTCTCTCTCTCACTCACTCACTCACACACACACGCACACACACACACACACACACACAGTGTGGGATAGTGCCAGGCTGCCATTGTCCTTTCTTGTAAACAACATGGCACAGACAGCAGGGAACTGCCGCAGTGACTGATGTACATGGAAACCCTGCTGACACATGCGCACACACACACACACACACACACACACACACACACAGGAACAGAGAGCTGTCAGGGAGATGAGGAGTGAAGCCTGAAGGAGGCGTCAGAGCAGCAGTAGCCCTAGAAGCTTATCCAGTCAGCCATTATTAACGTACTTTCCCCAGGTCTTTCCCCTCCCTGCAGGGCGGGGAGGATCTGGTCCTGGAGGCGGGCTTAGGGGTGAGTGGCGGTGCTGAGGTGGACGGGGAGCTCTGACTGGCGGAGGCGGACGCCGCCGGAGAGACCTGATTGGCCGAGGCGGTGGCGTCGTGCAGGAAGATCCTCTCGCTGCGGCGGCGGGTCCATCCCTCTTCTTCGCTGAACCCTGCGAGGCCCGAGCCGGGGCCCAGGTCAAAGCTGAAGCGCCGCGGCGACCGCGGTGAGGGCCGCGGCTTGGGCAGAGGCTTGCGTTTGAGCGGCTGGCCGTCGTCTCGCTTGGTGGGGCTGGTCTGGTCGACGCGGCGGGTTGCCGGGGGCAACAGGGGAAGCTCCGGGGCGGAACGTTTGCCATGCAGCAAGGAGGGGAACTTCCTCAACCTCAGGTCAGAACCTGAATCTGACCACTCACACTCTGAAGAACCTAGTGAGGACAGAGGAGACATTGTTAACACACACAAAGAGATCTTCCTATGTGTGTCTATACACAAATACTGCCACTATAAAGTGATGCCAACACACAGATTGTAATGGGGTCACTCCCACAAACACCAAGCAAATTAAGTAATGTCCTGGATTCTGTCTGGATCAATATTCTGGTGAATAAGAATATTGACCCATTTGAAAGTAATAAATAATTCAACATGGAGTCATTACTGGCACCTGGATGTGCGACCAAAAAAAGAAAAGAATGAATATTTAACCACAAATCAATAGCATAATCTAACCCAATTGGTCAAGCAGAAAAAACTGCTCAACCGCAAACCTTTACAATTAGGACCAGACTGTCATCAGGCAAACTCTGAAAGAACATGTTTTGTGGTCCTTACAATTTTGTGAAATTCTTCCATGTACTCTGTTCATTTCCAGTTAGGCCATAAAACAATGCATTATGAAAGAATACATTATTAATTATGCTTTTAATTGCTGGATTGATTGCATGGTCACAGTTCTACATTATTCATCATAATCACAAATACTTGTGTGCTGTGTGTATTTATTTATTTTTACCCAGAGTGCTTTGCCTGCTGCGGCGCTTGTTGTCATGGTGAAGGGTCAAAGCGGCGTTCACAGGGAGTGCGCTTGCTGCAAACCTTGCCAACAACCCCAGCCCACTCTCCTCACATTCACTGTCCTCCAATTCAGTTTCTTCCTCATTGTCTTCATCATCTTCAGAGGAGGATTCTATGTTTCAAAGGGAAGGGTCATGTTACTCAGAGACACAAGAAACTCAATCACTGGTAAACACCAGGTCAGGGGTCATTAAACCCTATTATACTATTGCCCATTGTGTCTGGGAACAAACATGGCACAATCGTTTAGTAGAATGAGTCATTTTTCAAAAGAAAACCAATACAATTTAGACAAGATGAATACAAGGGGTCCTGCAGTAGAAGCCCCAACCTTGTTAATAACGATGCAGTTTTGTCTAAACAATAAACAGAACAAACTTGCATGTGCTATGCTACTCTAAACATATACATATGTCTGGGTCCCAGCAATAACCACAGCGAAATAGAGAAAAAGAGAAAGATGAATTGCCCATACTACTGGATTTGTCTGGATACTGTAATGCTGTCTAAGCAAAAAAATAATAAAAATTACAAAAAAAAGGCTCAACACATGCATATGGGTTGCCACACACACACATACACGCAGCTGCTAAGGCCATCACAGCAGAAATACTGACTCAAATAGAATGTATTATTAAAACCTCTTCAGTAGGATGTGACAGCAAGGGAGAGAGAGTGACAGGGGAAGTGAGAGAGACAGAGGAGAATTGAGAGAGTGAAAACCAAAAACTGAGAAATTGCAAGGACCCACTTTAATGTTTTCTAATCCTACAGTGAACGTGGCACAGCCAGGACATGAGCGGGCAAAGAAAGCAGCAGCCTGTACAGATTGTACAGCAGAGTAGAGAGCTGATTATAGACTGGTGTTGGTACTGTAAGCTGTGTTGTAGTTAGGTCCATGGCATAAACAGGTTAGAATGTTTACATTGGAGTGGATACACAGTACAAGATTTCATTGACTGTCCCATACAGATATGATTACAGTTTTATTAGACTTTAGTCACATGCTGAGGAAAAAAAATAACAAAGACAAATTAAGAGGTTATAAGGAAATCAACTTTCCTCCAATTTTAAAAAGGTGCTTTATCATATCCCAAATGTCACCTTTGAGGCAAATTAGACATATTAAAATAAATGTATTTTTTAATCGGAGATCACTTCAAGTACAATACAAAAATGATGTGTGCGAGTAAACATACCAGAAAATACCTGGATATGAACATAATTGAGTGTCTTGTACTGTGTATTTCCAGTGTTATCTGTAGCAGACAAACAGTTATACATGTAGGCACTGAGAGGACAGCCCTGTAAGGCCCCTTTAGTAACACTCTATAGACTATTGGGTTTGGATAACCATGATTACATCCTGTGACCAGACTAAAATCAAATTTTTATTGCAATTTATTTTTCTTTATACTAAAATAGCCTTGGCCAGGGGATGAAAGTGAGAATATTTTAAGTTTTACAACTTCAAATTGTAAGTTAAAAAAAAAGTGAGAAAAAAAAATACAATAAAAAAATAAAAAAAAGATTCAGGCAAAGATTATTTTCTGAGAGGAAAATAAGAAAGAAACCACCAGATTTCTATAGCAGTTTCACTCTAGCAAAATGATTTGAGGTTAATGGTCAAGACAAGAATAGAGGAAGGGGCACTTCCTACTTACAGAGCAGGTGACAGGGGTGTGGCCTCAGGCAGGACGTGGCAGTGTGGTGCTGAGGGCGCAGCCTAGTCATTGCATAGCCTGGCCTTTGCGTAGCCTAGCTTAAGCAGAGCTTTAGCTGCAGCATGGACTAGCTGTAGCGAGGTTGCATAGGCTCAAGGCTGCGCTAGTCCCTGCCAAGCTTCTGCAATGTGTCGGCGACAGCAGCAGCAGCACAAGCACATGGAACAGGCTGAGACACGCAAAGCATGATGGGTAGGAAGGATAGAGTTTAGAGATTGAGGGGTTGAGAGGTGACAGAGTCAGATGGCTGAGAGCGCAACGTAAAGAGAAAAGGGTTATTAGAAGTTTTAGTAGACAGGGAGGAAGGGCCCTATTGTCCAAATATCCCAACCAGATATGATCACACACTTTTATTGTTTAAGATTTTTAATTTAGCAATGTGTCCCCCAGCTGCCCAAGACATTAAAACCAGACCACAAAATGACATATGGCCAAGAATTGTTATGGCCAAATCCAATACAAAACAAATAAATAATAAACAAGATTGTAATGTAGGCCTACTGCTAACGCTTGTATTGTAAAAATTTCCAGAGAAGCCCTAACGTTTCTGTCAAACTTAAATCCACTCCTTTGTGCTGTGAGCTTCTTCATGCATGACCCAAACAAGAACTTTGTCCATTGACGATTTGAGTTTGAAGCTCGAAAAAAGGGGATATTTGACAAACAGAGCACGCTAAGGGTATGTGGGGTACAACAGAGACAGACAGACAGATGAAGCAGACACAAGGACCACAGCGCGCTGCTTTCTGTACCAATCAATAATCACCTTTAATAAAGATTGTAGGCACCAAACTGCAATACAACTTTATATGAAAAACTTTTCACAAAATTCACACAATTTTATGTACAAATACTACAAAAAAAACTCTTTGCAAGCCAGGCAAAACACACCATAGAAAAAAGGTAAACTCTTTAAAAAAGAAAAACAAAAAGGAAAAAAAAAAAGAATAAAAAAAGAAAGGCAACTTTGAAGAGAAGCCAGCAGCGAATGAGGTAGGGAAGGTTGAACTTTAGCACAATCTAAAGATGGCTGCTTTAGCAAATGCAAGCACAGACAACCTGTGACCACGATCAGACACCTTCTTCACTGACTCAACCAGCTAGGGGTGTGGACCTGTAAACCAGGGAGCGGTCAATAACTAGAGGGCGTCTTTAGCGTAGGGGAGGCATGGTCAGTAACCTTGGTCGAAGGAGTCGTCAGAGGAGCTAAGGCCCGCCTCCTCCAGTAGCAGGGATAAGTGCTTGTGTTTCCTCTTCTGAGACTTCTGATTGGATAACAGGGTTGTGGGTGAGGACGCGGACCGTCTCTTCCTGGTCACGTTGCCATGGGAACGTGTCCCTGAGAGAGGGGGCCAGCCCCCTCGAGCAGAGTCCTCATCCTCGGATTCTGAGTCTAGCACAAAGAAAATAGATTTAGCAACTCAATTTTAGTCAAGATAAATATCGTCCTTTACCAAGGATGTCCAAACCAGACCCAGCAGAGGATTTGCATCTTAGCTCAAATTGACAAATCAAACTAGCTTTGCTGCTAGTGCTTCAGTAGTGGCGCGATGCAGGAGAATTAACCCAACCCCAACATGGAAGGCCTAGAGACGAACTACACAATGTGTACACACACCATGCCCGGAGCAGCAGAAATGTAAACATCAGCACATTATCACATGCAATGTAAATGTTACCACATGCAATGTCAATGTTTCCACATGGAATGTTAACATTTCCACACGAAATGTCAATGTTTCCACATGAACTGCAAAGTGTACCACCGACAACCCAACTTATAATCCACGGACGCATATGAATAACCCGCAGTAGATCTCCATTCAGCCACGGTCATCCATTACTCACTGTTGGAGCAGCTGCTGAGCTCCGATCTCATTGGAGCGAATGCGGAAGTCTTCTTCTGAGCTTTGACCTTTCGGCTGGTCTCTGAGACCGAGCCCTTGGCGGCCACCTTGTGTTTCCCTCCCTTGGCGGAGGGGTGGGCAACGCGCTCCTTGCCCCGCCCGTCCACCAGCTTGCCCTGTAAGCGCTCTGCCTTGGGGTCCGGAGCAAGTTTACGGGCGGAGCTGAGCGTGCCGAGGGAGAGCGAGAGGGCTCTGTCGAGGTCTGAGGCCAACTGCTCCTGCTCGCACACGCGGCCGCGCTTCGCCTTCGACACCTGAGGACACCGCATGCGGTGTTATCGATAAGCAGACGGTTAATTAACATATTACATTCATATACTGGATTCAATACATGTTGGGTGAGTTACCGTGGCGTTATCTGAATGCCTCTTCACAACACGCGTCGCACACATACACACACACGATTCAAAGAAGCGTACCGCTAAAGCGTGACTGGTGGATGGCTCCTGGTCAACCCAGACCTCCTTCTTCTTCTTCTTCTTCTTCTTCATCGTCATTCCGTCATCTCCCCCTTCTTTCTCCTCCTCCTCCTCTTCCCGGGATAAGCGGAACCTCTTCCTATGTCCCTCTCCAGCCTCCGAATCGTCCGAGAAGTGGCCTGTCCGGGCCAGCCTGAGTCACCATGGAGACAGGCCAACGTGAACCTCTGTACTTGTCAAGCCCGCACGGTCAAACGAAGGCCGAAGACGCATGTACAGGAGCATCCACAACATAGTCGCCAGTAGACTAGTTCAAAATCAACTCACTTTCCAGGCCTGCTGTCCATTTTGGTGGGCGTGGTCACGTGTTTCCTCTTCCTGGGTCTGCCCCTCCCCCTTCTGGTTAGACTCCGCCTCTCGTCTTCCTGCTGCTGCTGCCGCCGTTCACTATGCATACAACATAAAGAGGTCAATGCTGTGCATTTGTTGTGCGAGGGCCCCGCCTCACATAACATTGAACTTAACAGAGCCTCCAACAATGCGGTCATAAATATGGTACTGTGACAACACCACCTAACCGCATGACCTATAATGATGGACCTCTATTAGATACGACATTGCACCCTTAAGAGGCTGTGTTGGACCTTTCCCTTCGTATAGTAAGTGGGCGGGCGCTGTGAACACTCACTGTCTGTCTCTGCGTCTCTGGAGCTTGCTCAGCTCCCTCTGTTTGTCCTTGTAGGTCTTCTGCAACTCAGCCAGACGAACACGGTAGTCCACCTCTACAGCGTCAAGGACATCCACAGACACCTTACTGAACAACTTCAGAGAGAGAGACAGTTCAGTCAGAAGGAGAAAGATACAACAGGACAGGAGAATCTGTTGGGAGAACGTACAATTTCTGTGGCATTTCATATCTATGGACCCACAAACAACTTAGGTGGGCAAGAGTGGCCTTCAAACGTTGGAGTTTCAGCACCCAAAACAAATAACAGCATAGAATGTAATGCATGTTATATTATAACACAGTTGAGTGTGTGTGTGTGTGTGTGTGTGTGTGTATGTATGTATGTATGCATGCACGCACACACACACACACACACAAACATTGGCGGTACCTTACAAAAACATAATCAACTACCAAACGCACTTGGAAACCATCGTTCTAGAAGCTTCTCTTACCGGGTCCACTTTCCTCTGCCTCCAGCTGTACTTCCTGTTGGGGTCCAGCTGTCTGGGCAGGTTGACGTGTGACTGTTGCTCTATGGCTTCCAACAGAATTTCTCTGCTAGCCTCCAGGAGACAGTCAAGACCACTCAGCACCCCATCTGGACAGGAGGATGAATTGTATGAAGTGGGTGGGGAAGAAAGTGCAAGCAGAGTATTAAAACTAATTATTATTAAAACTAAACATGAATGAATGGCCTGATTTATAAGTGGACCAAGGCACAGATTATATACATATTAATATACGTGTCACATTTTGGCTTTAAATTCTTAACAAAAGTACAATAATTCTAGTTATATACTGCTTCTCTTCATCAAAATAATGGTTCAAAGCATTGAATTGTGTCCTTGAAAAGAACAAATCATGCCAATAAAACACTACATCCTTCCAAAAAAATATAATTACATTGGGAATTTATTCCTGCCCTAAATTGTGAAAGTCCCTTGATTATAATGAATTTTAGAAGAAAGACTAGAGGCGATCCGTGACTTTGTTACACAACTGAGAGGACTGTGAATAATCACACAAAATTATACAGCCCAATTATAGCTGTCACTTGGATTTGCCAATTCTCTTTGAACAGCCTCTCCTCCCTTTACGCTTTTTCAAAAGAATCCTTATAGCTCATATTAATACTTCCGTGTATCGCTCACCTCTTCCCTCCTCCCACAATTTCATACATACTCTCTCTCTCCTTCCATCCTGCCTGCGTACCGCATACCGTCTCACCTTGCTGTGCCGAGATGCGCTCCATCTCTCGATGGGCCATGTAGCTGAGCAGGGCCATTCCTTCCAGGGCCAGCATCTCCAGAGGCCCAGCCGAAACGCCGTGGAGCTGGGATAAGAGCGTCTGGGTGGGGGGGGCGTCAGGGCTGGCCTGGGGCATCTCGCTGGCCGTCAGCAGGGCCAGCATGCCGGCCATGGGGTCCTCAGGAACGATGGCGAAGGCGAGAGGAGGAGGGGGAGGAGGGCTAGGGGGAGTCTCGGGGTCACCGTCCTTCCCGCTGGGCGCGTGGGCGTCCGTGTGCAACTCCGCATGTTTGTCGGGCTGACACAGGGAGCTGGGGTCGGGCGCCGGTGACGCGCACAGCCGGGCGTCCGGCGCGCCCTGCCTGTCTGCGCTGATGCATGATGGGTAACGGGTCTGCGGTGAGTCCTCCACTACCTCCGATTTAGGCTCCGCCTCTGGCGCAGGAGCAGGTAGTGGGTACGCAGCGTGACAGGGGTACGAGGACACCTCCATTTTGATCTGCCCTCCGTCTTTCTTCCCCTCATCCCCCACCTCCTCCTCAAACCTCTTCCCGCATTGCGCCTGGGGACTGGGAAGGCACAGAGGGGCAGGACGGGACGAGGGAGGGTCCCGGTCTCTCTCCCTCTCCTGGCCATGAGGCCCCAGAGGCGCCGGGGCCCGGCCCGCCCGGGGCTGCTCCAGGTCGGGCTCCTGCTTGAAGGGAGGTCCCGGGCCCCGGCCCGCCTCAAGGCCCCGGGGCTTGACCTCTGCCTCCAGGGGCCTGGCGTGGAGGCGGGCCGCGGGCAGAGGGGCACCCGGGGCGGGAGAGCAGGGAGAGCGGGGAAGGCGGGGGGGCGCAGCGTCAGCGCTGGCTGCAGAGGGAGGGGGTGAGTGGTAGGAGGCGAATGGAGAGCCAAATGGAGCGGTGATTGACTGGTACGGGTAACCTGGAGGAAGGTCTACAGACACAAAACAAACAAGGGATTGTTAGAGAGCAGATTTCACACTAAGGCCTATCTACTAGCCAATATTCAACTCTATGCTCCTTCAGGGATCAGTCAGTCAAGCTAGAGTAAAGCTAGCATGTAGCTAGATAGCTACATGCTTGACTATTTGATCCATGAAGGAGCACCGACATAACTAGCTAGCTATTTATGTCAGCGAGCTAGCTAGCTAGCTTGACTTATCTCTAAAGGAGCATTGAGCAAGCTAGCTAGCTAGTTTGACATCTCTAAAAGGAGAAATGAGCAAACTAGCTAGCTAGCTTGACTTATCGCTAAAGGACCATTGAGCGAGCTAGCTAGCTAGCTTGACTTATCGCTAAAGGAGCATTGAGCGAGCTAGCTAGCTAGCTTGACTTATCTCTAAAAGGGCATTGAGCATGCTAGCTAGCTTCACTGATTGAACTCTGATGGAGAATTGAGATAACTAGCTAGCTTGAGTGATCTCTGAAGGAGATCACCTTGATGCAAGCTATCTCCTTGATGCTACATAGAAAGCTAGCATCTATTTAAGTCAAACTCACCTGAGTAGATCCCCTGAAAGGAGGCGGTGGCCTCCTTACGCCTGTCCCTCAGCTCCCCCATCCCCACCTCCGCCTCCTCAGACACTTCCTGCTTAGGGCGGCGCGGCGACGACGGTGGAGGGGAGGCCGAGCGGGGCGAGGGCGGGTGAGGGAGTGGGGTAGGCGGGTGCGACGACGACGGCCGCCGCCGGCCCCTCACCTCCTCCGACTTAAGGGCGGCCGCGGGGGAGCGGGGGTGGGGGGGCAGGAGGGCGAGGGAGGAGACGGAGGGTGTCGGAGAACGGGACGGAGGCGGGGCCTTGCGGAGGTGCAGGACGGGCGATGGGGACGGGGACGAGAGTGAGGACGGGCGGGGCTTGGCCTCGGTGCCCCGCTTGTCCGCTTTGTCGTCCAGCTCGGGCCGGTGCTCGCTGGCCTTCAAACGCTCCTGGAGGAGGGCACACCAAAGTGTCACCATATTGTGCACTGTGTATGAAGCTACATAGTTGGAAGATGAGGACACTGATGGTATACCATTAAACAACAATTCATGCTTTTTTGTGGTTGGTTAAAGCAGCTTTTACCCGTTATATCCAAGTACCATATATTTATATACTACATCAACAACAGTATTTGGAATGCTTCGTCTTGATTTGATTCCAAGCTAGAATACAAATAAATACATACATACATACAAAAGTGTAATTGATCACTGCAAATCATCTGCATCTGCTCCATTGATGCTCAGGGCCAGTAGTCTTAAATCCTCTATGCTATAGCTCAAACAGCAGGTTGGGGAGTTTATCTGTTCGTTCCTGCTGTTGACCTGTCAGAAGCACTACATCCAAATGAAAGCCTTTCCCTGCAAGCACTGTGCATAATAAGACAGGTGGTGTGACTGCACATGTCCACATAAATACCCTACGCTACCAAGTAAAATCCTGAAGTGTCTCTCAAAAACAAAGGGTCTTTAGTGCTCAAGGGAGTGGGAATCTCCATTATGACTGTGTGTACATGAAACCCAGCAGTCCCTTACTACTAGCTGTGCGTTCCTCTGCAGCTCCAGGACCTGGGCTGTGTGCTGCTGGATCATGAGGAGCTCGTGTTGTCGCAGCATCTGCTGCTGGGAGAGCAGCTGGAGCTGGGCCTGGGCGGCGTGCTGCAGGGAGCTGCTCGCGCCGTACACCCCCGACCACACTGGGGCGCCGCGCTCTAGCACATCACCCCCTGCCAGGAGCCAGGAAGGTTGGATGTGAGGGTCGGAGGTTGATTATTTACTACAAGACTAAAATGTATTACACCCAATACCACTATGTAGTACTTCATCTAATTAATAAATGCATAATTAAATAATTTATTCTAATTAATATAATTAATAAATATGGAATTACAAAATGCATTAACTTGATCTATTATGTACATAGTTTCAGACATTTTAAATGCCTACAAATTTAGTACTTAAGCTTTACTGCTCATGCAGTTTATTTTTTACAAGTATAATTTTGTTGATGCTTGTTTGTTTTTGTCTTTTTGTTTCTGCGGCAAGCTCACGGTGTATTGCAATTGTACATTTGATCATGTCCACATAGTATACACACATTCCCAGGCACACAAATACACACAGTATATTCTCCAGAGCAGTGGAGGAGGTGCCTTCATACCGTAGTGTGGCAGGTGTTCAGTAGAAATTACTATAAGCTGTCCAGACTGGGGATCTCTGGCAAACTGGTAGGGAGGGGGCATGGAGCCTGATAAGGAGGGGGGATAGCCTGGAGGGAGGGTCTGGTGGAGTGTTGGGGGACTTAGGCCTAGAGGAGGGAGGAGGGGGAGGCAGAGGGGGTCAGGTAAGAGAAATGGAGATGAATGGAAAAGAAGGGCCGGCGCAGGGTGAGAGGAGAGTGAGTCAAATATTTTTCTGAGAAAGCCCAGATCAACGCTCGCTCAACATCCTCCTTCATACAGTATTTATACCAAAGCTGAGGACTTCCATCAGGGAGAAAACACTGAGTTTTGCTGTTCTGTTGTTTTGCCCTCAGTGTCTAGACGGAGATGGCCCTTGGGGAGCTGTGTGTGTGTGTGTGCGTGCTTGCGTGTGTGCGTGTGTGTTTCCAGTTATGCCTGTGTGCTCTCATACAAAGAGCATGCGTGTCATTGTGTCATGCGTGGGCATGTTGTTATTTCTGGAGGAAAGGGTCAGCTGGGACAGTCCTGGAATGTCCTTCAGCTTTCTGGAATGTCTGCAGCACTTGACCCTTTCAACCCCCCCCCCATCAGAGTGGGTTTCAACCAATCAGGACGCGAATAACTACTAGCCTTTTCAGATGTAGAATGTGAGAGGAGGCAGCATAAGCATGTAAATACTGTATGTTGGCTCAATGTCTAATGTAACATAACATTGTTTTTGTTTTTTAAAACATACGCTCCATCCATGTTCCATTGTTTACAATGGAACCTGTATTGGAGCATGTTTAGCCCATGTACATAGTTTCACACGCTAATCCTGAATATAGTTACAGCATATACAGCATATTTCTGCTAGCAGAGAAGGGAAGTCAGTCTTTTATTAAGGAGAACTCAAGTGCCAACACGCTACACTCCACTATAATGTAAAGACAACAAAGCCTCCATATTACAGTGTGGCTGTGTAGACGTGGGTACAGCATTAGCACTAGACTCATACGTTCCCTCTACATACCGTAGGGTGAGCCCGAGAGCCACACCGGAGGAGCACCGGGCCGCGGCATCCAGGGGTTAGAGGTGAGAGTTGAGGGGTCAGCAGGCCAGCGGCCTGCCCCGCCTGTCACCATGAGGTTTGGGGTCATGAGGCTGGACGGCATCATGCTGGGCGGCAGCGGCGCCGGGTGCATCTGGGTGAACTCCGCCAGCTCTTTGGACTCTCTGGGCAGACGTGAAACACATACACACGTTAGGCTAATGGGCTGATACTGACTACTGTCATGTAATGGCTGTTAGATTAGCGTTATGTCGTTTAGGCTTAGGTACACTTTATTCAAGGTTATGTGACCTTTACTTGAGGCTGTAAAAACTTTTTACTTTTTTTTTTATATAAAAACATTGCCCAGGGCTCTGGTGTAGCCGCCAAAAGCATTCACTCATGCAGTATTGGGCAGTGCTCAATATCCATTATGCTGAACTATGTGACAATAGTGAATTAACTGCATTTGACAGGGACAGGATTGAAGGACGCTGTGCATTAGTGTAATGAAAATATCTGGCAGCCATCCCTGCACCACTGACTACAGGAAAGAAAACTAACACTCACAAGTTGGTGGTAAAAAGTTCCCATCTTTCAGTGTACAGCAATGCACAGCACACATCATTTAACGCATCAAACATTTCTAAAATAGGAGTCTCCATTACTATGAATTATTATGAACCAGTCATCACATTCACCCTCCCTTCTAAAAACAACCACAAAGCAACCATGAACTTCTATCAAACTACTTCGGATCAAAGCACATTTAGTAGTTCGGTTCGGCCACGCCCCCTTACCGGAGCACTTTCTCCTGCTCGCGTTCCAACCGGCCTGCGAGGAGCCTGCTGTCATGGTGACGAGCCCGGTCATCTCCCCGCTCTTCATCTGTGAGGATGGTGGTAAGAAAGTTGATAACAGTCATACAAAGCAATACATGAAGGCATGAAGGCAGCTGAAAGACAGTATTTGGGTGTGTGTGGGGAAAAGGCCTTTTATATATAAATATATGTACCGGTAAAAGGTGACAAATCATATCAAATGCCACATCTCCAACCCAGAATGAGTAAGCAACTGCACACACACACCCTCGGAGTGACAGGTTTCACTCCAGATGTCAGCTCATCAATTATTAGTCTCTGTTGCCCCAGGAGATGTGTGAACAATGGTCCATTCTTACAAGACACTTTAATAACCTATGCATGCTAGGGAAGTCAGCCCCCCGCCCCAAAAGTGACTGATTCACTCAACCGTTCAGTGCTTTCCACTCAGGAATAAACATGAGGATCTCTCGCTCATACACACTATACAGTATCTCTCCTGATTTACTCTCCGTTTCACTCCTTTTCTCTCTGTCAATGCGTTTAAGGCCAGGCTGACAGACAGTCCCCAGGCAACACACTGGCTGTGTGTGTGTGCACGCGTGTGTGTGTGTGTGTGTGTGTGTAGCAGGCCCGTAAAAGGACAGCAGACTTTAACAACCCCCAACGTGCTCCGGAGGAAAGGTTTCGAGGCAGTTACCAAGGTTACAGGGAGGCTGTCCCACATGCGAGCCTTCTCCGCATCGGAAAGCAAGCGATTAGTGCTGCACGCCCACACACACACGCACACACACACACACACACACGCACACACACGCCCACACACACTCTCTCATTCCTCCTTTCCTCGCTGGCTCGGTGTCCACTCCATCTTACCATCACACAGCCCTTGCCTCCATCTCTCCTGTCATCCATTACCCACTGAGCCAACCTGCTCCTTCCTCCCTTCCTGCATCGTTTGTCGTCATCTGTCCACCCTTCTTCCTCACGCCCCGCCCACCGCCTCTCAGTCCCATCTAAATCTTCCCTCCGCCCACCCATCTGTGACCTTCCTCCCCATAGTCATCCATCCATCTATCCAGCCATCCATCCATCCCGCTGGCGGAACTCGACTGCTGTTTATTTAGAGGCTTTCTTAGCGCCAGGGACTAATGCCATTAGACCAATCACTCTGCTCCGTCAAGGAAATTAATAAAACGCCCCCAACAGGGAATGCACACACAACCAATTGCACACTGACAAGTGCGTAGTGCACACACACACACACACACACACGTTCCTCGCTCTTTCAAATCTGATCCATTGCTTAGCAACGCACCCATGGTCTTATTGTAATTCAAGGCTTGTTTGTAGCCGTTAGCTGCTCTCTTTAATGACATCTTTAATGCAGACAGGGGACAGGAGGGGGGCTTACACAATAGAGTGCAGAAGGAGTGTGATATGCATGCGTTTTGGGGGGGTGTATAGGGGCCTCAGGTGGGGACAAGGCATCAGCAATGCTAGATAATCAACTCTGTATGAAGGGTGGAGAAGTCAAAGCAGAAACTGGCAGCGTAAACAGTGTGAGGTGAGAGCGAGAGGTTAAGCCATAGGAATGGGAGAGCGAGGGAAAAAAAGCACATAGAGAGAAATGTAGCTGAACGACCTTGTCATGTAAGAATAGACGGCGGTGTTTGGAACGGAAAAGCCAGTGCACAGCAAAAAGGTGCCTTTCCCACAAGATGTCTCCCCTGACATAATTACTGATCCCAGGGAAGGAGGAAGTTGGTTTCACCATTCCAATCACGTTACACGCACGACCACCTTTGAGTCTAACAAGACTGAGGAAATCTAACTTTGATCCCAAAGAAAATTAATCCTCTATTATTCATGATAACGAAAATGAGAAATCATTTGCTCCTGGTTCATTTAACTAAGGCCTGCTGCTATTATTAAAGGAGGAACAGTGGAGTGACTACTGGTGAAGGCCTGAGAGAAAATGCATAAAATAAAATTAAATACAAACTATTATGGTTTTCCCAGTTTGGAAAAAAAAAAAACACATTCTGCAAAACTGCATGCATATAAACATACACAACTATGTGTATAGAGGGAGGGGTAGAGAATAATGCAGGGATGGTGCGGGGAACCACATGCGGAATATTGGGTCTCAAAAACAAGGTGTGTCCCTTTAAGACACAAGATACATTTTAGAAATATTGCACCTGTCACTTAGAGTTGTCCAACAACAGACTGTCTTGCCTTGTCCCTATACAACCCATGTGCTGGGAGCTGGACTATTCTGTCACTCATTTATAGTACCACAGTCTATCTCACAGGAGGAACTGCAGGAGGTTAGGCATGCCTTGACTGCAGTGTGTCTCTTCGCAATATTTATATTTATTTATATATTTATATTTTTATATATTTATATATTATTATATTATATCACTTTTCTAACCTGTCATGGCCGTACATGATTGCCTCACCTTCACCCACATACACACACACACACACACATTCACACTGCGATGCCGTAGTCAGTACCTTTAATAGCCGTTTGCAGCAGGGGTCTCTGTGTTTCGGAGGGTCCGCTGTTCTGTTTACTGGCGCTGCCGCTGTCCCGCTGCCTGGCAACGGCCACGGCGATGCCGACCGGCGGGTGCCGCACCTCCCCGTCTCCCTCCCGGCCGAAGGAGCGAGCGCTGTCCGGCCGCTCCTGCTCCCTCTTCAGCTGGGGGGGCCCCCTGGGCGCCCCGGGACCCCCGGCCCTCTCCCTCTCCGCTTCCAGACGCATGCTGCCCAGGCCCCCGAAGGGCCCTCGGCCGTCCGCCGCGTGCCTGGAGGAGCCCGGCACGTCGGCGGGGAAGGTGCCGCTGTACTTGATGAGGCTCTGCATGGCCGACACCTCGCCGGGCTCCGCGCTGGAGCCCCCGCCCCCGCGCTCCCCGGGGCTGGGCCGGCCCGCCAGGGGCCCCCCGGCGCGGTACAGCGCCGACGGCTCCAGGTACAGCCTCTGGGTGCCCGCCTCCTCGCCGGGCGGAGCCAGGGGGGGGTGCGTGTGGGGGGAGCGGGGGTTGCGGGGGGCCTGGTGCGGACCGCCCACAGGCGTGTGCGGGGAGTGGGAGGGCTGTGTGTGGGCGTGGCCGTGCTGGGCTGCCAGCGCGGCCATGTGGCTGGTGGCGTAGTTGGCCAGCGGGCTGATGGTGTTCCACTTAGGCTCCGCCCCCGGCCCTGCCCGCTCCAGCCCCAGGCGAGCCGAGTGGCCGGGCGTGTCCCTGGACTCGGGGCTGAAGCCCGACTGGCCAGGGGGATAGGCGGCGGCGTCGTGGGCGCGCCTCGCGGCCGAACCGCTGGAGCGGATGACGGAGCACTCCTCCCTCTGATTGCCCACGTCGCCGGGCTGGGAGGGGCGGGGGGGCTCCGCCCTCTCCCTCTCCCTCTGCCTGTTGTCCCGGGCCTGCGAGGCGATCTGGATGGGCCCCGCCCGCTCCTCGTAAACCTCCACGGAAGGCACGTACGTGGGCGCGCTCACCCGCTGCTCTCTGATTGGCTCCCTGGCGGGCTCCCTGGGGGCGCCGGCGGCGGAGGGCTGCAGCGACGGCGGCAGGCCGTAGGGGAGGGTGGGCGGGGCCTCGCTCCTCCGGTGGCGCTCGCGGTCTGCGTGGGGGTGGGGGAGAGTGTGCTGGTGGGGGCGGCCGCCGCTCTCCTCGTCCCGGCCTGCTCTGTCCGTGTCCTGGCCCGGGTAGCGGCCCGACGACGGCTGGGGGGGGCGGACTCTGTGCTCCGCTGCCACTGGGAGGGGCTGGGAGTGCGTCTGCTGGTTGTGAGGGTGGAAGGGCCAGTGGTGCTCCCTCTCCCTCCCCTTGTCGCGCTCCCCACTCCTTGCCCTCCGGTCCTCCTCGCTCCGGCCCTCCTGTGTCAGGTCCACCACGCTGTGTGGCCTCTGCTCCTCTCCCCTCTGGCGTTCCCTCTCCCTCTCCCTCTCCCTCTCCCGCTCCCTCTCCCGCTCCCTCTCCCGCTCCCTCTCCCGCTCCCTCTCCCCGCGGCACGACCTGTCCCTGCCCCCGTCCCTGGCCGGCCTGTTGGGGGGCGTGGCGCTGGAGCGGGAGGTGGGGGGAGCCGACGA
>JAODUG010000023.1:3047635-3084423 GCA_027564795.1 Aphredoderus sayanus | reverse complement strand
AGCGGGGGGTAGCCTGGAGAGAGGCACAAACACATAACAGAACACACATTGTCAGATTTGTACAGAATACAATACACCCAGATTTAAACAAACCATGTAAAATTGTAGAACAATCTGTGATATTACAGTAACACAGGCACGACTGTGACACAAAGAAATAAGGCTGTTTATTTCATGTAATTTGAATCCATTTAACATGACAAGTGAATTCAACAATGAAACATTTAGTACAGTTTAGCACAGTTTATTACACACATTTGCGCACAAACTCATGAAGGTCGTAGAAGATTTTGACCTAGATGCAGTGTTGTGATGATATACGCAGATGACAGCATGCTGAGTGCTGCTGGCTAAAGCACTTAAGAATGGAAGAGGATGCATTGCAGTCGAGCACATTAGAGCTTGCTTTCACCCCTATGTAAAATTGGATTATATTAAGCAATATCTATATACACACGCCACTATCATTTGTCTGACAAAACAAGATAGGAGAGGGTCAATTGGATGTGTTACATCTCAGTGAGAAGACTGTCTTTCTGGAACGCAAATAATTGTACATGACCCTAACTAACTGCTTTTGGATGATCTTGATGTTAACTACATGGCTGCTCTTTCATGCTAATGCTTAAGTACACAGTTAAGTGGACCAGCGATAACAGTTTACAGGAGCAGGTAGGGGCTGGCGTTTGGTAGTCTTCTTCCAGCCAGTTGCTGTTCTCGGAGACCCGTTCCTAATATAGACCCTAGCGACCGCACTACTAATATGACATTCTGGATTAGTGTGTCAAGACAGGGCCTGCTATAACCTTGATGCCCGTCATGTCACAGCTCCAGGCTACTAACAAACGCTACCCAGCAAGGCAGCGAGACATTCTGCATTCCCACACCCAGGTATTCCAAGGAGGCATAAAAAATGCCCTGCCATGCCATCAGGGAGCGGGAGGCACACGGATATAGCATGTGAGAGATACGGGAGACAGGTGGTGAGAAAGGAGGTTCTGGGGACTCAGGGGTGCTTTCACACCTACCTTGTTGGTCTGGACTTTCAGACTATTCAGTTCTTTCTGCACCGGATTAGGCGTGACAGACCTAAGGACCAGAATTTGGTCTGACCAGAAGAGGTCGTCTCTGTACAAATCAAGGTTTTGTTAGTTTGCTTTGAGAAAAGCTTTTTTGGATGGTACGGACTCCCCCTATCTACAGACCAATCAATGTCAAGTAAAGGGACAGGATGCAGATCAGCCATGCTTGTGTACCTGGAACACTGGGATGTGAAACCAAATCTAATCAGATCAGATGTACATAATGTAACAAAGAACATGAACCATGGTCCAGCTCTTTGATAGAGCTTGTCCAAAATTGCAAACAACAAACCTTCATATCTACCACCAGACTCAGGGGTTTCCCATCTGATTCTACAGCCACAAAGTGCCTTTCACTTTTAGTAACATTAGCTGCTATTTAGGCCAGTGAGCTCGGTGTGAACAATCTATTCATATCAGAGCAAACTGGGGGTGGTGCGTCTCCACTATTCTAGCCAGTACTCTGTCCTCCTCCTTCCATGCCTTAACCTTCAGCTGGGTCCACCCACTTGATCGTTAAAATGATAGAACCCAATTTGCCCCGGTTAGAAAGCATTGACAAAGATCTTGTGTCTTGCCAGCGATGTAATCAGTTAGTAACTGATCTGCTAATTTGCTGGTGTCCTCCTCCTGTTTACCTACACACAATGCGGGATAAGTTTCGACTTCTCCCTTCCATCTGACCTCCTGCACCAGGGAGATTGGACAAGGAGACACGATGGGACACCGGGGAATAGAGATTAACTACAGACTGAACCTCTGGTTACTGCTGTGGTTCTCCAACAAAAGGGAGGGAGGGGTAGAGACTCGTATGAGCCTAGAGGCTCTGTAAGGGAGAGGTGGAGAGGACTGCAGACCACTGTAGGAGGTCCATGTGCTCTATGACTTTTTGTTTTCTTTCAACCACAATAGCAAACAAGCACATTAACAACAACAACAAAAGATGGAAATATTATTTTTTCTTGGCCAGTGCTTGCACGTGTGGTAGAAATGGGAGACCTGTGATATTTAAGAAGTCAAAACAGAGAACTGGCGAAGCAGAGGAGAGCAGGGACAGAGAGGATAGTGCTGGCCTCCTGAGACAGAACAAAACCACACTGTGGGGGGGGGGCGGGGAGCGTGCACGTGCGAGACGTGCGCGTGTGAAACATTATGTATTCGGAGCGGAAAGGGGACATCAACGAAGGACAGAATAAGGGTGTTTTGGGAAAGTAGGACAGCGGCAAAACCAGCACGCGGCAAAGAAAGAAAAATATTAAATAATGGAGACGAAGAGGACAGTGACAAAGTACGGGTTAGGCAGGAAGCTCAAAAAAGAACAAGAGAGGGAGAGGAGGGGAAGACAGATTACGGCAAGGCGCAGAAGGGGGAAGAAGGGGAACTGCAGAGGACAAGAGCGGCCTCTGCATATAGGACAGATGCAACAGGGCGAGAATCATTGCTAGCAGCGGGGTGACAGAAATGGAACAGTATCCCACTGGTGGAAGCAATGAGAAACAGAGGGACAGCACTCCCAGGCATTGGACATTAAGTAACAGGGGTATGTGACAAATACGGCAGTAATATGAAGCCATTTGTGTCTGTGCGAATGCAAGTTATGTACTAGACATTTACAAGGTGTGGTTGGGATGGGCTACTGAGACAGAATGAAGGGAGTGGGACACAACTGAGGGTTGGTGTGTCTGGGGAGGTGTTTCTTTTACCTTCAGGGGTGTGAGAGGCCCAGAGCTGAGCCATATGCAGGCTGCTGGGATTGGCAGCTCTGTAGGTGGGGTCAGAGGTCAATGGGGAGGGCCCTGGGTAGCCGGACAGGAAGGGGCTGGAGCCTGTTGGGAAGGCATCATCTAGGAAAACAGGACGACACCGTTAGTCACCTTGGCAACCGCAAAAACCAAAACAGACTGAGAAGTGCTTAATCGACAGAGCAGGTCGATACAGCTTGTGATTTTCCTGCCCTGCCTCTCTCTGTGTGTATGCGTGTGTGTTTGTGTGTCAGTCAATAAATGTCTTTTCTATACACATGTGGCACATTTTAATCACATCATTACTGAGCCACTGTGCGCTCAATTCAACAAGCCATACCACAGAGAGCCTACAAGGAGCAATTTTTTCAGCACGCAGAGAACAGAAAGCTAGTGGACTGTGAGGAGGTATTTGGTGAATTGGACAAGAAGTTAATTTATAAAAGATCTCCTATATAATATTTGAAACATTGATATAGCAACCACCATTTATGTTCTCCATAAGAATTAGTAAGTATGCCATTATCCAAGTATTTGTCAGATAATGGCATCACCACAATACGGCACACAAACAGGTATATCATAGGCTAGCTTCTCTAAAACAATTACGGTGGTATTGCTCTATGCACTGCAACAGAGCGATGTAATCCCTAAACACCATACATAGCTATAGATTGTAAATCATTTTAAAGGCAGAATCACATTTTCATAAACAGGATATAACCGCCCACAAATAGATCCCAAATGTTCTTTTCATGACAGATGATGAGCCAAAGTCTAAAAATGTAGTTCAACATGCTAGATTTGTTTAATACAATTATGATGGTAGTTTGGACATTAGGCCACTGGTTGCAGGTTAAAATGTACCTAACTTCATTAAACCAAAAGGAAATATAGGGAATTAGGACATAAGACAACTGTATAGTCAGGCAACTAATGTCGATGGACTGACATGACCAAAGCAAGACAATGAAATCCAGATGGAGAGGAAAAAAAAAAGAGAAATCCATTAAGTGGTTTGGATTTTACACACTAAACAGGAACCCTTCTAAGTTTCACCAACTGCTCTCTATTTGCAGTTCCACGTTACCATCATGACGTCAACCCTGAAACCCATTAGGACACACTACGCATCTAAACATCCATCTTGTCGATCGTCTTCACTTGAAAAATGTTTGTTCTATGTGCATGGATTGTGACCATTATTAAATGCTGAACCTTTGAACCATTAATATTCTCTTCCAATCACAGTCTTCTAAAGGCTTAGGAGAAAGGTTTTATGTTTGACTAACCTCCACCCAGCCCATTACTGAATTCATAGTACAGCCATTATGCTGATAAAGCTAACCATGTGTGTAGGGGAAAGGCTGAGGTCTATGCAGGAGGGGGGCAGGGATGGGACGGTGTGTGTGTGTGTGTGTGTGTGTGTGTGTGTGTGTGTTCCCCCATGTGCGCGTTACTCTGCATTAGTCCTGTGGGAATCTGAGAGACATGTTGTGCCACTAGGTTTCCCTTGCATCTAAAAATCAGTACATTAAAGCTGCAGTCCATCACAGCATGTACCACCACATAGCATTTTAAATCAATAGCAAATGCACCTTTTAAATGTATTACAAACAGATGTGTGCACGCGTGCATGCAGCACATGCATACACAGTTTATATGCCACGTAGTTTATTTTCAGCCATCAGCCCTTTGGCCTATAACACAAAGATAGATAAATGGATGAATGTCTGATTGTCTGTCTGACTGGCTATGTGTCTACAGCACAAGTGGTTACACACACACACACACACACACACACACACACACTGCAGTGTGCACTGCATATGCGATCACACTGACATGTGCAAACAGTTTAGTGTGTGTTCACAGCAAACGCTCTCGAGTCAAACACAGCAGGAGACCCACATACACACACACCGGCATTCCCATTCAGAGAGTACAAGCAAGGTATATGTATCGAATATACAGTGCATGTGCTTACACACACACACACAAAAAAAATATTTACAACTAACAATTATTTTTGTCTCAAGATGTACAGTAGGCTTCCATAGTTTTCCTGTTATGTCATAACCATCCAACTAGATTTTGGTCAAGTCATAACACACAATCATAGTGGCCAAGTTATACTCCAAGTCATGGTACAAATAGAAACCATTTATTGAATGTGTTATTGCCCTATTATTGACGAAAGCAATGCAGGTCCTGTTTCCTGTGTTGAATTTGTAACATCACGGGTGCAAGATGTTCTATAGATGAATCATGACTTCCACAATTAGAAATACACATTCAATGTCATATGATCAGATTTTTTCAGCTATTTGTGTACTGTGTGGAACTTCTATGTAAAGTGTTATATAAATTCGCTTCTCCTTTGGAACCAGCAATTACATTTGTGTGACCGCAAGACAATACAATTCAAAGCTTAGCTAATATGTCATGCAAGGAAGGGCAGAACAGAATTCAATATATAGAAATAAATCTCCCTAGCCTTCCCGGGTTCCTCCTAATGCAATGTTTTTTAACAGAGCGTGTGGGCGTTATGTAGGTATGAGAATGCATATCCAACCACTTTTTCCTATAATCCTCTAATGACTGATGTTGTGCACACCTTATCTGTTTGTGTTGTACCACCGCAGCACATGTCAAGAACGTTGAGGCATGTGATGCGAGCATTGCTCCTTCCTTCAGGCTAAACACCAGGGTCTCTGCAGCACACACCCCAATAGAATATGGATCAACCCACTAGCACTTTGAACACACATGCATACTGTCTACTGTGTGTAGTAGACACAGACACACTTCCCCGTTACACCCCACATTAATGACTGCTGGGGGATGATGGAGACGGGGTGGACAGGGGTCCAGAAACAACATCCAATTGGTAGCCCAACTAGAAAAGGAGAACTTGTTTTGGAAGTACCCTTTCATTACCGCCCTTCCAGTCTGTTTTTCAGTTCATTCCCTCCCCTCCCTCTGCTATTGTATTTGTTTTACCCACCCACATGCCATTTGGCTTTCACTTCACAAGACAGCAAGTTCGCCATATTGGGAAAAACATGTTTCCATTTCCAGAAATTGTACAGACGAGAGTGGATCTCAACGTCTTACTAGTGATCAGTTCTGAGATTAACATTGCCACGGGTCACACTGGACCCCTGTCCTTCTCCATGCAAATATCAAGAATCAAGCCGAGGGGCAGACGCTCAATCAGGAGCTCAATCGTAGCGTCGATGCAATAAGGACACACAAAAATCCAGAGCCTACAGCTAACACAGCCGACCGTAAACAGGATTTACAAAAGACAGACTCTCACTCACTCACACTCACACATCTGTCCTCCATCAGTGCGGGGTTGACAGAGGGGGGAGATCTCCATTGATCTCTGGTTTTGATTCCCTGAAAGAAAAAACACACTCCCACACCGAACTCTAGCCATGCTATCCATCTCTGGAGCTATATTTAACTGCACTGGACAGAATATATTCTGACCATAAAAATGGATACAGCTCTCAAGCTTTATACAAGATAGATGTGAAATTGTATATTTCACATCTATCTTTCATATGTATGTATGTTTTGATATTTTACTAAAATGAACTCACATAGCTGAATGTATGTGTGCAATGTCTAAGTGCTGGAGTGGTAGAGTAGATGCTATACGAAAAAACAAGATCTACGCTACAGTGCCTAATACCTTGTAGAATTTCTAAATGACTCTGGGCAGGATATTTTCTTATGTATTGTGGTAGTGAATACGCATGGACTACCTTTGGACTGTAATGACTTCTAAGCAGTGTTGTGCAACAGTGATCTTGGATTCAAAGTGAAGCATGTGATTAGACAAAGTGCAGGCACTGCATGCATACTCATACAACCCCCTGGAATACCCATGTACTGAAGCACAATGCAGGGACCTTCCGTTGCATCAATCTTCCACCCAGGCCAGAGATGGCACACTATGCTTTTAACTCAGCAATTTATCAAGATGACTGTTTCTTTTGTGTTTAGAATACACATATTACATTAGCTGTTTGGAGAACTGTGATTATGTCTCTAAAACTTTTACAATTCTTTCTTAACTTCTTCTAATGCATAATGTTAATTGTGGAGCAACCAATACTGTACTGCCCTTAAAATGTATCTGCCTCCACAAGGCAGGCAGTGTTTCCCACAGTGCTGCACTATAGGCCTGTATCTCCTGTGAAGTCCACAGGTGCTGTTCTGACCGCCCACCCCCCCCACACACACACACACACACACCTCTACCAGGACAGCATCATGGCAGAGTTTGCACACACAAAATGGAATTTACAGTTGCACACATGCGCCAAGAAAAACACACAATGTATAAAAATAACAAGACATCTAAGGGCCAAATAGCACATTGTAAGACTGTAGTGGGCAAACAGCTTCATGTTAAACATAACGTGTTTAGAGTTGCTCAGTCAGATAACAAAATCGTTTAATTTTAAGTATGTCCTATCTATGTGTAACACAGGCTTTAACAGATAAGAGTTGTCCTACCTCTGTGTACTGTCTACTGCAATTTCATTTTCCAGAAAGTATTTGACTAGCTACCTTCAAAAAACATGTGTAAACATGCACGCAGACTTGAATGCACACCTAACGACACGGCCTAAAAGGTGACCTTTGTGCGTTAGAGATTGTTGCTTCAGCAGAAGGCATGGTTTTGGCAGGGGGTGTTAGTTACCTAATGCTTTGGGTATTTCAACATGCCACGGCACGCTTGCTTCCACGCACACACACACACACACACACTTGCATAAACGAAAACACACAAAGCTGTCAAACAAGAGGGATCTGTGAGAGTGCGTGCGCGCGCGCATGCACGCACACCGTTTGTTTGCCTGTGACAGGTTTATTGTATCAGGGCAGCGGGGCTTTGTGCTTTCGCTTAAGGAGCCTGTTTTCTCTCCTGAAAGATTCAATTAATCTGAGGGACGACATCTCCATGCCGATCCTTGGATCACTCCCTCCCATGACTTGCCAGTCCGTGTCTCAAACGCATACATAAACATTAACCACATTAAATTAAATGTCAACAGTCAGACTAACATTGAACAAAAAAATCTGAGAATTTACACAATTCACATATACACACACACACACACACACACGCGCGAGCGCGTGCATGTGAGTGAGAGCACTTTTAGGGCTACCGCATTTCTCTAGCCGTGTACAAATGTGTTGTGGTCAGGATAAATCTTCCTCCATCTGTAGCGAGTGAGTCCCAGTGGGGAAACCCCGGAGAGCACTGCACTAAAAGCCAATCACATGCTCCCATTCCCATTGACTAGACTACAGCCCTTTTTGTCAACTAGTGAATACAGTAGTCCACATATACCCGCTCAAAAAAAAAAAAAAGGAACCAAAATGCAGTTCTCTCACTCCACTCTCTGGCTAGTGCAACATCCTATATTTATGTCCTGCAAACGGTGGCCATTTGTGGTTAGTGGTCAATTGTTTCGCGCAGCAAAACAATTGTGACTGCGTGTGTCACAAAACAGGTCAGAGTAGAGACAACACCCTCTGCATTAAAATAAGCATTCCGCTGACTTACTTTTTGTCTCGCAAGTTTCACAACTAGATGCCCTAATGTTAATTCCTGTTAAACACAATAGAATAGGGCAAATACTCTCTAGGCATATTTCATCCGTTGGCCTGGTTCCATTTCTGCAGGCCCTACCTCTGTTTCTCTGATGAGTGAGGGGCGGAAGAGGAAAGGAGGGGACAGATGGCCCCAATCTGGTGCGTGAGGCTTCGGCAGCCCTCCAATAGACCGAGGACCTTTTACATCTGTAAACAGCGACTAAGGCTAGGCCTAGATTCTGGTTGGACACAGTCCATTCAAACAAATGGGTGCTGCAGGGATGTGGTCAGGAGGAAACAGTGCGCGTGAAATATAGGGAATATACTGATGAAAATGATTTTCCGGATTCTTCTGTAATGTAAAATATGTAATGCTCAATTTTACAACAGCTAACCTTCTGCATATCCGCAGAGCACAAGATGTTAAATTAAGACACCCCCCCCCCCCCCCAATTCATAGTTATATAAAAAGTCTAAGCATAAAAATACAAAATATGGCTTGGCATCTGCTCAAATCATTTGTTGTGAAAAACATTTGATGGCAGAATGCCTTGTAGTCAGGGAAGTAAACAAGAGCAAACCTGGTCGATCATGTTACAAATAGTTGAGCTTTTAATCGCTGATGTTTATTGTAGTTTAAAAACGGGTCATTATATATGTTTGGAATTACTTTGTAATTATCACGTAATAGGTCCACACACTGTTATTACAGGCAGAAGATCTGAATGCCATTTCGGGCGGGTTAATGAAATGTGTGGGGATTTGATATCAAAGTATGCCATAAAGCTAAATGACCTGTAAAATACATGGAGCCGTTTTAGCGGGAAGAGGCTATAAGCTTACACAGTGCAGATGAGGGTGTGAGACTGCTGTGCGGGCAGAAGATCAGTCTGCTTTAAAAAAAAATAATAAAAAAAGATTTTGTTTTAAAAAGGAGTGTGAACATGCTATGCAGCTGGAATAGCAGCCGGGTCAATTCTACTTCCCACACCCTCAGCTACAATCCAGCTGTTCCACGCATGCAGTTTTCAGCTCGTTTCAGGACCATAAGTGGAAGTGGAGAAATTCCATCACTACAGGCGGTGCAATAAAACGCAGACACACAGCGACACACGTATGCTCCAAAAAAAGTAACTGGATAGTTACAGGAAATCCATGAAATGTCACCCCAAAATGACATTTAGTGTCTGCATAAACTGGTTCAACCAGAGATCTACTGCAATCACATGTTCCTCTTTTCAAACAGAAACACATAAATCATAATAACAATAATGAGGCTTTTTTTTCTCCCCCATCTCGAGGCAGCTTTTCATGCGTCTGCAGGTTGCATGTGAAGGCTTTGCCTGCGTGTCAAATTAACACCCCAGAGAGCTTGGGCCTGGCTAGCATTGCTCCACTTATCCATACCGCTGATACCTTCTGCTCCAACTGACAGACACCTTCTTTAGCCCACGCAGCGACAACAGGGACAGTGAACAATGCAGATAAATTGGAATAATTTTCACACTGCGATATAAGCTTAAAAATGAAATTTGGGAAAGGGGGGGGGGGGGTGGTTTGCCTGGTGCTAGCTCTTTGAAGGTGTGCAAATACACTCAAGCTATGAGTGTATTTGTCAGTCTTTCCACTAAGTAAAAGTAACTGCAAAGCCCTTCCAAGGCATTGGCCTGTGGTTTAACCAAAGACAGCATCCTGACAGTCTCCTTGTGAGCAATGAAAGCAATGCAAACATAATGCTTTTTTAAAATTATTATTATAGTGCTATTTCAAGACTTCCAGTAGAGCTGGACACCAGTGGAATAAATAAATAGTGTAGCAGGGAATCACATATATATTTGATGTACTATTAGTTAAAGGAAGACAGGAGATATCTCTCTCTCTCTCTCTGTGTGCCATGCATTTATACATCCGTGTCTGGAAAACACTAAACCTTTTCGTTATCAGCCAATCAGATCAAACTATGCACCACTGTGACCCCAAATGTAAACTGACAGGCCTACACATTTGAACAACGCACACACACACAAAAATGCATATGTAACCACACAAGAAGGTTCCCTTTGCACTTGAGCAACGAAGCGACAGTATTCAACAACACAGTACAAACGCAGGAAAAACACGATCCACTGTTTGCCAAATTTTCCAGGAGGACGGCATTTACTCCAAATAGGGGTGACTTAACCACAGCCATTTGCCTTCTCTCTGCTTACACACCTTATCATAAACTCCCACGGCAGAGCCATTTTCTCCAACAGAGGAATGGTCTGTGTTAAGGTCGCAACTTCACACCTGCCTTAGTACTCCGACAGAAACACAGACATTTATGCTTTCAAAGCAATAGCTGTGTAATGATCCATCTGCAACTGAACGCAATTTTACTCAGACTTGGACTGCTGCAGAAACACACACCATAGCCCATTTATTGCGACTCTTAAAAAAATATATACTTTTATTTTATGGGGGCCCATGGTGAGAGGCTATTGCAAACCACTAAGTAGGCTAAATTCTGTCTTGAAAATATTGGGTGACTATACAAGTTTTGGCATTTTTTAAATCAGTTTATAATTAATGAACAACTGCCACTTCTCCCCAAGAATATGCAGGCATACGGTGGTTACATTTCCCCAAAACACCATAATAACTATGTTCTACGTTTTCAAAAAAGACAGCAAAGAAAACTTTAAGATACCATATTGTGCGTGAATTTAAGAATGTGCGTGAATTTATTTTTTCTTTGAATAAAACAAACCGTCATTTCTGTTTTCTAGAGCTCTATTTGATCAGCGTCGTACACTTACTATGGTGTGGATGTAGGTTAATGGCCGATGGCAAAAATTTTCCGGAGTGGAGAGGAGGCGGATGAGTAGCGCTCAAGTGGCCGGGTGAGGGAGGGATTCTCCCGGCTGCGGCTGCTGCTCCGAGTCGGTGAGACTCCATTGCGAGCCCCGCCAACAGTGGCGGTGGTATGTGAGGAGGTCCAAAATCTCGGCCATCCATTATCCACAGAGGAAAGTTAGGAAAAGAAATTGTCCGTTCGGGTATTCCGATAAAGCCAGTTCTGGCTATAATAATGTCTTTAGTTTTCCAGGCGATTCGGCGTCCTTTTCAGCCATCCTGCTGACCTATACAACAAAACAGGAAAATGCACTTGATAAACAATCTAGTGAGATTGTACAAAATGTTGCTAAACGGATAGTTGTCGGTCTCTCCCGTTTGCGACTGTTAGCCGAGCAATGACGCAGTTAGGAAAAAATCACTTTTAAAACTAAAATGTTAAAGATTTACTGATCGTAACGACCACGCAAACGGATTCTGGTTGAGGTTAACGTATCTAGATATCTTGAGGTAGCTTTAAATAATATCTACAATACCCATTATCTAATGTTTAAGCGGGTTAGGAGCAGTCCTTCTCCCCCCCCCCGCCCCTCACTGCACACCGAGCAAACAGCCGTGAAGGGCTACGCTTCCTCGGGCAACACAAACAGAAGGCTAGCAGTGAGGTCGGGACGCGCTCGCCCAAGCAATCACAAAGCACTCCAGAGAAACATTTCGTCCAAAATACAACAATCCGTCCATATTTTTCTTAGCCCAGCTATTCTCCCAAGTAGTCTATGTAGGTTGAGCACCGATATCCAATGTAAACCAATACAGTGCAAATACCCAAGGCGCATCAAATATAAATTTCAAACAGGTTAAAAATAAATAAGGTTGCAAAAGGCTGCATCATTAATCAGCGGGGTCGGTGGTGTTTTGTTGCCTAGGTTTAGATTTATTCCTTGCTATTTCGCAAAAGGACACGGGTGCTGCCCATGGAAAGAAAGCATAACCCATCCTGTGAACTATTCATTTTGCGGATTAAACCCTCATTAGCGACTTTTATAATATACATTTAAATAATATAGTCCGGTTCACAGATTACATAAAAATAAAACACAGCGATGTTCCTTTACGAAATAGAACGTGTAACAGTATATATAGTCAACAATTTAGGCTAATGGGGAAGACTAGCAAAAGCGCTAAAGGTCGATTTAAAATTTAAAACGTGTCGTGGAGTGGCGCGATTAAGTAGTTTAGTAAACAACTCGGACATTATTCTTAAAAAAAGAAAAAATATTTAGGCTACTTTTATGGCTAGGCATTGGTCATTAATTCGTATTCCGAATAGTAAGTCTATTGTTGCAAACTAACAGTAAGGTGTTAATTAGACATTGTCCACCTAAAACACGTAACGATAGCCAAATAATGTTTTTATTAAAGGATAATCTAAAAATCGAATTCACCTTCAAAGGCGAAGATCCGCGAGCTGACGCCGATCACAGCCTCAGCTCGTGATCGCCGGGCGGGCGGGATCTGAAGAATGGTTTGTTTGGAGCTCGCATTAAAACACGATATGGACGTTAAGAAACAACTGAATTAGTTGGTTTTTTTTCAAACCCTGCAACATACTACACATGTATTGCTTTCGGTCGATGGCCATGCTGCAAGGTTAAAGTAACAAAACAGCATATCGGCCACGTTTCAAACTTTTTAAGGTTCCATACTGTAGCGAGACACGCCAAACTTTCTCGAAGGAAACGTCCGGAGCAAATTCTAATTTTACATTTTACATTAACGCACCTCGCCGTATTATAACGTATTCTCTTGACACTTTAGTACGCGCCCTTTTGCCTACATTAGACTACCAAAAAACACTGCCAATCTCAAACCGTGTTTTAAAATCTTTTGAAAATAACGAGTTCCACTTAAACAAAACAAAAAACTTGTCGACCTCTTACTTGAGAAGGAAAATCTGATCCGAAATTCTTTAAAAGCCATCTCGAAATCCAAACGGCTGCCGAAATAACTGAAGTAGTCCATTAGCCTACGGGATCGTCCGATGGTAAACTGGGGGGATAACGGAGGGGAGAGAGAGCCCCTCGCGCGTCCGTAAACTCCTCAGCAATGAAACAAGCATTGTTTTACAAGGCCCGCCCCACCTCCACCCAAACCAGCACTCTCAATGACTGACTCTCTGATTGGCTGCTCACAGTGTCCTTCAGCGCGATGTAAACACTTTGGCTACTCGCCAATTCTATAAAACCAATTATGGTCCAAGGAGGGCTCGGCCGTTTCAAGGTCCCCTCTTCCTTAAAGACTGAATGATCAAAACAAGCAGTGGGAATTTTTTGGAGGGGGTAGACGGTTTCAAGGCGACTCCCCAGTTCCACGCTGATTAAAATAGACGCGCACGAAAGTACAGGGACGCAGATGAACCATTCTGCCCAGTCAGACCTGACAACTATAGGCGAGTGGAGTCCTTGGACTTTCACAAGAGCATTATAAACACTCGCGAAGGCTGCGGAATACCTTGTAAGAGCAATTTAATATGGATGGGGCTGCGTATTTACTGGGTTACGCGAGATGAATAGCATATGGACTGTTGTGTTGGCACCTTTCCAGCAACGAATTGAATAATTTAAACCCTAAAACCTAAAGTTACTGACTTCAAATATCAATATAATCGCTTTATTTAAGCATCAGTTATGTTGTAGGACACATACTTCATATAACGACTGACATGAGAGAATATTGGCTGCAATATAATAATTCCTATCTGCACTTCAAATTTAGAAACCTTAAATCAATAGGCCTATGTAAACAGTGAGGTAACACTGGTCTGTCTCATTGTGTAGTATCTGTACTGTGGCGGATAGGACAAATAGATTTGCATCAAAAGCGGAGAAATGTGGTAAGTCCTTTATACCAAGGTGGGGGTCGAGATTTTCTGAACGGGGCGTGTGATTAATGGCTCTAAAACACTACCACGAATCTACAAATTCCTCTTCCGCACAGTGATGTACTTCTAAGGGTTGTATCCATACTTTTCATTTGAAGTAAACCGCTCTGCAATTCACTGTGACAAAAATGTTGATTAAAAAAATCTGAGGCGGTTTCAAATCGCCCATGTTAAACCCACCCCTTTCTAGTCTTCCAGTGAGACTGTTTCAAGGCTCCCCCATAGAGAGCTATAGAGAATAGACCAAGACGGGAATGATGACACCAAATATAAAAAGGCGCCGATGTGGTGCTTCGAACCATGCCTTCACCGTTCGGAAGAGGTTTCCAATGCATGCATACGCTATCAGAACGACGATTGGCTAGAAACGAAGTAGCCTAATCGGTGAGGACCTCAACCACCATCGAGCCGAATAGGTAAAGGAGACCGCGCGGCATAAACTCTCACCCTGCTGACTTGTTTGCTCCCTGCGCCCGTCACCCCTGACGGGGCCCGGGGAGGGAATTACCAGGAGGAGATCAGTGATGTCCCGTCCGGGTGTCGGGGGGCACCAAATCAGCCTTTGTTCTCGCTCGCTCCGACTGGGAATTCAAACAATGCGCTCAGATAAGAGTCTATAGTTGTTTTCCTTTCACTATTCAAGCAGTAGACGGGTTCGTACTCCGGTTGTTTTTCTTTTGAAATAGCACGGCACGACTTGGTGTGGTTGATCTCGAATTTGAGGTTGGTAGGCAATTTTGTGCATGTTGTGGGGTCATGATAGATTTCTTTTGTCTATTATGTATTCTTTGCATTTGTTTATGTAGGCTATTGAATGGTCCTTTTATACAGACACACAACATATTTTACCTTTATTTGGGCTACATTCCAGTGTAGCCTATAATAAGGAAGTTAAATATATGCCTATTTCCATCAACTGAATAATAATAAGAAAAATAACTAACGTATCTTAATACATAGGGCAATTGTATGATTGCAGATGCGATTACATATTATCGCAACATATGTGGATAATATAGGCTAGCCTATATATGCCGTGATCAAAGAATAACCAAAATCAATTTACGTCAATAGTGCCACTAGTCATGCTTGCTAATGTAAATTCTGTATTTATTCATGTAGGCCTATAGTCTACTTCGTATATGAATGTCAAACGATTGCTGTGTCAGTTGTCCTTGAGGGCGGGTGAATGCGCTGTCGCGGACCCCTCCCTTCACCTCCCAAGTAACCTAATATGGGCTATATACGTGGTCATTTAAATTCCAGATTTCCACTCAAACGAACATGTTATTTTGCGAAACAATGCGTTGTCGTTGTAGTCTGCTCTATACATATATCCTCTGGTCAGAATAGGCTTCCCCGCGTTCAAAATTATTATGCAAATGAATGAAATGTTAATAACATCAAATATTTAGTTTTTCAATTAAATTCATGGATGACATTGTGTCTCCAGGCTTTTTGGATCCCTGATATCAATCTCAGACATGTGATAGTTTGGTGAGCCCAATTAAAGTAATACTTAATAAGTCAGATGTTCCACATTATTAAGCAGGCCACAGGTTTCAAGCAATATGGGAAAGAAAAAGGATCTCTCTGCTGCGAAAAAGCATCAAATAGTTGAATGTCTTAGATAAGGTTAACATTAGATATTTCACGAAAACTTAAATCATCGTACTGTAAAGATATTTGTGGCTGATTCAGAGCACAGAAGGGTTCGTGCAGATAATGAGGAAGGCTACTGCCAGATAAATTCATTGGATTAAGAGAGCAGCTGCTAAACTGCCATTACAAAGCAGCAAGCAGGTATTTGAAGCTGCTGGTGCCTCTGGAGTCCCGCGCACCTCAAGGTGTAGGATCCTCCAGAGGCTTGCAGTTATGCATAAACCTACTATTCGGACACCCCTAACCAATGCTCACAAGCAGAAACGGTTGCAGTGGGCCCATAAAAACATGAACACTCATTTTCAAACAGTCTTGTTTAGTGATGAGTGCCGTGCAACACTGGATGGTCCAGATGGATGGAGTAGTGGATGGTTGGTGGATGGCCACCATGTCTCAATAAGGCTGCGATGTCAGCAAGTCCGGTTTTGAGCCGGAATCATTGGAAGAGAACTGGTAGGCCCCTTTAGGCTCCCTGAAAGTGTGCAAATGACCTGTGCACAGTATATAGAGTTTCTGACTGACCACTTTCTTCCATGGTACAAAAAGAAGAACCGTGATGACTTCTGTAGCAAAGTCATCTTCATGCACCATCTCATGCTGCAAAGAATACCTCTGTGTCATTGGCTGCTATGGGGATAAAAGAAGAGAAACTCATGGCGTGGCCCCCATCCTCCCCTGACCTCAACCCTATTGAGAACCTTTGGAGCAACCTCAAGCAAAAGATCTAGGGTGGGAGGCAGTTCGCATCAAAACAGAAGATCTGGGAGGCTATTCTAACATCCTTCAAAGACATTCAAGCAGAAACCCTCCATGAACTTACAAGTTCAATGGATGCAAGAATTGTGAAGGTGATATCAAAGAGGTCCTATATAAGCATGTAACTTTCCCAGTTAAGATTTGTTTGATTGAAATAGCTTTTAATTTAAGTAATTATGACCTCCTAAGGCTGTTTTTTTGGGTGGTTTGTTCAATAAAATTCGACTTGGTCAACAGTTGATGACTTGAAAATGATACTGTCATTTTCATCAACTAATTAGGAAAATCAGTGTAAAATCTAATTTGCATAATAATTTGGAACGCTCTGTGTATATATATATACACGATTCCTGGCCGTTGATGGTTGCATTCCCCTCTAGGCTGTCTTATAGGCTAGTAGTATGCTGTAAACAGATGGGTCCATTTGTGCAACATTTTATGACTTACCAATACACCAACTGGGTTGTGGATGGCTACTAGTAACAGTATTCCAATATTTTAAAAACTGTTCTTGCAGCTCCTTAACCATCCTGTTGTCCTCGAGTTTCAAACACACTACCGTCTTATGCCAGCATATGGCGCCACCTGATTGTGGCTGATTGTGTCCTTCTCTTTAGTGTCAGTGCTGTATTTATTTATTTATTTATTTATTTTAGTTATGTATGTATGTATTTGTTTGTTTTTTCATGCCTTTTAACCCTCCTGTTGTCCTCTGGTTTCAAACACACTACCTTGTTGTGCCAGCAGTGCACATCATATGTCTGTTTAAGCTATAAAATTAGAATTGGCCCCTTCTATCTGCCACAAAGAGGTACTGTGTTGGATAATTTTGACCCGGAGGACAACATGAGTGTTAAACTTAAAATACAATTAATTAATTCTGCATATTAAATGTATAATATTTTGTTCTACAAAACTAAATATTTAACTGTAAAGACAGTTTTTCTTCTAGTCAGATTTGTTGTTCAGCTAATTACAGTGTGGTTTCATAAGTGCATTAGGCCTACATAACTTATGCAAACAGTATATGCCACATGCCAAACGCCACAACTTGATGTTTGGCTGAAGATGATTCAGGTTTGGAATTGGCTGATTTTAAATCAGCATCTTTCAAATCATTGCTTGCCAGTACTAACCCACAAAGGGCAGAGCACAAATGTAAACCAATGTTTTCCACTCACTGGCTCTGAGACTTATAGTTCATACTTGAACATACAATTGTGCTAATTTAAGCAGTGGATATAAAAGGAAAGTTCGTTTTCTTTTCTTTAATTCAAAAGGGTATATGTCTCAACAGTTAATATTGACTAAGTGTGTTTATACATTTTAATACTAAAGGTTATATAATGTTTGACGAAGAGCAAAAATTACGGTAATTTAATTTGCACATACTTTTTATGAAACTCCGTTGAATGTGAAATAAGAGGCTTGCAACAATGAGTCACATTAAAAGCCCTACCCCACCCTACACACACAGTGACACACATGCACACTTGGACATGCACAACCTTGATGCCCATTGGGCTAAATCATTCATAATATCTTATCTTATCTACACAAGCCTTCTATTGTTATTGCAGTAGAGAAATGCTACTGTACCACTGCAAGACATATCCAGAACATGATTCAAATTGCTTCAAATGAAGGCTAATTACATTGTCATATTTTGTGAATGAAAATGTGCACTCGCACACACACACACATACACCAACAAAATCTGCAATGTAATAAGCATGCCTTTGAGACCTCTCCCTGCCCTTTTGACACAAGCTCACACACAAGTACACAACTCTTTAAGAGGAACAGTGCACTACCTGCCCAGCATGGTAGTTCCTCATAGGGTTCTTGGTAAGGAGTTTATTGTGGAGGACAGCTGGATGCACACTACCATGAAAGATATACAAACAAAAAACATAAATGCAACATTTGCCTTAGATTTTTGGTTGGAGTCTCACTAGTTAGGGTGCCAGACTACTTAATGTATATCACAAAGTATTGAACTGGAATTTGAATCTTTACATGAATCTTGTCACTATATCTGACACTCACTATTCTGTAATGTTATATTGAGACCTGTTGTGTTTGCATAATTTGTAAACATATTGAGATTCATACTGTGTATACACACGTAATTAGGCCAGTGTCTCATACAAAGAAAAATCTAAATAATAATATATCAACAATAATAACAAGCACTACTTTACAGTAGTGTAATTGACCAAAAGCTCAAAGCAATACAAACATATTGTAATCAAAATTGGATCAACACTATAGGAACTGATGTTAAACAAAATCCAGGAAATGTTTCAATACAGCCAACAAACTACTGAAAAATAACATATTTATGTAGAAGCGCATATGCTCATACTATTTTTGTGCATATTGTAATTTTGGCCTCAGTTCGTGTGCCTAAAGTGACGGGCGGTTATAGATTTGAAAAGCAGCAGGATTTCCTCAGAAACACCATGTTTCGGGGAAGACATGGTGAAACAGCCACCCGCTGCTGGAAAACAGTAGTCCATGCATTGCGGTGAATAATGTCAAAACCAGAGAGAAAGAGCGAGAGGGAAAGACAACGGAGGGAGGGGAGAGGCTTGTGGTTTGGGCGATAAAAATGAGTGGAGAGAATGAGGGTGGGAGGGGGTGTCAAGACGATTGAAACCACAAGAAAAGGTCCTGAATGCATAGGGGGACTTCACGCCTACTTCCAACGCCGACAAGCGTCTTCATAATGGAAACGTACTTTAGGAGGACGGTTTTTTGTGTGTATTTTGTACAACACTAAAACGATGTAGACCTGCACTTATTAAAACACGTTCACAATCTCGTTCTCAGCTTTTCTGTTTCATGTCATTTGATCAGTGATCAATGTTCATAGGGCGAACTCTCAACATCCTTGATTGCATATGAAGGATTTTAATTAAAAACAAATGTATGTATAGGGTAGGAGAACTACACAAGGGCTACATTATTATCCCCATCAGTTGCCCTTCATAAAACGTAAATCAGTCCACGGCCTTTGGAGATAGGTGCAGTTGTAAGATATATCAATGTAACCTGTCATTCTGCGCTAGCCTCCTTCTGTCAAGTGTCTTGCAGTTGGTTTGCCTTTCACCTACTTTATATGCTAAACTGATACTTGTAGGACAGCGGCCCCCTCTGTTGGTGAAACATGAAAGCTGCGCGTAAACACCGCCAGCCTGTAAAAAGGCTAAAGTAGCGCAGTTGCAGTAAATGGAGGAACGCAGCGGCTTTCATTTTGTGACAAATGAGTCTCCTTCCTTCAAGGAGAAAGGTGGTTAGAGTGGGCCAATTTATGAACACACCTGCAGTACACACAAATGAATGCATGTGCACATACACACACATGGAATATGAATGCACACACTTAACACTCTCATACACACACACATACGCTTGAAGTGTTCTGCTGGCGCAGCAGTAAAAGGATATGACAGTGAAGCAGCCACAGCAAAACCACACAGGGCTCCAGAATCTAGAGATGGAATACATTCTCAATAACAAACACCCTTGCTGGTGAACGTGTGCATGCGAATGCAAGAGACAGTCTGGAGGAACACATACAAATTGCCTATTTTCAAATAGGCCTACACAATTATAAACAAGTTTACTTTATTATCAAAGCTTGGATTTAGACTCATTCAGCGACACACGTGCATTATTGGACCAATGCTGAGTATGTGAGATAAGTGAGATATAACTGAGAAAGACCACACCTTAATATAATGTGGAGCAGAAATGGTGCCATCTGGTGACTAATGTGTGCACCACAAGAACCTCCACAGTCAAGTGATAACGAATCATGAAGATTTATCACATTTTATTTTAGAGCCTCTTTAATTTACTTTTACCAACAATGGATAGAATAATGCTGCCCTTTACTGTAACTTTGTACTGACGGTACATCTCTATGCCTTTTTCTATACTGTTTTTAGACATTAGCACAAAAATAAGTATGCACTATGAAGTGTGTGAATTAGAACCATACGTTTTTGTTCTGTTGAGGCAGAACATGTTTTGTCAAACCTGTGATTTTAACTTTCATAGGTCATAAGATCAAGGCATACAAAATGCTTGTGATTTACTGATTTAAGCTGTATTGCCCTCTGCACCCATGACAATCTGAGACTCACTACACAGGTTGTCATAACCTGTTTTAGGAACTACCCAGCAAGCAAAGCATGGTAGTATCTTGTAGCAATGATAACTCAAATCCAAATGTGATGTGCAGGAGAGCAAACCAAGTCTGATTTAAATATGTAGCCTTTTACATTTAAATATGATAAATGTTAATCTCTAAACATGTTTTTCCTCAAACCACTCAAAACCTGCTAACCCAATTATTGAACTGCCCAAGGTGTGGTTCGAGTCTATCCAACTGGACACTAGTACATGCATGTTAATTTAGAGGGACAGTTAAATCTCTCAACTAGGGATTATTAAGTTGCACTGAACATTATCAGATTTAATTTGAGCCATTGCAAATTCTGGTCAGTCTCGCATTAGGGGACTGACAACCTTACATGACATCAAGCTATAGTAAATGCTTGAGTTTTACAGGTGAGGTAACGCTGTTACAACTATTGTTTTGTCAGTAAAGCCTCTACAAGGCTGTGTTACACCATTAATATATTTTAGCAATGTAACATTTCAGATGTTGCATGTGACAAATTACTTAACTGACTAAAAATTGTTGCAATTAAGCCATTAAGACAGGAGTCAGAAATCATGTCGGAACACATGTGCACTTTATTGGGATTGTTTAGTCAGTGTACAGGTTGGCCTCACCAGTCTGGCACCCCATGTTACCCTATAACCGCAAGTACCCCTTGACCCACTGCCCCAGGAGGATTTCTCCAACAGGGGTAGGAGAAGGTCACGATTGGGTTTGCATAACAAAACAAAAAAAATTAAACAGGACCAAGTATTTTTAAGGCTGAAAGTACAAAAAACCCAGACATAATTTACATACAAGCGATACTACAACAATGTTAAAGTATGCGCCAACCACTGGGCAGCCTTCACAGAGGCAAATACGTGTCTGAACAATGCAGTTAACATTTGGAATAATGTGTGAACAATGAAGTTCAGAAACATTTGGAATGACTCAAAGAAAAACAAAATGTACATTTTTTTTTAAGTCCTCAGATGCAACTGTAAAACCTTGGGGTGCTTTTTTACTAACCAAAAACATTACCGTCACCTTCACCGTTCCAGTTTTTTTAAATCCTGAGTCAAGCGCCAAAAATAACTGAAGCCATGCCAATGAGTCGTCTAGGCTCTGCGCCTGAGCGTGTATGAGAATGTGGTGTGGTTTTGCGCAGAGCTGAAGTCGTTGGGCGTTTGGTCGAGGGGGAAAGAGGAACAGTCTGTTTAGAAGCATTTGCGGTGGACAATGGAGGGGCCAGACTCATCATACTCCTGCTTGCTGATCCACATCTGCTGGAAGGTGGACAGAGAGGCCAGGATGGAGCCTCCGATCCAGACGGAGTATTTACGCTCTGGTGGGGCAATGATCTGCAGAAGGAGAATAGTTTAGCACCTTCACCAAGTGGTTTCTTAACTAGGCTTAAAGTATACATCAGAATATTCAGCTCACCTTGATCTTCATGGTGGATGGGGCCAGGGCTGTGATCTCCTTCTGCATCCTGTCAGCAATGCCAGGGTACATTGTGGTACCACCAGACAGCACGGTGTTGGCATACAGATCCTTACGGATGTCGACATCACACTTCATGATGCTGTTGTAGGTGGTCTCGTGAATTCCACAGGACTCCATACCTAGACAGCAGATAAGATATTGTCAGCAAGTTCATATGATATTAGTGCTCAAGAGTCATTTAATGGTGCATTTGTGGGAAGCAAACATACCAAGGAAGGAAGGCTGGAAGAGGGCCTCTGGGCAACGGAACCTCTCATTGCCAATGGTGATGACCTGTCCGTCAGGCAGCTCGTAGCTCTTCTCCAGGGAAGAAGAAGAGGCAGCAGTACCCATCTCCTGCTCGAAGTCCAGGGCAACATAGCACAGCTTCTCCTTGATGTCACGCACGATTTCCCTCTCGGCTGTGGTGGTGAAGGAGTAGCCACGCTCTGTCAGGATCTTCATGAGGTAGTCTGTGAGGTCACGGCCAGCCAAGTCCAGACGCAGGATGGCATGGGGCAGGGCATAACCCTCATAGATGGGCACTGTGTGGGTCACACCATCACCGGAGTCCATGACGATACCGGTGGTACGGCCAGAGGCGTACAGGGACAGCACAGCCTGGATGGCAACGTACATGGCGGGGGTGTTGAAGGTCTCGAACATGATCTGTAGGGAGACAAGGATAGAAGTTGTACACCAGGAACATCACTGTGCAAGCACTGCACTCACAACATGCACAAGTCATCGCAGAATGAGTTAGTAAGTGCACAGGCTCAACATTCCTTCACACTTGTGCATGTCAGTCACTGAGCTCTTACAGTGCTGTTATATCACTCTAACTGCAGATAAAGCACAGTCAGAAGAAAGACCTGTCATTGTTCCCCAGAGATGATAGATCATCTTAAAAAAGGAGAGAAGTCCTGGAGAAGAGGGGAGGGAGCACCAAGTGAATAGAATGAAGAGGAAGCTCTAAAGAAATACCCTGTAGAGCATGAGTCAGTGTTATGATACATTTGGGTGTATGCTGTGGGTGTGTACCTGGGTCATCTTCTCCCTGTTGGCTTTGGGGTTGAGGGGAGCTTCAGTGAGCAGGACAGGGTGCTCCTCAGGGGCAACTCTCAGTTCATTGTAGAAGGTGTGATGCCAGATCTTCTCCATGTCATCCCAGTTGGTGACAATACCGTGCTCAATGGGGTACTTAAGGGTCAGGATACCTCTCTTGCTCTGGGCTTCATCACCAACGTAGCTGTCCTTCTGGCCCATACCCACCATCACTCCCTAGACAACACAAATATTTAGCTTTATAAACAGAAACGCTCTGCCAGTTACAAGACTGATACATGACAATATTGCAGGTATACAAGTCAGTTTAAGGAATGCAAAGGTTACTGGAAGATAAGCCACCAAGAAGTCACTTTTGCTCACCTGATGTCTGGGGCGACCAACGATGGAGGGGAAGACAGCACGGGGCGCATCGTCTCCGGCAAATCCGGCTTTGCACATGCCGGAGCCGTTGTCAACAACCAGTGCGGCGATTTCATCATCCATGGCTAAACTAAAAAGAGCAAAAGCATGTACATGTTAGGGCACATGGCAGACAGCCAAGTTAGCCTCAAAGCTAATGTCTCCATGGCGAGCAGTTCTCACTTCCTGTTACACAATTGTTATTCACCGATGTCGCCACTAGGTGGTGCCATAGTAACACATTCCGATACCCAGACAAAGGAAGTGGCGCTGCATTCTGTTATTACCATATAAGGACATGGTTTGGTTTGAGCAGCTTTGCGGCTACTGGCTGCGTGGCGCGCAGCCAGACCAGCAAGGTTCAGAGAAAAAGGAACATTCGACATTTTAGACCCCGGCGCGACCACTCCCTCAAGTTCACTCCTCCTCCCCCTACTGCCCCTCCCCTAGTTGCTTAATCTAACCGCTGTTGAGAACAAATGTCCCCTGAAATCTGGCTACAATATCACTGCGTCATAACTTTAAAGTAAACCTCGCCCACTTAAGTCACTGCGCTCAAGGCTTTTCTTCCTCCCGGGGTAAGTGAACTGGCCGACAACGCCTTGCTTAAAAGTAGATTAGTCAAGATGTACAGTAGCCAAGAACCTTATTACGGTACATCGTACTTATTATAGTACTATGACACCATGAACCCAAGTGTTCAGAATCACCAGTTGGCCTCGAGTCCTTTACTGATGCCGACTTCCTGAGAGCCACGCCTTGGAGATAATTGGTCAGGTCAGCGATTTACCATTAGTTTGCAACTATGGCCAGACACTGACGACGAGCCCTACAAGCAGTTATTTTATGCCAAAGCGTTTAGCAACTGCTACAAGTGGACATAACCCACAATTAACTGATATTTCAAGTTGGCCTTGTTATAGACGCTACAAAATAAACTGGTTAAACAGTTTAGAGTTAACCGCCTTCATTTGACACGTTACATTCTTATGTGACCGCAGCACTTGCAAGGCTAAAGTGCGGCGTTAGCATGAGTGGCTATGCTAGCAAGCTAAAGTAGGTCACACCCCGTTGCAAGGCGCGCACAAAGGGAGCAGCCTTGATCTAGACTTCGACTCCTCATGTCTAGAGGACACTGGCATGCATAGGAAAAAAAAGAAACTGGTACAATTCCTGTATTGCACGACTACTCAAATCCAAACCGGCTTCTTGAGCTAATCGAAAGACAATTAACCGGCAATTTAAAGCCCAAAAGCACCTGTAAGCCACATAAATGCACCAAGGCAAACCTAACGGTCCATTTACAACATAATGTGGCTTTTTTTTAACATTAGCTGTAGACACTTTGCTTTTTCACCACTTAAATGTCATACTAGCATGACAAGTTAAAAGGCAGACAAAGACCATTGTGACATTAAAAAAAATAATTTTTAATGTCTGAATTTGCAAGGCTCGATAAAAAAAGAAAAATACACGAATGTTTACATATCACATACTACATTTAGGACGACATAAATAAAGCTTTGAAGCTTACCTTTGGGTGAGGGGGTTTTTCGCTTTAAGGGAAACGGTTTCAGGCAAATGATATCCCGCACAGGCTGTGTGTGTGACGGCGCTGAGAGTGAGTTCGTTAATGGTGGGTGAGAACTTTTTATACAGCGTCAGATGCCCGGCTCGAGCCATAAAAGGTAAACTTTCGGATTTGAGCTCGCTGATTGGTCCAGCGTCATGCACTCGGGCGCGTCGCGTGCACACTGCTGCACTACCCGCTCGCGATTTGAGAGAGAGTGAGCGAGAGAGAGAGAGAGAGAGGGAGAGGGAGAGAGAGAGGCAGTAGTAAAGGATTGGCGAAAATAAAAAGGAAGGGATTGATGGCGCTATGAGGCCTAGAAAAACTAATATCATGCTAAATCGTATGCTATATAGAAAAGGTAATATGTTTGAAGTTCTCATGCGGGAAAACGCAGTTTATGAACTCAGTTTAGAGACATGCAGAACTTGCTAAACAATGATTCAACAGGATAAGATAGCCCTAAGGCAAGAATGCATAGTAACACTTCAGTCTTCCTATCACACCCAGTTATTTTTGTTTACATGAAATACAACATTTCTGTAGTTTAAGCATTACCTTATTGACTATAGAAATGAATTGTGGTAATGATTATTTGTCTCTTGATATGTCTTTGTATCCCAGCTAAGCTCACAGAGAGTAATTAAATGTCACAAATATTGGGGCTGGGTGGTCAACATAGGAATAACCAGATTTGTAGGCCACCCCCTTCCCACGACCACCACTACCTGTTGTCTGTGATCTTCAGTCCATGGTCATGTATATGAGTTTGTAAGATCCTCTGTTTGAGGATAAATGGTTAATGCAATCCATTTAAAACCATGTTACTCTGAGATTTTAAAAGGCACATCAAATAACACTTCCTCACAAGCTTTGTGTAAAATTACCCAATTGTACAGTAAGCGGAAGCATCTATGGGAGGTTTTGAGGCAGTGCTTCTATTGCCTTCAATCTAGCATGATAGTCTGGCCCAGAAGGGAAGCAGGAAGAGACAATGCTATTGGCCTACCTGCTATCTGCTAGGGAACAATATCAGCAACCCTTAGCCCCAGCCTTTCTTTTGGATTACTGTTTCTCTGACTCACACGGATCACGCATGGCACACTGTACACTAACACTCTGTTATCATATCAAAACCAACAACACTGAAAATAGGGTGAGGTATTAAGACATTATACAGTTCTATGGATGAGATTTTGCTTGATAGAGGTTTTTGCTCATATGGCCCCCCGATAAATGGTAAGAAAAATATTCCCAGGGGCCAATAAATTGCATTGTATGCCTACGGTTGGATTAAATATAGTCAGTTCTGGAGAAAGCTTGTTCATATCTGAACTCAATCAAAACCAAAACACCTCTCACTTCAATGCTATAGGGTGCTCGCTCAGAAGCTCCGCCCCACACATTGTCAATGCTGGGTTTCGTTGTGTGGTGCGGTCTGCACCACACAACACAATGTGTGTTCCCATTTACATAAGGACTGTGTTGAAACGGTGGATACTTTTTTCAGCATGCACACAGAACGAGCAGCTAGTGGACCGCGAGGAGATATTTGCTGAATTTGACAAAAAGTGTATTCGTTTACAATCAATGACTCTACCTTTAATTGGGATTTTTGAAACAAGAAGGCCTTTATACTCCACTTTTTTACTGTCATTTAATACAGGATTGTGAATACTTTAAATCACTTGCACATACTGAAAATATAAATTGCCTTATTCTGTTATTTAATCAAATAGTCCTATATTGTGAAACATTTCTGCTGATGGAGGGTGGGTGATCTGTGACACTCCTCCTTCTTCTTTTAGTTTTCTTATCTTTCTTCAGTCATTAAGGGACTCTTCATTTAGGTTGTTCATGTGACCCTCGTGTTATAGTTTTTAGCCTATATTATAAGCAGATCATTGAATGGACCTCTCTAATGGGACCATTTTATGGTTAAATGCCATGCCGTTAAAACATATTCTACACCCAGAACATGTATTTCTAAAGCAGATAGTCAGGAATACACCAGAAGCCACACACAAAGAGTATGAATTCCACTGTTTTACTGGGCCCACTTACTGATTTATAGAATCTGAAATCAGATTGTTAAAGATCCTTAAGCATGTATATGGCTATTACACATGGCCTGTAAACATGTAACAAAGAACAGTGTTTTTCCCATACCATGTTGTCTGTGCAGACCCCAAGTGGACTCCTGGGACAGTGAATACACTTTTGACTTGAAAGAAGATGAGAGGTCATGTCGCCATGCTGATGGCGTGATGGTGTAAACTGGGATTGGCTGGGAAATGTTTAATCCAGGCACACGGGAGTGCCTCTACAGGTTTATTGAGTGTACATGTGTGTTTGTGTAGGGGTATATATTAATGAGTGAGTCAAGGTTCCTGTCAATCCCATCCTGAATTCAGCTACATGATAAAAGCTCCTGCAAACCTCAAGACATGACACACGTCTTGAGGTAGCTGTTTCTATCCGCTTGTAAAACCAACCACCTACTTCTATATGCGTGTTTATGTAGCATCTAAATCATAACTACAGCCAGGTTGTGGCATGCACATATAGGTTATGAAAGCATTACTTCATGTGCTTGCATTTGTTTTGCTGGTCCTTAGTGAGTTCTCATGGTTTATTGTGGTGTGATATCAACACTTTGCCCTGAGAATGTCTGCTAGCCAAGTTCTTCAAATACCATCCCAGGAAGCCTTCTCTCATGTATCATGACAGTGTGCGAGTGCTCTTGTATGAGTTTACGCTGTGAATGCCGGTGTACAGTAGATTCCCACTGATCTGATTCTGCTGCCAAAGGCTTCAGTGCAATAAAACAGCACCTAATGAATATCCTGATGATTTTATACAGACATTCCTTTACACAGACACATCAGCTGTAGCTTGGGATGACTAAAACCATAGTGGCTTTCTAAACACATGACTTGTAAAGTTAGCCTCCAAGGTTACTGTGCCAAGTGACTGGGCTAACTACAGCTCTTGTGAGGAGGCATCATTCTCAAGGAAAGGTAAACATGAGAGGGGTGGAGGTTGATTAAAGAAGTGTTTCCCAAACATTGTGCTAGCCTACAACCTCAACACTCATGCTTAGTGAATTAGCAATAGGCCAAAAGGGTTGATGGCACATTTTGAAAGTCAGCGATGATTTTATTTTACTATGATTTGAAGTGTTGATGTCCCATTAGTTTTGCAGTCACAGCAGACTCCACGACAGAACTGGTTTTCGAGGATGTTGGAACCCAGTTTCTGAGCAAGAGTTAATGAGATATCTATTTATGTATGTATTATGTATTAGGTGCATGATAGGTCCTAAAAGTACTTCATATCTGCATGTCATTCCGGTGCGTGAATGACAGGTGATTTTAGGACTTTATGTCTTAGTTGCTGAGGTCAGACAATGCCATGGCCATGTGATAAGTCAATCAGTAACTCATTTGCGTGTGTGTGTGTGTTAGAGAGAGAGAGAAGACAGATGAGAGATCCAAAAGAGAGATTTAAACGTTATTATTTATCATTAACTCTCATCTGATCCCACCTTAGCTCCCACCTTAGAATGGAACTCAGTATCAATAATGTATAAACTCACAATTTATACACAGGCAACAACTACGTACAGTAATACAGCCTAGCCTATGTGGTATACATTTCATTGTACCATGTTGGTTAATGATGTTAAATTCTGTGGATGTTCTGCCATATATGCTCTGTGCTTTTGACAACTCATACATATAACATGACCACGAATACAAGGAAATAATTGAATGGCCATCTCCAAACATTGATTTGAAATGATACTAGGAATGCCCGGGCCAGAACTAAGGGGTATTTTCTAACCCTGCTTCCTCTTCTCTCATAAAATCTTTCAACGTCACAGACGCATATCTATACACAAAGGTGCCAGTTGCTTATAGGAATGTATGTGTGTTAGCAGTTGTCTCTGCATGATTATGTATTGGTGACCTTTACCCTTTAACTTTTAACCTTGTGTGGACAGTGTCAAGTCAAGTCACCCACTTCTGATGATGTAATTAAACAGGGGTTCTTGTCAAATGCAAAGGAATGGAAAAGCAATGGGACAGCAGTGTTGTAATACATCTCTTGTTGTTATTCCTTATATGGTTAAGCTCCAAACACACTCTCACCTTGTTCCTCTAAGTGAACATAAAACCCTTATGTACAATCAATGTATGAATATAGTTATGCTATATTCTGGACGTCTACTGTAATGCTTTGTCAAATGAGGGATAAAATACAAATAAGTTTGTTTACTCTCTATTAAGGGTAAAGTAAGCCCAACAACACAATGCAAAAGCAAGCATATACCCCTCATTCACATACATAAGCACACACACACACACGCACACACACACACACACACACACACACACACACACACACACACACACACACACCTACACACACACGCACAGACACCCTCTTCTCTTTTCTATTGAACATTACCCCAACCCCTTCCTTTTTTCTCCTTCATCATGTAAACGTTTCACAAGAGATCTGATGGCCTGATAATGTATTGTCATGTTATTGGGCTATTATGCACAGCGCCTGGAATGTATTCTGAGGATGGTCAGAGTTGGTTTCAGGGTGCGCTTTAGGGTGTGTGTTCTTGTGGGGGATGGGAATGAGGGGCAGCAAGCAAGTACCGAAAGACTGGTTGTAAACGGTTGTAAACTGGAAAAGGGGGTGGACATTGAGGTGTGGACACACACACACACACCCACACAAATTCACATCTGCTGCCTTGGGACCCCAAGCAGGTTGGACTACATGTACCCTAGACTGATAGACTGCAGCTCAATATAAAAACCATTAGATATAATTAGCTCTAAGTCAGATTGATAACGAAGGCTCCGACATAGCAATAGTTGAATGCGATGAGGAGTGAGGTTAGAGAAATACCATGGCGATCAACCTTTCCAACTAAAGGCTCAGCAGTGTGTGTGGGTGTATGCAGTTAAAGGTGTGTGCTAATATTGAGTAATAGCCTTCCATTTACGTCATGTTGGGTCAGCTCTCGTGCAGCAATCTTAGGGTTTTTCACCATGGCGTGTGCAAGCTGCTGAAATCTCCGTTCAGACGCAACGTGCCCTGACTCAAAGTTTTGACTTTCTAGCAGCTGTGCGAGGACAACACTACCTCCTCTGGCCTCTCTCCATTCAGCCATCGCCCTGTCCGATTCAGGAGGCCTGAACTCTCTCTTCCTGCGTCCCTCCCTTGTGTCATGCGTGCTACATGCGCAGCCTGTTTCAACAGAAACCCATTGTTTTTCATGTGGCCGGTCAGAGATTCAGAGGGGAACCCCCCCCCCCCGTTCATAGAACCCCAAACCCCAAACCTCCCTCCGCCCCAGTCTATCACCCCCTTCACCCCCCACCCCAGCTGAGACACTGCTACTGGATTGGTCAAATCCTTCATCATTGATCCATGGGGTTTCTGTGGCGACCGTCCGACTTCAGGGTATGGGCTAATTACCAGCGGTGTGTGTGTGTGTGTGTGTGTGTGTGTGTGTGTGTGTGTGTTTGTACATGTTTACGTGCATGTTGTGTGTTTCTGCCAGCTGGCATGTGCGTGCTCTGATTGGATTAGTTGGCCATTTACAGCTCAAATGGATCTTTAACTCCAACCCCCTACTCTTTGCACAAACAAATGCACACGCAGGTCTTAAATGTATTGATCAACATCATTGCAAGGCTTTAATAGTTTAACACATGCCTGGCATTGATGTTTGCCACAACTAAAAGCTTAAACCTGTTTAAACTGTTTTTAGGTGCAAACTTATTTGATGCTGAATAATATATTTCTCTGGTATTCTTGGAATGTGCAGGACATCAGTGCTGTACTGCAATGTTTGTGTATAATGCAATTTTACATTTCCCCTAAATCAGTTGAGTAAGGGTTGTAAGTAATACGTGAATAGTTTTTCTATATAGTTTTTTTGTGCCAGAAATGAAAAATATTTCTCCATTTGCTAATATACTACAAATGAACTTTGAATAAAACTCTACAAGGCCTCCTTACAGTAATATTTGTCACAAATTCAAAATCATTTCTGTGTTACCCACTAGAGCTGTTGTAATATCCACATATGGTAGTTTATGGCTTGGCTGGGTATGCACGCTCTTGTTTTCTGTTCCTAATAAACACACACGTCAAGGTGTCAGTCTTCTCTACTGTCTCCTCCACTTCACTTCCTCGTGTGGTTCGTGGCCTCCTATTGGCTGCAAAAAGAAGCTCAGGTGCCTTTTAAGGTTGTGCGGATTTGCTGAGAGGGCAGCCATTGATGTCTGTGGATGTAAATAAACACAGATACACTGATAGCAAGGACAGGTGTGTGCACGCATTCACATGTATACTAATATGCATATAGGCTTATACTGTACAGTATATACAGCCATGTATGTAATCATTACTAGGCTCACATTACACACATGATTATGTTTGTCACATCAACTTTTATTTTCTCCAGGCATTGTATTAATGTTTGTAATGCTAGCAAAAGCTAGCTAACCCATACAGATCTTTTTACTGTCCCCTCTCTCCTGCATGAACTCTCTCTCTCTCTCTCTCTCTCTCTCTCTCTCTCTCTCTCTCTCTCTCTCTCTCTCTCATGTGCTCTCTTTCTATCATCTCCTTGGCTCTGCATGGTAACTGAGAGCCACCCCTGCCCCCCACCTACCCCCCACCAGAAAAACATACTCATTGCAGTGTTGCAGTGCACCCTGTACCCCTCTACTGCGGATTCAAGTTTGCATGTGTGTTATGCTTCACTTTGTCGTATTTATTCTAACATGTTTGCAGACTGCTGTGTGTGTGTGTGCGTGTGTGTGTGTGTGGGGGCTAGCATTGTTGTATGTGCATTGTTGTTCATTTCTGTTTGAGCCTCCCACCCTTCTCTTCTCTCACAGTGGCAGTGTTTGAATGAGCTGCCTGCTCTGTGCTGATTGGCTGCAGGGTGCTGCCATATAAGGGCATGGGCTAGCAGCAGAGACAGGAAGTGTGGTAAAGAGGAAGTGAAAAGCCGGCTTTCAGAGACCGGCAGCGGAATGTGCAGCCGAATAGCATTATGACAAACCCTCCCTCTATCTTTCTGTCTTCCTCAACACGATTATTTTCTGTTACTACTCTTACAGACCTCTTAGTTATGTTTCCATCTGTGTGTTAATGATTCCTGTTCGATTTCGATTTGCCTGTTTTGATTACTTTACTGCAGTAGCAAGACGTCAGGTTTCTGAAACCTGGTTCCAATGGGAAACATCCTCCATACTGTACAGTCATATTATATTTTAGATGATTTATTGTCATTGTTATTTCTGCATCTCTCTGCTTCTATGCTATATGGAGAACACTCACAATGGAGATCAGTCAGCTTAACGCAGCAAACCGGCTTTACAGTTGAGAGGTGGACAAAGTCCACCGGGACTGTGTTGTTGTGCGGGCTGCTGTCCTGCTGGTTGTTATGTCATTAAGAGAGATAGAAAGAGAGAGAGGTGCAAGGCGACAGTGTCCTCTGTCTACAACCCAATGGGCTCTGAGCCCAGTCACACTTGCCTGGACTTGCAGGGGAAATTGAAGCCATGACAGGAATCTACCAGTAATAGGATGAGTGCGGGAGGGTGTGTTTGTGTGTGTGTGTGTGTGTGTCCCTGGAGCCCTGTGTATCAAACGGAAATACACAGCATTTCATATGAATTAAACGAGAATCATTCAGAAAGACAACATGCTAAATAGTCACAGAGGGACATTCAGGTACTTATCCTTATAGGTCATACGTTAAGTAAGATGTTATGACCTGTGAATACCTGCCTCTGCTATTCTTCCCAAGCCTGGGTATGTGTCCCAAAGTGCAAGATGAAGACCTTGAAAACAAACTGATACATGATAGTATACAGTACAGTATTATGCAGCATGCCCATTTGTAACTTGTAGGGAAGGGCTAACAAAGAAGATAACAACATAACCAAATAAGGAATCTCATTTGTTTCATTATTGAAGGCAGTTGTTTTACAAGTTGAGCAAGGTTCATGACAATGTCCTTGAACTCATCAATGTTATCACTGAGGAGTGATTTGGCCTCTTTTAAGACCTGTACATGTCTACAATTGCAGCCGGATCAGAAGAAAAACAATAATGGATTTACTAATGTGTTAATGTTGCTCCAAATTAGCCATATTGTATTTTACACAGAGGTATTTGGATGTTTTGGGCATCAGTGCAGCGTGATTTGTAGTGCGGAGACCTTCACACCTTTTAAACATTTTAACATGTAAGGTGTTAAACGTGTGCAAGGTGTTCCGACTCCTTTCCATCCGCATGGTTTTGTTGACCCTTGTGAGTGGAAGGTAGGCCACGCCCTCTTGTTAACACTGACATCCATAAAAGGAGATCTTTAAGTGTGTCACATGACATCAATCTGAGGAATGCGACTGTGGGTCACATGGGATGCCGTCTCAAGGAAATCAGTTTCACCCTCAAGGGCTGTGAAATTCTGTGTGCGTGTGTGTGCATGTGTCTCTATGTGAACATGTGTTTACATGTATGTACAGTATAGCTCCCTGTCTCCGTGTATGTGTGTGTGTGTGTTTCTTTTTGGGAGGGGGGGGGGGGGGTTGTGTGTGTGTCCTTGTTTGCATGTACCTATCTGTATTTATGTTTCAGCGTGTCAGCGTTTTATATGCGCATTGTGAGTGTGTGTGTGCTCAAAGGGGAATTTACAGTGTAGGATATGTCACTTCTCTCTCACCCTGAGTGGAAATGGCAGAGGAGGATGTTTTATGTTCTTTTTCAGCTAGGAGATGAGCAGGCTCTCTGTGTGTGTGTGTGTATATGTGTTTTAGTAATCCTCTATTAGCTCTGTGAGTTCATCACTATGATACACTATGATACAGTATACTGTATAGCAATGCTTTCTAAAGGCTACCATTGTATGGGTCTTTGGGAGTATTTCTCATTCATTAATCATAAAGGATTACATGATTGAGATGAAACATTCAAATGCTTGGTTGCGTCCAGCGTGTGAGGTGTGTGTGTGTGTGTGTGTGTGTGTTTGTGTTTGTGTGTATTATTAGTTGAATGGAAGACATTAAAACCACACCCAAACCGTTTTCTCTCGTCGACTGTGCAAACTTCCTAGTAGTGCCACTGCTAGGAAACTTGTCTATTGGTAGTGCAGCCCACAGACACTCCATCATACTGGTCTCTGTCCTTGAAGTCTTTTTTTGTTTTTTTTCATCCTACACAGAGTGAGAGAAGTAGTTTCCTCTTTGTTCATTTCAGTGCGCCATATAAGGCAAACAGTCTACACCTATAGACACAGCTACACAACAATTTCCGACAATGTCTGTCGGACCATCGTTTATGCATTTTGAGGCCATATGTGGTTAAAAAGAGCATGCCTGCCTCATTTCCTTTTGCGTTACTTCCGTTAGATTGTGTCAAATCTATATGCAAATTGAGTAATATTGAATTAATAGCCAAACCCAGCATTTCTGGGAAAAATATTTTTTATTGATGTCATAGAGTGCACATGTATGGCAACATATGTTATGCTGTCCACAGAAATTCCTGCTACAGGGAACTCTATACAGTTTATTATCAATATTATTATTATTATTATTATTATTATTATTATTTTGTTAAACTAATAATATTTTTAGGAAGTTATACCCTTTTGAATCCATGAGTGATTGTTATGCAGAAGTTAGTGACATTCCATTTATAGTGTCAGTTTTGTGATGCTGGAATGTTTCCCATACTACATGCTGCAAAACCAGGAGAAGCAGATTTCTAATTCAGTCTTGTATCATCAGTGGGAGTTTATTTGTGTATCTATGCTGTATGAACCCTGACTCAGTGAATTCCCACTCCATATATAACCCTGCCCCCCTCCTCCTGACAGACACTGTAGGGAAGGAGGGACAACAGAGCAGGGTGGAGACAGTACACTAACGGGGTAAATAAAAGGTAGCAACAGAGGGAAGGATATAATTGAGTTGACAGAAGAAGAGGAAGAGATTAGTGGCCTCATCAGATCTGACGGTGTGACCTTGTTCTAACCCAGTAATACATTCGGCATTCCCACAATCCACTTCTCCCTGACCACTCTCACACCATGACCACCCCTCAGTACTCTACGTCCTCCCTGCATAGCTGAGATATGAGCTCCCCCTCAGTGCCCCAGTGTGCCAGGCACAGCGTCATGGAGATGTGACGGCCATTCCTCCCCGCATGGACAGTGTTTCATGCCCTGTCCGTCTCTTGTTCTTCTCTCTTCTTTTCTCGACCTCCATGTTTCAGTCTGACATCTAACCAGTTACCCCCTAGGTTGTCTCCGCTTTTCTCTTTCTTTCTTTCTGTCTTTCATTTTTGCTTTCTGTCTCTCTGTTCTTGCTTCTTGGACTTCACATTCACCAGAAATGACAATTAACACCTCACACACCAAGTGTGTGTGTGTTTAAGGCCAGGATAACAGTCCACTGTGAGAGCTGTTCAAATACCAGCTCCCCCACCGCCACCTAGCCTTTATAAGGTGCAAAGGCAATTGTACAGCGCTGAGGCCAATGCAAACAGTACATCCACATGCTGTACATACACTCACCTCCTGACATGAAGAGCAGACAGTTGAACTCACTGCCTCCAAGGGAGTTCCTGGGAGCTGGCAGGAAGACATGGCAGCCAATATCTTGGCTGGGGGAGGGATGGGGGAAAGCATGAATGACAATGCAGACCAGAACAGATGGGAGATGGGAAGGCAAGGTGTGTCTGTGTGTGTGTGTGTGTGTGTGTGTGTGTGTGTGTGTGTGTGTGTCTGTGTGTGTGCGCGTGCATGGGCCACAACAGAGTGTGTGCGTTTGCATACTGAATGACTGTTACATCTGATCTTGTGGGATTCCCTTAGCTTCCCTTAGGGCCATGGGTCTGAAATGTAGGTCAAGAGGCCTGGCGATCTCTGAAAGTGGTTATGTAACCACACACACAAACACATACACACACACACACACACACACACACACACACACTTTCACACTTGCACACACACACACACATACATTCATTGTAAGCAAATGTCAAACCTTTTTTGTGAAACATATAGCCATCAGCATTTTTTCCCATCCTGTTATGCATAGGCTCCTTTAAATATGAGCTGTATAGATGTGCTGTGTGGTCTCCAAATATGGTCTCATAGGCAGATTAATAGACCTCTGCAGGTAAACATCACACACACGCTCCACGCCCATTTTGAGTGACTACAGTCTGATTGGCCCGGGACTACAGGTGATTACCTGGGTTGAATTGCCTTTTATGGAGACTCTGGTCAAATATACTGCTTCCTCAAAGGGCTCTCCCTCTCTCTCTATCTCTCTCTCTCTTTCTCTCTCTCCCTCTCCCTCTCTCTCTCTCTCTCTCTCTCTCTCTCTCTCTCTCT
>JAODUG010000023.1:3027291-3038035 GCA_027564795.1 Aphredoderus sayanus | reverse complement strand
AAAATAGGTGGGTGGGGGAGCAGACACCCACCCACCCCACAACACACACAATATTGCACACACACACACACACACACACACACACACACACACACACACTCACACACAGACACTGACCTCTGACTTGTCTGCTGGAGTGGGGGCTGTAAGGGTCACTCTTCTGGCTCCAGCCTCCCAGCTTCCAGGGCTTTGTTGGTGGAGAGGAGGCCCTGGTCGGGGCTGAAAAACACACACGCACACACACATACACACACACGCACACACATTCTCACACATTCCTTGCTGTACTGAAACTGATAAAGACGCAGATCTTTGAAACACATGGATGTGTGTGGGCCTGTACCACATACAGATTAGTCCAAAACTGTCTACTTCAGCATTTGCATGTCACGTACTGTAATAATGTTTATGTATTTATACACTATATTTTCCAAGAAATAGGATAGTGAAAGGGATCATTCAGGAGGCATAAAGTGTAAAAATAAGACTAAACAAGATGTAATAATACCATATGCATGTGTCATGAATGCAAATTCCAAACTTTCACGTTTATGAATTGAAATGCATGCCAGTGGCAGTATCCGTGCGAGTGGGATGTAGTGTAATTCTTTGATGTGTGCCGCATAGGGTGTGTGTTTATGTATATTATTTGAGTGTGTGTGTATGTGTTTCCTCTGATCGCAAACATAGAGTATGATGTCCTGGCTTCCTGTTTGTCAGGAAGAGTTGACCAAACAATCTGCTAAAGGTATCAAATTAAAAATGTGTCATGATAGGATAAATACTAACTATGTATTTGACCCACCTAGAATGCTAAAATTATTTAGATTTGAAATAAACTTGTTAAATGTTTTTAACCTATTTTATTGTCTTTATTAAAATGTGCTTACATTAACATATCTATAGTGGTCTTGATGTTTTCTGGTATTAATTAATCCTATTAGATAATTGTTCAGGGCTAAGAACCCTCTCAGGCATAACACAATACAGTACACACAAGTGTCAATGTCAGAACATGCCTGATAAAAATCCACAACTGCTTTACAACATAAATCAAATCAAAACAAAAAACAAAAATCTGTCTAAAACAGAAACTGTTCTAATATACAGATATGTCACAGACTCAGGATAATTCTGTGTAGTACTGTATGCATGCTTATTCTGTAAGCATTCCACTCCTGATGGGCTCTGACCTTGTCAGTTTACGGCACACCCAATGTGATGCATGCACACTCGTGTAAACATACATGTACATGTAAATGTAAATATACACCTTAACACATACCGGTATATAAACATGTACTGTATGTAAACACACACTCTCATACATGAACAGTTAGTTTGGCATTTCACAGTTGAAATAACAGATAGACTGAATATAGGTCAGAGGAGAAATGCTGGTCTCATAATGATAGTCTCACTTCACCTCTCTCCCTCCCTCTTTTTCTACCCTTACAACCCTCTCTCTCCCTCTCTCTCTCACACACTCTCTCCCTCTCCCTCCCTCTCTCTCTCTCTCCCTCCCCCTCTCTCTCTCTCTCTCTCTCTCTCTCCCTTTCTTTCTCTCTCTCTCTCTCCCTCTCTCTCTCCCTTTCTCTCTCTCTCGCTCTCTCTCTCTCCTTCCTGACTAAAGAATGATTCAAATAAATGACATGGTACAGACAGATAGGTACAGATGCCTTCATAATATTACCTCTCAACTAGAGTCAACAAGAGAACATCCTTGACCTTGGACATTGGCTTGTTGAGATTTTCATACAGAACGAAGCACCGCAGATTGGTGGCCGCCCCAATGCAGTGGCCAAACGAGGTGCTGATTGGTTGCAGTGCAGAGGTGTGTGGCCTATAAGGGGAATGATTGGCTGCCATTGTGTCATCTGATGCAGTGCTGCAGTGCTGCACTGTCTGGAAGTGTTGGACGTGCGATGCTGCAAGTGTGTCAGTGTGCCAGCCTGTGTGGATAGACCTGTGTGTGCCTGCTGCAGTGGACTGCTGCCCATATGCATCAGCTTGCAGATTTGAGCTCTGTCTCCATGGCAACCATTCTCTGAGCTCAGCATGTGAAGAAATACCCTTCACTCTCTCTCTCTCTCTTACTCTCTCTCTCACACACCCACACACCCCATCCCAAAATGTGCATGTTTGTGAGTGTATGTGTGTGTGTGTGCACGTGTGTGACTGCATCCAAAAACAAATTAACTTTAAGATCTAACAAAGAAGGCAGCCATCTGGAAGGAGAGATACTGTACAGTACTGTAGAAAGAGCATGAGAGAGCACGCATGTGCACCTCACACACACACACACACACACGCACACACACACACTATTACTACATTGTCATTCCATAATGCCTGTGGCTGATGTGGCATATATGTTTTGACTGGGAGCTGTGTGCTGTGCAGAGGACAGTCAGTGTTTCAGTGGGGAAATGCTCCCTGTATTTGCTGCAAGGCCTGTATGAAACCCTCAGGTCGGCTACAGTATGTAAATGTTTATTTAAATAAAAATGAAAGAACCTATGTCCTATGTTCATTATGATATTACATTGCTTTCCCCCCACTCATTTGTATTTTAAAGATATTTAACAATGCATTTGACATATTGGTTGGTGTTTTATCAAATTAATGTGTAGTATTTATGGAGATTATCTCTTAAAATGATATGATATTACTATGATATCCTTACAGTTCCAATTTGAGACCAATAAGGTTGTGGCTGAAAAACATATATCCATTATTACATTAAGCACCCACAAAGCAATTTGTCACACTACATAATTAAGCATCAAGTAATTCACACCAGCTTCAGATCAAAAGACAATACACAACCTGCATCAAATGGAGAGGCATGTCAGTGTAGAGTAGACGGTTCACTAATTCCTCAATTATTCATTTAAATCGTTTTAATTCAATTAGTTTGTTTAGTTTAGCCACAATCAGCATTACGAGGAACATCTGAGGGATTTTCTCTTTAGCTGCATGGTGGTGGGTTGTCTGCAGGTAAGATCAATCAACTACAGAACATTTAATTACAGTACTCCGAATGTGTATTTCACCTATCAGGACTTTTATTTATCAACGGTGTAATGTTCACTTATGTATTTCTGAATTTAAAGTTTATTCACAAATTGCAGACAAACACTGGTACAGAAATGAAAAAATAAAGGCGTTACAATTACAGTAACAGAGTAGTTGTGCTACATTTCCTGCCTTTATTCAAATATCTTGATGTGAATGTACATGTTTATTAGAATAATGGTTAACCTGCCACCAAGCATAACATGGGTATTCATCCCTCTGTGGTCCCTTCCCAAGGTTTCCACCTTGGTCTTTGTTTAAGGAAGTGTGGGAGGATGAAATGGGTGTTGTTTGTTTCCATGTGACACGTGTGCCTGTACAGCCCTTTGAGACTGTAATGAGATTAAGGGCTATACTGTATAAACAAACTTGACTTGACCTAACTGGACATACAAATGCAGGATTCATTGGCAATCAACTTCTATATGAAAGCTAGTTGATTTCACTGATGCGACCACTAGTAAACACCTGGTGGTTCATGGCCAACGTGAAAACAAACCAGATTTACATCTGGAGGACTGGACTACTATCCGGACGCATAATCTGTGTCCTCCAACATCAGTTTGCATAGTCCTGTTTGATTTAGAGAAGCTTAAAAGCACTGTCACTACATAAACAGACAGCCTTATCTGACCACACATGTATCACTTACGGACTATGTGTGTGTGTGAGGCAGAGAAAGAGAAAGACCCACACATACACACATGCATTTACAAACTATATGAATCCAACCATTTGTGTGTGTGTGTGTGTGAATGCGTGTGAGTCTCCATACAGAATTGATGCCAGTGTGTTCTGTTTGGTCTCTTTGTTTACGGAGCAGGGCCTTTCCTGCCCTCTGATGTGCGTGCTCCCTCAATGAATGCAAGCTTGTGTCTTCCTCATGATCTGAATGCGCTGCCTGTCTCATGTGGTGTGTTGTTGGGGCAGCGACACCGTGTTAGCAGAAGTTGCGGACACATCTTCTACCTGGCAGTGTGGTGGTTATCAGGGTCTATCTTCTAAACTCCTTTAACCTGCCCTAAGATCTGCTCTTGTGTCCTTATCCTCCCTTTCCTATAGTCTTGACTCCAGATCTTTAGACTCTTCTCATTCCTACCCTATTCTCCTCTCCTCTCTAATGGGCCTACTAAATATGAGGTACTCATGACGAGGAGGTTATCATGGAAGACATGATGAGCTTGGGACTTGTGATGTATTATGAGTTTGACATTATTTCTTTAGAGACAGACAATAGCCTGTAAATACTGGTGACGAGAGAGAGAGAGAGAGAGAGAAGTGGGGGGGATAAAATAAGGATAAAATAATCCACGTTTGTCAGTTAAATTGAAGGAATATTTCTGTCTACCGAGGAGGCGTGGCCGGGGGGGCTTCGCGTCACTGATCGGTATATAGGCTGCAGCTGTGAGAGAGAGAGAGAGATAGAGAGAGCGAGAGACTTAGCACGGCACGGAGGACCGGCGGCGCGCGCTCACACACTCCCACACTCAGCGCGCACACACTCTCCCCAAACAAAGAGAAGCACGCGAGGCAGAGCATCTCACCCGATCCAAGCGCGAGAATAGTCCCCCCCCAAACCCCAAAGCAACCAAGTCCAAGGCTCGAGGCACAAAAACGCACGACCATCATGTCGACTAACGGCGCAAATAACGGAACCAGCGACATGCTGCAAATCCAGTTCGGTCTAATCAATTGCGGGAACAAATACCTCACGGCTGAGATGTTCGGCTTTAAGATTAACGCGTCCGCCACCAGCATGAAGAAGAAGCAGATCTGGACGCTGGAGCAGAGCGGCGACGAGACCAACGGCAATGTGTTCTGTCTAAAGTCGCATCTGGGCCGGTACATCGCCGCAGACAAGGACGGGAACGTCACCGGAGAGAGCGAGACCCCCGGACCGGAGTGTCGCTTCGTCATCACCGCGCACGATGACGGCCGCTGGTCACTGCAGTCCGAGCAGCACGGCCGCTACCTGGGTGGAACCGAGGACCGTATCATCTGCTTCGCCCAGACCGCCTCGGTGGCCGAGAAATGGAGCGTGCACATCGCCATGCACCCGCAGGTCAACATCTTCAGCCTGACGCGCAAGCGGTACGCGCACCTGAGCTCCAAGGTGGACGAGATCGCAATCGACCGGGATGTCCCATGGGGAGTGGATTCGATGATCACGCTGGTGTTCCTTGAGCAGCGCTATCATCTGCAGACCTCCGACAACCGCTTCCTGCGCAACGACGGGGCGCTAGTGCCCAAGGCGGACAAAAGCACCGGCTACACGCTCGAGTTCCGCTCGGGAAAGGTGGCCTTCCGGGACTGTACCGGCCGGTACCTGGCGCCATCCGGGCCTTCTGGCACCATGAAGTCCGGCAAGAGCGCTCGCGTAGGCAAGGACGAGCTGTTTGTCTTCGAGCAGAGCCACCCCCAAGTCGTGCTCACCGCGGGCAATGAGAGGAACGTCTCCACCCGTCAAGGTAGGTGTGACACTGTGGCCCACCACATCCTAATTCTGGCCCAGCTACATTGGTTTGGTGACAGCTGTGTGTGTCCTATTGGCATCTATGCCTTCGCAAGATGAAGGGTTAACGTGATGGAATGTCAATCTGCAACCCCCTGCAGTCAATACACAGGCGCACACACACGAGAACATGCATGACAACAAAGACTCATACAGACGTCTATGTGTAGCCTACACAGTGCTTCAAATGTAGGCTACACATACAGTAGTAGTGGAATGGAATGTAGGGCAGAAGATCTGGTCTAATTACCCCACCTCAAACACTGGGCTGCATAGATTAACAATGGAATGGATAGAGCAGAAATCTGCACTGTAGAAGGTTTATGAACTCCCCAACACACTATCACATTTTTCTTATTAATTGTATGAGGAGCGCACATGGCGTTATGTATATCTATGAAATCATAAACATCACATCTATTTGTCTTGTGGGATGTCTATGATGGAGATCAGTTATGTAAATTCTTCTGTGTACGGTCACCTAAACTTTTAACAATGGCTAATGGGACCTAATATGTGTATGTGGCTTGATTGTGACAGTTTATCAGCTGCAAAAAAACAAAAAATGTCATAGAGGAAAGGTTATCAAATAACCTGGAAGATGTGGTGGTGTTGCTCACCTGAGGGATGAAAGCCCCTCAAAATGGCTGTTTCAGCTACTGTACTATTACGTGCACTCGGATGAAAAGTCTGGAAAATGCCCAAATGTAAGAGTCATTTCTGTATTGAAGGGTTTAGTGTTTGGACCTGGGGAATAAATTATACCCACACCCAAAGTATAATGGGCAGTTGGCTGTCACTGTAATTTCACCCCTAATAATGGTTCTGTGCCATGAAGATATTTGTACACTTTCACAAACTTAAACTACTTTCATCTAGATTTCTCACTCGCAGTTACTGATATAGAGAATTTTACGTCAACGTATTCCGTTGAAGGGGTTCTTTGCTTGACTGTAGCCTGTGAACAGTTGTTTTGAGCTCCATGGTGTAACACATAGAGATCTGGTTTCCTCAGAGAGGTGGCCATGTTTTCCTTAACTGCATGGATGGGAGGAATTGATTGGTGAATTGGATGGCCGCGCTCGTGTGTGTCTCGGACGTGGATGTTAATGGTGTCCATATGCTTCTGGTCTGCGTGAGTGGGCAGAGATAGAAGCCTGTCTCTCACCTCCTCATTCCTTCTCTTGGTGCTCTTTCCCCCCTCCCTCCAGGTTTCTGTCCGCCATCAACTATCCTATCCTTTTTTAATGTCCGTTTTTCTGGGTGCCCTCTTTCCGCCCCTGTGCCCCGTGACTCTTTTTTTACCGTCCTCTCCCTCCCTCTCTCTCCCTCCTTCGTTAGTTTCCTCCCTCCCTCCCTCCTGCCTTCATCCCAAATAGCCCCTCCTCGCATTGCTCCAGGCCTGTGTGTGTCATTGCTGTGATCAGGGTCTTCAGTCATGTGACGCAGTCATGCTAATAGGCGTCTGATTAGATGACACCGCCTCCCTCCCTGCCCCCGAGCAGAGCCTGGACCCCCTGCTGTGGGGGGGAAGCACACACAAGGCCTTGGGGCTCCCACCCCTCCCCCTACATGGCTGCTATTGATGAAGGCTGGAGAGGAAATAGGAAAGGGTGCGGGGGACAAAGGGTTAAGCCCGGCCTCCATGGCTATGTGGATGGAGGTCTATAGGCTTACATGCTGGACGTGTCAATTTAGTAGTCGGGTCTATATGCATGGGTCCTGGTCATACGTCCTCAAAGGGCTTCACAAGCCCGCAATTCAGCAGGAAATGAACCACACCCACTGTCCTTGCCCTTTAATTGCACAGCGACAATCTACCACAAAGCATTTGGGATATATGGAAAGTAAAGATGGGAGGAAAATGGAGATTTTTTCAAGACGAGATCATCCTAGTTGGTGTTCAAACAGCAGTTAGACTTACAAACTCAGACTACAGAAAGATGTTGAAGAGACTACAGTGCTCACTGTCTTCTGTAATGAGTGATTTGAGAGTAATTTATGCCTTTGGTTTCCATATTTAGTTTTTGATCATAGGAATATACTTGCGGGATTATAGTGTGGCTCAGCGGATTTTCTTTTTGTATGACTCCTCTTTTCCCCTTTGTCTGGAGCTCAGCACTGTCACACACCAGATTGTTGACTTGGGAGATATTTATTCAGTAGAGCAGTGCTCTGCCTCTTTCTTCCCCTCATTTTCTTCCCTTTTGTTCAGTATGTCAAGACACAAAATGGAGGCCAGGGAAGATAAGATGTAGCCAGAATAGCACTGAAGACATTAGACTGGGAGACTGCATCAAATTTTGCCTGTTTTAAAAGCTGTGCTAAATACATACTGTATGACACAAGCATCTGATGCAGACTGGTTTTTGAGTGGGAACCCATTCATTGAAAATTAAATGGCTATTTGGGTGATTAAATTAGGCTGTAAAACCTCCACAAAGTTCAATTACATCCCACACCATCAAGATCCCCAGACGGTTTTAATTGGCTACAGTGAGCGCAAACTAGTAGTTCTCTATGGTGAACTATGTTAACCTATTATCTGTGGGTTTGTGAAACAGGTTTTCTTCATTTAAAGGTACTGTAAGAGATTCAAATTCAATACACTATTCAAATTCAGTGAATAACTCCTCAGCTGGTTTTTTCTGTGTGCAGTGAAAAAGAAACCGGGTGTTCTTGTACACCTGGCTTTGTAAATAGGAAAACGGACCATACCCCACAGTATTTCAGTCTTGTCAATGTGCATCCAATGCAAAGCTTCTTTTTGAATGTTGAGTTAAAATATAAACAATCTTTCCCCAGAATCCCTTCTTTAACCTTTTTAATCCCAAACAAGTACATATATAGGCTAATAGTAATGGGTACTAGATAGAGTGAAATATAAACACTAATATTTATTAGGACAAGACTCTTATTTTACCCATAATTCCAGTCTTTAGAGGAAAACTGTACCCTCAACAACTGGGTCTTTGTAATGGGGATTAAATGTGGAGGGAAATTAAACTGGCTCCAGATGTGTTGACCTGACAGCTGCTGGTCTGCCTGTTATGGTGCTAGCCAGCTCCTCTATGGCAGACCTGAGCTAAAATGGTGGTTGAAATCAGTTTGATTTCATTAGCAGCAAGCAGTTTGTGACGCTGCTAAGTTCTAGAGGTTTGGCCCTGTGACTTGTATGTCACAGGATACTGTGACCATCTGAAATCAGGGGTCACGTATACAGCTTTAATTGAATAACGTAAATTACAATGTTTACATCAAGTTCATATAACAAGTTAGAAATGTTCTCTTTCATGGGGTCCTAAAAACCGTCAGATACTATATTGACGTCGATAACTAGAAACGAACCCAATGTCCTTTGCGACACATAAATAGCAGCAGCCAATCCTCTGGGGGGGGGGGGGGTTCTGCTGTCCACAGGAAATTCCTTCTTACATCACCCTCGCATTCCATTATTCTGCAACATGTACATATGCTGTTGGGCATTTTGACTTCCCATTTGCTACTGCATTTCTTTGGACAATTGCAATGACCACAATCCCCTGAGTGGTCATTTATGGGCTCAGATACAATTATTTGCCAGTTAGCCTGGGGTGGAATGGCCATTTTTAAGTGTCCTGTTCCTTATTCAGCCACTGTAGCTTTAAGTTAAGTGACTGCTGGAATGCTATCGAATAAGTTTGATTGGTTGATAGATCATCATATCCAATCAGTAAGTCACTGAGAGTAGTCTGAAGCGCCACAAGAAGCGGTCTTGTCTACTGGCTGTGATGGGCTCTAGAAGTGATGAGGATTGCTGTAATATTATAAACTGTAATATTATAAAGCAGGATTAGGCCTACACACAAGCCAGACCAGTCAGCCCAAGCTACAAGTAATACAAGCCATGCATCAGAGAATGACCGATCATTTTGACAGACCACATCCTCGTCTTAATAGTTTTCTTGATTATAAATGTAGGATTTACAAACGCATGTTCAGCCAGTCTGCTTGACTAGGGAAAGGGTGAAACATGCATTTCCTTTTTGTGTCTGGCCCTAACACCCTTTTGGTCTTTCGCACCCCCCCCCCTCTAGCAGGAAATGACACACTAGACATGACCCTGACCTGGGCTGTGATGTGTTTATCCCTGCAGTTTCAAAGGGCAATGATGCGTTCTACAGAAATGGCAAATCAACACACACTCTTTTCACCCACACTATTCAAAGGGAGCAATCAAGCAGTCCCCTTCCTACACCCACAATGGTGTTTACTGGCCCGTGTGTGTGTGAGTGTGCGCGCGCATGCAGACTTTCCTGTGCGTTTGAGCCTCTATAATGTGTGTGTGTGTGCGTGCATCTGTAAGTGTGCTCTCAGCAGCAGGCCATGGGAGTCTGCCAGGGGAGTTGGCTCGTGGTCCAGGGAGCCTCTGTTCCCTAATGTGTGTTTTTAGTATGGCTGGAGCTCAGCAGACCTCCGCTCCCGGGGGTGTTTCCTTGCTAATGCTCTGTCACTTACAGGACGACATGATTCTTGCAGTGCAGTGAACAGGAAATCATTCAGAATTTATTTTTTGATACAGGCATATCTGACAGGGCGACACTTTGGGTGTCTGCCCAGTGCCCACTCATGGCAGCATTTTAAAGTGGGGTGTTTTTGTATTATATAAAGTAGCATCTAATATTTAAAAATCCATCTAATAGTTAAAAATCCAAGGGTATGTTTGTGTGAGAGGAAATGGAAGACACAATTACACACTAGTATACACTAGCAATACTGCAACTTTAACTTGGAATAATCAAATATAGGTTGTAGCTATTTGATAGTAGGTGTGTACTGTTGAGACAGTCCATGCTGTCTCAACAGTATTGCCCATTCCTTTTGTCCTTGTACTGTAGTTTTCCCAGTTTGGTAACTGGTTGTGGCCGGTTCAGAGGCTGTCTGCGTGGAGATGGCAACAGTAGGAGTGCAGTACTCCTACTGTTGCGAGTGTGGTTCTCCCATTTGCATGTGTGCCTTGCTGCAGTGTAGACTACATGACTCGCATGTAGGCCTGCACTTTGTCTGGTGTGTACAGTAGGTTGGCACTGGTGTGTGTGTGTGTGTGTGTGTTGCTTATTGTTCCATAGGCCCGGTTGAGATGACCAGCTGGAGGCCAGATCATGAGTCTTTGTT
>JAODUG010000023.1:3015536-3027191 GCA_027564795.1 Aphredoderus sayanus | reverse complement strand
GTGTGTGTGTGTGTTGCTTATTGTTCCATAGGCCCGGTTGAGATGACCAGCTGGAGGCCAGATCATGAGTCTTTGTTCTGACCACACACACACCAACAGTTGGTAACAATGAGCTCACACCAGCCCACTGCTGCCCAGTCCTGCTGGCTCAAAGCAGTGGATGCCAGCAAGCTGTGTCCGCCACTGTCAGTCTGTGGTGGGCGGGGCCGATGGAGGGCTGGCTTTGCAGAGCTGCTTGGTTCTTTCTCGTGTTTAGTGTTGTTGGGGAGGATCGTGTGTGTGGAAAGTTTTAAAAAAAAATTTTTTTTAGATGGGGTGTGTGCACTGCTTGTGTAGATACTGGTCTCCTTCATCACCCTTATGAGTTGTAGACTTCAGAGACTGTTCCATATATGGTTTCTTCTTTACGCACGGGCACACACACTACTAATGGCCGACCAACATTTGTCTCCCTCGAGGTCATGGCGGAGGAACTTCAGGCCTCAGAGAGCACATTTGTCTCTGTCAGACTGTGTGTGTGTGTGTATATCCACCCATGTTTTCCTAACCTTGTGCTAATCTGTTTCAAGGTGTTTGTGTCATCGTTGTCACATCACTGTTGATGGAGAGCTAACCTGCCCTCAGGCTGTGGTCAAATAAGCTTGGGTTGACAGAATGTGTCTCCTTATGCATGTTTGTTTCTCTTTCAGAACCTCCATTAATGTTTGCTTACTATTATACCTATATTGCTGACACAGCAGTGCAGCAGACCAGTGCCAGTGTACTGTTTTTAGTTTTTGTCCTAGTGTGGAATTACCTCTAAGACAACATTGTACCATGTAATGTGTCGCTTCAGACAGGTGAAATTGCTTATTTAACTGCTCATTCAACAGTATAAGAGTTCCAGTGTGCCTCTACAGTATGCAAATTATGTGTTGTCAGGCAACAGTTCATGCGTGATAATTTAAAGAGATAAAATCTAGTATAAACAAAACTGTTATGGGTAATAGTGTCAACGGCTCTTAAAATGGCAGTTGGGTCTGGTTGCTGAACCATTAAGCGACATTCCATTTTACTGGAAATAGAATGGTTGAAGCCAACATAGAAAACTGAAACCTGGCTTTCTGGGGATGCTATAACACAATTGGCCATAGTGCCCTTTTAAGAGGTCTTAAACAGTAGGCACTGGACGTGGAGGAAGTCATATGCTCTCTCTCCACAGTAATAAACGTCTCTTACTCAAGTGCTACTGTAGGGACTACCTGTGTTGCCTGGCTGTCAGGAAATGATAAGGTGAGAGTTGAGGCTTGTTGTAGTTATCACACAGCTTACTGAGATGGAACAAAACCAACTTTAGATTAATAAACCTGTCTTCTACTTTTCCTCTTTTCTTCTACAACCCCAGCTTTCTGCTTTCTTTTCACCCTTTCTCCATTTCTGCCATTTGTTTGTTTAACCCTCTCCCCAGTTCTCTCAGTCATTCCTATTCTTCCCCTCTGCCAGACTGCTGCCATGTGGTTCTCATCTTAGTCACTTTTTTCCTCCTGCTGCACTGCGTGTGTGTGTGTGTGTGTGCGTGTGTGTGTGTGTGTGTGTGTACTCGTGCACTCGTGCATACTTGTTCAGAAACCTAACCCGCCCACAGAGGCAGAGTGGCAGGGCTGACTTCATGCAGAAAGAGAACAATGCTGCAAACTCACTACAGTGCCAGCATGGTGATATGTAGATGACATAATGTATCAAGTATAGTAAGGAGGAAGTTTTCTATCTTGAACTGTAAATGTATGGTCAGGAGGGGGCAGAGTGGAGGGTCCCACGCCAACACCCACACACACACGCACAATGGGTCATGTGTGTATGTACATAATATGTTGTGGTGATGTCTGCTGACTCCAGTCTTGCATATGATGTATGACGTCATCCTTTACCAGCCCAGTTAGTGTGTCGACCACCTGAACCAGCCCAGCACTGGAGAGATGTTCGAAGTACGAACAAGAGGAGCAGGGGCAAAAATAATATTTAAAAAATGAAAATGTAATTAGGTTAGGGAATGTCCGCTAACCCAAATTATTTTTCTCTATCTCCCTCATTCCACCTGCTGATCCACATGTTTACACAGCATTCCACCTTTCAGTGTCTGAATGTGTGTCTGTGTGTACCCTCAGGCACAAGGTCTGACCTTTACAATACCACACGTTAGCCCATACAGTATTGTTTGCATGTTTATATAGACTACTGGTGTTTGTTCACCTCTTTTGTGCTGTCATGTAATGTTTTGTGTGTATGTGTTTTTAACAAGGTCTGGTGTTCAATATTGGCTGTATGGCTACACACACAAGGGTTTTTTAATGGCTCTACATTTGTTGTGGATGCCGCTGACTGAAGATGCTTATGTCTTTGACTGACTGCCACTGGGATTAACCCTTTGTGAACTCTTGTTAGGGCGGTAGCTGGGCCTGGCAGCTGTGTGTGTGTGTGTCTACAGCTGTGCAATCCTGCTTTAATCTACGACTGTCAGATGTTGCTCATTTAACATGACGGGATGTTGGTTCTGGGAAAGAGAGCAAAGCAAATGTGCTGGTCCATAACCTCATCCTGTACCACCCATGTTCCATGCTAGTCAGTAAATGTTTTTTGCTGACTTCGATTTTAAATGTCACTTAAGTGGTCTTTACCTTCTGACTCCACCCAGGTATGGACCTGTCGGCCAATCAGGATGAGGAAAGCGATCAGGAAGTCTTCCAGGTGGAGATGTCCCGTGAAAACCAGAAGTGTGCTTTTCGAACAGCTGCTGGGAAATACTGGACTCTCACCGCCAATGGTGGACTGCAGTGTACCGCTTCCACCAAGTAAAGCACACACGCACACACAGACTAGTCTAGCTTAATGCAAACTCTGCACATACCGTTTGAGTGTTTGAACAGCAGTATGTGTACATGTGCACTAACACACACTTGTTGAGCTCAAGCATTCATGTAAACAGTCTAGCTATTCTACATATTCACCATTGGTTACTAATTCTGAATAGGCCTTGGGACTTGAAGCTGACAGCCTGGCCTCTTGTAACCACACCCATTCCTTTCTGTTAAGTTGCTGGTTCCTCAAAGGAGGTGCTTTTGTTTCCCAGAAAGTGATCTGTCTTGGAGACGCTAATGCCATCAAGCAACAGGAGGGTGGGTGGGACTTTAAACACTGTTTTAAATCTGATCCCTGGTCAGAACTGGTCACAGTTCTTGGTCTTTAATTGTTGCTGGTAATATGAACTTGGAGCTTAAGAGCTGTGGGGGTGGTAACAAATTGTGGGCGGTGAGGTGTGTGTTGCTATGTAGTCTGTAGTCTGTGAAACCATATCCAGTGAAATCTTTTCTGTTCAGCCCAGATGGGTTTACTGTTCACCTTTAACCCCTGACCCTTGACCACTGAATGTGTACCTCTAGAAGCGTCCCATAGAGATCCCCATTGCCCTCTAATACAGACACCATAAGTAAATTGATATAGCGGTAAAATAACTTCAATGTTGTTGATTTTTTTTTAGTTATTTGGGACAGTATTTTTCTCTACAAAATTTAGGAAGTCCTAGAGACAGTGAGGGATCACAATGCAGAAAGAGCAGTGAAGTGAATTCTTCAGATTATAAAGGGCTTTCTGCTTACAGACAGCACCAGCTGAATCTACGCCTCCAGGGAAATGATATTCCCAACATAACTCCTGGTTCTTTGTCTGTAGTAGGACTTTGTGTAGGAGAAGGTTTCAGATTCTCACCCGGTCACAGACCTTTTGTTTTGTAAAAAGGGTTGAAGTGTGTGTGTGTGTACCCAGGACAAGCCATCAAAAATAAAATTATTTTAAACAAAATCCACTGAATGACAAGATGTAACAAGCTTCTTAATACCTCTTATAAAAACTCTGAATGTGAAGTTAAATCCATCTGCCACTAAGACCACATATCTAATTGCATGTAAGACCCGAGTGAAAGGAGTGGTCACAGTTTTCCTGTCCGTTAGGATGACTGTTTATGTAGGTATGTGTCTACACCCTATCCTCACGATAGGGTGTGTAATGTAGGAGAGCAACTGCCATAGACATGTATTGATCCCTTTAATCTCTCTTATTCTCTCTCTTTCAAGTAAGATTGATGTTATGTTTTGTCTTGTCATAAAAAAAGTAAGCTTAATTAGCACGACAGTTATTGAAACGAAAGATAGAGGGAAGGTAGCCCTTAATAAGAACAATACTACAGACCGTATAATAAGTAGTCCCACAGCAATGACACCAGTGGTGTTGACATTAAGAACAATTAACAATCGGTATCATTTAAAAGGCCGTAACAGCAAAAATAACCCCCCCCTCTCTCTCAGGTCAGCCAATTGCTACTTTGACATTGAATGGCGTGGCAAGAGGCTGACTCTTCAGGCCGCTAATGGGAAATACGTTGCAGCCAAGAAGAATGGCCAGCTAGCGGCCACCATGGACTCAGCAGGTAAGTGTTTCTTTGCTGAGTCGGCACACCTCCATCCACCACCCTTTCCTGCTTTTCCAACGGGCGGCTTTCATTCCTCCCACAGCCAGGGCAGTGGGGGGAATGAAACTGAAGCTTTCCACGGCACCAAAATGACAATGCCTTCACTTCTATACTCCTCTATTATTAAAGAATATGTGGTGTAATGGTTAAATATGGATCTGCCATGCCCCAACCCACCCAACCTAATATGGTGTGCTAATAGTGCTCATCCATTTGTGTCTTGCATTTGTGCCTGTGGTTGGATAAAGTTAAAAGCACAGTTTTGACTCCGTCTCCCTGCCCCTCCCACCCCAGAGGTGTGGGTTAGAGGCACGCCTCTCTACTACTCTGCCTGCAAAGCTCCTGGCTTCTGTACTGTATCTGTGGGCGCTTTCAACACCTGGCTCATCGGGAGCGATTTAATTGGAACGTGGAGCGTTCCCCCAGATCGGTTTGTTTGGGCATGTGTGAACACAGAAGCTGCTTTGAATCAAATCAAGCGGTCTGAGGCCTCCTAGAGGGGGTGGTCCTGGTACACTTCCAATCGAACTCTAGAGCGCTTAGTTTGTATTGATAACGCAATCGGCCCAGTGAAATGGGACAACTGGCTATAACCCAAAGAGTGGCTACAAAACAATGACCCACCCTACTGGTGCCCCATTGTCAATACAAGGTTATTAACCTACATCCAACAAAATGTTGTTGGGTCTGTCAAAATATGTCAAAAGTAAAAACTCTCGCCTTAGTTTTGACAATCCGAATAATGCAGGAGTTACCGGCCATGTTTACAAGTCATGTTCTGCAATTTTGCAGTGTGACCATGAAACGCACCCAGGGACATGCACATCACGTTCTACCTCTCCATGGGGGGTTGCCTGTTTTAAGCATGTTGTTCTTTAAATAACTCCTGATTTGCCACACCTTGTGTCCAGGTGAGTCTGAGGAATTCATCATGAAGCTGATTAACCGTCCAATCATAGTGCTCCGTGGGGAGCATGGTTTCATTGGCTGCAGGAAGGTGACTGGGACACTGGACTCAAACAGGTCCTCATACGACTACTTCACCCTGGAGTTCAGAGATGGAGCCTACAGCCTGCAAGGTCAGGGGATTACAAATCTAGGAGTAAACCTTTAAACCTATTAGCAGTGTGTTTAGACACTACTCCGTATAGATATGTACTTTATACAGCAGGGGTTCTCAACCCAGGTCCTGGGGACCCACTGCCCTGCATGTTTTAGGTGTCTCCCTGCTCCAACACACCTGACTCCCATGAATGGGTGATTATCAGGCTTCTGTATACATTGATGATGGCCTATTTATTGGAATCAGGCGGGATGGCGCAGGGCAACCAATCTAACATGCAGGGCAGTGTGTTTCCATGGACCAGGGTTGGTCTACAGTGTAGATGTGCCTTCTCTGTTAACGGAAGTGTTTCTCCCCCCTCTGTCTTGCTACACCTCTTCCCATGTCTTTCCTCCTGCCCCGGTCTCCTCATGTCCTTCCTGTGTCTCCCACTAGACTCCACAGGTAAATACTGGATGGTGGGTAACGAGCAGTCTGTGGTGAGCAGCAGCGACACGCCGGTGGACTTCCTGTTTGAGTTCTGCGACTACAACAAGCTGGCGGTGCGCCACGCCGCCGACGGCAAGTACCTGCGTGGCGACCATGCCGGCGTGCTGAAGGCCAACGCCGACGACCAGGAGGCCGCCACGCTCTGGGAGTACTGAGGGGGGGGGAGAGAGCCCGGGGGAGAATTGTGGCGGCGGCCGTTACCGCGGCGACGCGTGGGCAGCAGTGCTACCCATACCTATGTTAACCCTTTATAACCTCCCTTCCACACACACACACATACGACTTACATGTTGAACTGCACACTGAGGGGGGGGAGCTGGGGAAGCCCTCTGTTCTGTCGTCTGCCCTCTTGTTCCCCTTCCTGCCTTCCCCGTCCCTCCATTTCCCAGTGCCGACCCTTTTTTTTTTCTTCTTTTTTTGTGTTGCCATAGTTACCGCGGGGCTGTGCACTTTTTTCCTGCTCCGATCTGGTTTGCTGCTCGACGTGTCGCTCACGCTCTCTCCAAGCCTTATGAAAGCCTCCTCCCTGATAGCCCCCCCCCCGCCCTATCCCTTCCAGAGCAGAGCCACCTTAAAGCCCATCTTTTGAATATGATCTGTTAGTCTTCTATTGTCTATGTGAGCAGCACATGGTGGCAGTATTTATGGTGTCTGGTGGGCCCATTTCTAACTGACCACAGCTTCTAAGATGGATCCCTTTTTATTGTACAGACTGTAGTGGAGTCTATGGGCGCTTCTATCTGAGGTCTGATGTGTTTGTTGAAAGGCATCTGTCTTGTGGGTCTGTTTCCGTGAGGCTGGGTTGTATAGAAGGGGCTCTGTGTACTGCAGGATGAGCAGCTTCCTGTCAGGCCAGGTCTAGTGTGTTTGTAGAGCAGACCCGCTCGCTCTTTATGATGATTGTGATGTAACTGGAATAGGTCAGATGATAAAAGGGTGTGACCCTCATCTCAAGTGTAACATGTTCCAAAAACCGTGTCGTTATTCCGGCTGTGTTCCTACAGGAAGTAGAAAGGACAAACTAGGAAGAAAGCGTTTCTCCTCGTTTCCCTCCACAGAGTAAAATGATTGTCCTGACCAGTGTTTAATAATATAAAATGAAATGGGTCAAGGCACGGTTAAATGTATTTACTGCACCCCCGTCTTATGTAAAAAATAATAATATCAAGTGTGGTGCACAGACACACTGAGAGCCATTTATTTCTACTTCTATATCCAAGGCACAGACATTATCATTGCCAAGCAACGGTCGCCGTAGCAACTGGAATAAACGGGATTTGTCGACTTTCAAAGCTGCTTAACGAACTGTCCCGAACAGTCAGGTTTAATGTAAACCCAATCCCTCGATACTGGACCAACTGTCATCTCATCATACAACTGAAAAACTAAATCTGGTGCTCTCGCTGGCTGTGTCATACATACCACATTTAGAATTGGCGGCAAGTGTGTATATTCTCACACAGCCATAACCGCTGTAATATTGCCATAGAAACCCAAATCCTTTACTTTTAATTCCTGTCCATCTCCACCGGCACAGCTGAACTGAGTGGTGTCTGGCCACCAGTAGAATGGTTGTTTATAATTGGATCAGACTGAATCCAATCCTTTGTTGGCTTTCACTGGTCCTGGCCTGCATTGTCTGTGCAGGTGAGGGAGATGTGAGCAGATGCCGACTTCAGTGTGAGCCCACTTTACGTTTAACTATCTAAGGTGGGCTCATCAGTTTTCTGTTTGACTGGAATGTTCTGTCTGTGATGCCAATCTCGGTTGTGTAGCACAAGAAGCCTGAGTCCTGTTAGAATGACTGCTACTTAATTTCTGAATAAAGTTGGATTCTCTACCCTTCTCGACCCTCTTCTACCAATGGTATCTGTAAAAATTATTTTGAGTGAAATGCTTCTAAGCTATTTTCTCTTATGTATCTCACACAAGCTTTCTGTAGAAATCTATCAAAAGTCAAACCACTATCCATATTGGTAAAATATATATGCATATTTACACATTCTGCATAAAGACTGCCACTATTTTTATGGTAGTTTTAACATTTAGGTGAAGGGTTGGGAATCTCAAACGAATGAATTGAACTGAATGGCAACAGGCCAATGTTTAGACAAACTATGTGGTAATGACTGTGCCTTACTGAGTTTACAGGCAGTATGAAAATAAAAGGAATTTAAAAGTCCAAATCTTTTGCTTTGTATAACTGGAACTTCCTTTTGTATTATTATTTTGTATAATTTTTGATATTGTTGTTTAATCTTCCTCTTGTGCCATTTGGTTCACCTGAAATCCAACGACCAATAAAACTGGAACACTTCATCTTGTCTGCCTTGTTTTCTTTTTTGAAATATTATTTATTCTAAATTAATTTTTTTATATGCAGTACTGCTGGTGACTATATTCTTCATACATTCCTGTTTGCTTCTGCATAACAGGCATTGGACCATCGACACTAACCACAGCTGAACCTGGGGAGTTCAGGGAATCGTGTGTTCTCACACAATCGCTGTGCTGCATAGTTGGTATTTACCCAGCTACTGACCGCTGTGGTTCCATGTGCTGTTGTACTTATGAGTACTTCTAAGTGCACATATGGGAACGCACCCACATTTTCACGTCTCCTGAATAGAAGCTTTGTGCAGAAACGTTTACTCTAGTGCAGGGAAAGGGCAGCCCCCTTTCAGGTCATATGCGTGCGCGCACACACACACACACATGCATGTCTGCTCTGGGTGGTAATGTAATGATGCTGCCTCCAGAGTAGGTCTTTAATCCATTTTTCCTGTTGGACTTGTGGGTCTCTGGGGAGCACCATGCAACAGACAAACACACACTGCCTGCTCTCTCTCCATTTAATTTCCCCTTGACTGCCTATTTGCTTGCCCATTATGTCTTTCTCACCTGTCTGTCTTTCACCATTGCTCTGTATATCCTCTTTCCTTTCTTCGGCCCCCCCCCCCCCCTTTCCCACCATCTGAGGGGTTTGGCTGAAAAGATGAGTCACTCAAAACATGACCTAGATCCCAGAAATGGCCCCAGTGGTTTGTGGGTAAAGTGGCAAGCTGCAGGCAGAGACCACATCAGTCCCCCCACCCAGCTCCCCTCCCTGTGAGGGGAAAGATGGAAGCCGGGGGAGGGGCAGTGGAGGAGAGGCCGTGTGTGAAATGGCCGCCGCTGCCTCAGCCCGCAGCTGAGACCGTCACTATGGCAACACCAGCTGCTGAAACAGGCAGGTTAGAACTAAAGGGATGGGGGGGGAAGTGTGTGTGTGTTTGTGATTTAGACTTCATGGCCAGAAATGTTACGTCCTCACACCACAGTGCAAAATGAATGGGGTTAGGACTCGTGTGTGTGTGTGTGGGGTTTGGCAGGGTGGGGGGACACTGCAGGGGCTGGGCTGGGGGTCTGGGAGCTCAGAGAGTCTGAGATAGGAGGTCTGGGGGTGGGGCGCTGCCTTTGATTAGAAAAGAGCTCAGGATTGAACAAATGAGGTAAATCCACCTCCCCTCATCTCTTCATTAAGATTCCCCATGACAAATGTGCATTGAGAGTGAAGCATCTTTGGCTTGTTTATGTCTGCCTTGACTGTCCTCTGAAATGAATACATTAATGTGTCCTTGCAGAGGGTCAGTGTGTAATCAGTTAAAGGAATCTGACTGGGTAAGTGGTGTTCTGACCATGGCAGATTCATATTTGAAGACGCCTCAAGTACAGCTATTTGCTGAATAACAGACATCTTGCAGTGTCTTTCTTTAATTTCATTGTATGAGTCAGTTGATTTAAGGACCTTAACATGGCCATATCGTTGTGACAAGAAAGTAATAACCAACATGACAACACATTCATACATCCCTCATAGCAGTGAACAAGATCAATAAATGTGTGACCAGGTACAAATAATCAGCTCTCATAATATAATCTTATATAATAAACTTTAAGTGATGAAACACTGGCCGTATAAACATTTATAATGGCACAGCTGTATAAACAAAGAGTCATTAAAAATACACACAGCCAAAACACAAACACCATCGGGGGATGTTGTGGAGCCAGGGAGAGTGTCTGGGGAGCAAATGCAGGCACACACCAGACCAGTCCCTGAACGAGAGAGGCTTTAATATGCACACACACACACATAAATACAAGCCCATACACATAAACATGGAGAAGGCCAGTGTGTGTGTACACTACCCACACACACTTTTTCAGTGTCTACTATATGGCGTGTGTAAAGGTTGTCTGGGTCACCATAAAGTAAGAGTATAGAGAATAACTAAAGAGGGGAACAGCTGGAGACACTGATATGGAGGACTGTATGAAATTTCAATCACAGACACACACAAATGCAAGGGTCACTAGAATAACAGGATCCCAAGTTAAATATACATACAGTTAATAGGTCAGGTTGGATTCATATTGTTTCAGTCATTCACTCATACAGCTCATTTAGGAAACTAGTCAACACAATGCCTGGCGTTAAAATTCAATGGTTATTCACATTCAGTTTCAAACAGAATTGTGAATTCCATATGAAATATGCGATGATTTGAGTCTCACATGCAGACACCGAGGCTGTGATTATGAAGAGCATGAAGACATGCATTAAACACAGCAAGAAGGGATTCCAATACTTCTGAGTATACTGTAAATACAGCTTACAGCGTAAATACACCGTTTAAAAAACTGGGTTAGGTACCTGCAGGGTAAACTCCAGTGTATTCAGGTTAAACAAATTATAATCTGCTTATTCAAACAGTGTTTAAAAAACATTTCATACTAAAGAAGACTAAACATTTAATTAACAGTTGAATAAATGCTAAATTTCCTTTGATTTCTAATTCCCTTTTACAGTACTTTAGGAAAGAAGTATTTCCAACAGATTTGCATGGAAATTAACAAAATGGCCTCCCATTTTCCCATCCATCTCCCATTATGGAGTCTTCTGTTTGTTAAAAGAGACATTAGAGGATGAGACTGTTATCCAATTATAATCCATTAAGCGTGAGCCATGATCCAGCAGCATGTCTGGCTGGCCTAGGGGTCTACACGTCTACACCAGAGTAAGAGGTTTTCTGGACTACTGTTGCGATCTTCAACACACATGGCTGCTCATCGCTCCAGGCCATTATGGGACCAGTGTCATAGGTCACGAAGCTCTGGGTCAAAGGTTACAGCGGTGTTGCACTTAGCCAAATGGTCACCACAGCGGAGATGTTCTGTGCCACAAGCAGGAAACATGCTCCACACGTACACGCCACAATGTAAAAACATGGCATTTTGACATTAAAAATATGACGTTCCACTAGTCATCATGCAAAGTATTGTGTTAAATATAGAATTCTGTCTAAGGTAAGGGCAAGATTGAAAGAGCTCCAGTAATTTTACAGGGCTTATAAATACCTACTAGTATTTCTTTCAGCATGAAAAAATATTCAACAAAAATTGGTTTAACCATCGTGATGTCCTTAATAAAATAGTATTTGGCCACCAGGCGGCGCCATCTGATTGTGAATGATTTTGTGTAATTGTCATTGCTGTGTGTAGTTTTATATATATATATATATATATATATATATATATATATATATATATGTGTGTGTGT
>JAODUG010000023.1:2943991-2957935 GCA_027564795.1 Aphredoderus sayanus | reverse complement strand
CTCTCTCGCTCTCTCTCTCTCTCTCTCTCTCTCTCTCTCGCTCTCTCTCTCTCTCTCTCTCTCTCTCTCTCTCTCTCGGTCTCTCACACACACAGACACAGACAGACCCTGATTTAGATTTAGGTGTCTTTCAGTGAGCCGGGTACGTGTGCTGTAACTGGATCCTTCCCGTAATGAGGGTGTATCTCCCAATGGGCTGCAAGGGACTCAGACTGAGTTTATACCATGCAGGGTTTACTGTCTAGTAATCCAGGTGTGCTCATCTGCCACAGCCCCTATCGCCACGGGCACCCATTGACCTACCCATGCCCAAGACAGAGGAATGGCTTCCCAGAAGACGCTCATGAAAGCACGTACACAGAGCCTGGGGATCAGGATGCATTTTTTCTATCACCTTGGCCAACTTGGCAATAGATGGACAGCCAGACAGTCAGGACAGTCCAGCCTTGTACTAAACGTATCAAGAGACATGACAGCCTATTGGCCTACTACTCATGTATAGTTAAAGATGATTTGATTATTTGGGGTTTATGTCTAACTCCAGTACTGAATATCTGTCTGTATGCCTTTAACCAGAACCAGAAATTAACCAGAGGTCCCGCATGAGGGTAATTCATTTACCACTAATGAACCATAATAATGGTTAATGGTTAATAATAATAAACACTCAAACGCTCAATTACAGTGACTGCAGATTCACCTCATAAAGCAAAATATAAGGATAATATACCGTATAGCTGAAACAGAACCAAAAGAATGCACTCATGATCCTACTATTGGGGGAAACAGGAAAAGAAACCACCTTAGCTTATTTCTCCGGGAGGCATCCTTGCCACTACATGGGACAACAACACCAGAAAGGCCTCACTGTGTTTGTGAATCTGGAGAGGGGATCTTTTAGATAAGTAAGTTAAGAACATGGTCTTATTTGCAACCACGGCCTGGCTAGAGCCGTGACACCTGCTGGGTCATTCAGCAGTGGTCTACATGGTAATGAAGTCATATGGAGGCAAAATTCATAACAGCGCACGCCGATCAAGACTGGAGGTGATTACATTGGCTTCATGGTAAACTGACATATTGTAACATTCACTCTAAAGGGCATGTGGGGAATGAGCTGTGTCTATGTATAGCAGGCTACACAGGTCATAATGCTTGAGAGCTCTCATGGGCATGTGTCCAAGGCTAACACAGGGGGCTCAACAAACAAAAGTTTTCCACCAACTGGTGTCCGGCTTTCTCCTGGTCAATGGGATGCTGTGCAGAAGATGATTAGCTATATTGGAGGCACCACTACCAAGAGCCGACCCCCCCATCCCCAGATCTAACCACCATACAGAAAGTGAAAACTCCATAGCTGTGACTGTGCGTCAATATCACATAAATAAAAATGCATACTCATTAATCATTCGTAAACAGCAGCTCTAAGGAAATAAGCAGAAAAAATACATTGTAAATGCCATGACTAAAATGGGTAAAGGAACTGGGTTTTGTGTTAGAATAGATGTTCATGAGATAGATTTCCCTCTAGCAATGTCTATATGAGTCTCTGTAATCTAAAACCAGTGGATAGTAGCCATGTTATTTTCTAAGTCACACTGGCAGCTTGTGTGAACTACCCAAGTCCATTGCCAATGGCTTCAAGAGCCATCTATAACCAGCTCTGCCAATCTTAGAAGTCTGTCTGGGACAGCAGGAGAATAAAGCCAGCACATCACACACATTTAACTTAAACAGTTAATTAATGCTTACTGTATATTATAAGCATGTATAATGTTATCATATATACACCAGTTGAGACTAACAATATAAAAACACATAATTATATATATATATATATATATATTTGTTTTAGATATTGTTCAATATCTATATTACTTTATTCAGAGAAATTTGTTTCAGAAAGATATCTGAAATCTAAAAAACTCATTGCAAACACATAAATGGCTGCATTTCTGACAAACAAATCCATGTGAGTTTATTCATACCATCTAGAGGGAACTGTTAATTTGAGAAACTTATGACTATATGACATGGCTAACTCCCACAACAAATATATCTAACATTTTCTTTAGTCTGTTTGCTCGGTCCTGATCCAAAGGGCAAGCATGGAGCACACATACAGTACAGTATAGCGCATGCGATTATATACAGGATAGGCCACACAGCGGTCTACTGCTCAGTCTGTAATGATGTTAGCAGTACAACATGTACGCAGACATGTGACCCTCACGCTATGACCCATGGTCCATGTCCCCATGCTATTTCTTGCACTACAAACGAATCAGCAGATAAATCACCGCCGGGCAAAAACTATATTTGGGCGTATTTGTTGCGGAATGTAATAGCACTACTCTGACACCGATGCATCAGACGCTTGTTTATGTGGTAGTACACAATCCGTGTCACGCTGAGATTGTAGGGCTGTCAATATGTTTTGCAGGTATGGGGGGGTGACAGCAGTGTCAGAGGGCATGTGACTGTTCAGTGGGAGGAGAAGGACAGTAACCACTCAGTACTAAGATGAAGTCACTTGATATTTGGGGCCTAAAATAGACCTACAGAGGATATATAGGGACCCAGTGTCGGCCGCCCCATCAGAGGAGCACCCACTCCCAGCAGCCAGGGTGCAGTGCAAGTGCAGTACAGCATCAAATAAAGACAGGGGAGACACAAAACAGCCAGAGATTGATTCAATCGGAAGAAAGCGGGGTTGATTGAGAGACAGCAAAGAGGATCAGGGGCCTTTGGAAAGTGTGTTTTTGTGCCCTGTAGAGGGACAGCAGGCAGCAGGAGCCTGCAAACCAAGCTGAGGGCAGAGGACGCATACATAGGAAACAAAGCGGACCTTACCGGACTCCGGTGGATTTTCCCCGTTCTCTAGGATATCTCACCTCCTCGTCCACCTCCTGTACAGCCACAGGAGGGGGGGGGGACAGGTTCACATCTGCTGCAGGGATGAAGTACAACTATCATGTCTCGGGGTCATCGTACGCCCGCGCCTCCCAATACACCCCAACGCAATACACCCCGTCCCTTTACAGCCCCACTCACCACACGGCGACACACTACACGTCTACATACGCCTCAGGCACCAAGTACACTCCAGGGCTCTACAGTACCAGCCACTACACCCCGCCCCTTTACACGCCCGCATACAAGACCGCGTCGGCCTACGCCCCCTCATACGCCAGGGCGTCCGGGCTCAGCTCGTCGCGCCAGACACAGCCACAGGAGCCCCCGGTCCCTGTCGCGCCCCCCACACCCGCCAAGCGAGCCGTGCACTTCCCAAACGACATCATCTTCCAGGACATTGTCCGGCGCGGAGACGTAGAGCAAATAGGCCGGTTCATGAGAGCGAGGAAGGTTCGCGTGGATACCCTTTTTCATTCAGGTGCGTAAGGCCAGGCCATTACACATGCTCCTGCTTGGCTAGACCAACCGTGTGCCACTGATAACTCTTTCATAGGACTGTAAGACTTACAACCCTCTTGTTGTCCTCAGGTTTCAAACGCTTAATATCGTATTGTGCCAGCAGATGACGCCACCTGATTGTGTGTGATTGTGTAGTTCTCTATAGTATCAGTGCTGTGTGTATTTTTTTCTTATTCCTTCATTTATTAAAGTATTTGTTTGTTTTTTCGTGCCTTTTAACCCTCCTGTTGTCCTCAGGTTTCAAACACACACCTTGTTGTGCCAGCAGGGCACATCATATGTCTGTTTAAGTTGTAGAATTAGAATTCGAACCTGCGATCTGGCAAAGAGGTAGTGCATTGGGTCAGTTTGACCCGGAGGACAGCAGGAGGATTAAAGTAGTGGTGTATACAGTGTTTGTGAACATGGCTAGGCCTGTGGTGCTGTTTGCTGTGTGCAGGCATGGCAGCTCTCCATGAGGCTGTCCTGACGGGTAACTTGGAGGTGGTGAAGCTCCTGGTGAAATATGGAGCTGATGTTCACCAGCGGGACGAAGATGGCTGGACGCCCCTTCACATGGCCTGCAGCGATGGCTTCCCAGACATCGCAAGGTTATCCATCTTCGTAATACTCTTTACCGGTTGAAGTTGCAAAATGAATTATCCATGTAAAAAGGCTTATAGTTAAAAAAGTATTATGCACTTTAAAGGTACTTGTAAAGGATAATAACCATCAGCTTCATTATACAAGTGCTTTTTTTTTTAATTTGTATAGGCTACATGTATTGATATATTTATTAAATTATCTGTGTCTATCAATTGGTTTGAATTACAGTACTGTAATTCCCCACTTAGTTACCTATTATCTATGGGAGCCAGTACGGAGGCAGAGAATGAGAGGGGAGAGAAGCCGGTGGACCTCATTGACCCAGACTGCAAAGAGCTGGCAAAACTGTTTGAGACTGGCTGTGTCTGACAGTGCACCAAAATATTCTGACAGAACTCTGTGTACATGAATGGGGTGACCGGAACTGCAATTTGAGAATGGAACATAATATTTAATAAGCACTATATTGGTGGATGACGATAGCTTGGGCAAGGACCATGCCACATGCCTGCAAACGAAGGTGGTTATTTTGGTATTTTCATAGGGTTGACACAATTGCATCCTTATTTTACACAAACATGTAACTGTGCTTTGTACAGCTTCTTTTTTGAGGCTTCGCTTGAATTATTTTTGCCCCATTTGGTGCTTGTGTTTTATGTAACACTACCTTGTTGCCATTGTCTCGTTTGCCATTGTCCATGTGCTATGATTCTGCATAGCAGCACTCTATATCTACAAGAGGGAAAAAACAACTGTGAAGTGCTGCTGTGCATTTATCAGTGGTATGGGGCTTAATTCTGATTCCCCACTAAACACAGTTGAACGGCTCTATAGACTTCAAGTTATGCTTTTAAACTGACAGCAATGTCACAGGAAATTAAGAATTTATTTACTCAAGTATTATTTGCATGTTGAGACCCTCTCCTGTGTTATTCTTAAAATCAAATGTAAAAAAATCTAAACTCTCGAAATTGTTAATGTCTTATATGAAAATAACGTAACCTTACTGCTGTGCAGAGAGAGGTACTGACAAAGAGTTAATGACATAACAACTGATGTCATTAGAATGCCATAAATAATTTGAAAATAATAAGAGATGCTGTAAATGCAATGTTGGACTGCTGTTGTTATTTTCTGATTTAAAAATTAGCATGCTTAATTAATATGTCAGTGAAAGTATTTTTTTGTACTATTTTTGTACATGTTTTCATAAATAAAACGATATTTTATAAAGATGGGTGATGTTTTTGTGGTATAGTCTGTTCTTCATAATGAGTGCCTGAGACCATGCAGATATTTGGCAAGGCATCTTATAGGATTGTCCTTTAGGCTGTATCCATTACAGTTTATAGTTTCTTATTTATACTAATTATACGTTTCTTTCCCGTGCAAAACTCTACATCAAAGTCTAGTGAAACATATACACTATCTGGACCCCTTTTTTGCAAATATTAACCAGGTTCAGATTTTCCGTGAAATTGTAAACATATTTATATAAGATTAGATGTTACACTTGAGGATTAAGGCAATGCTAAGTATACATACAGTGTCCTACTGAATGGTGCAGTTATGTGGATATTACAGCTGATTTACTGAGACACTTCTGTTAACGCTATTATGAAAGACAAACAAGTGGTGCGTGACAACAGCTGCGTGCTTTCACTTCCGTTTCTTTGCCCGGAAATGATTGGTTGGCATTGGCAACGTTTAGCCAGGCCTAACCACAGCATACATATTGTATGCATAAAGAAAGCGAAAGGAAAAAGAAAGAAAGGTTTGTGAAATAACCTTAAATGGTGTCCTATTAGTAATCTATACGAGTTCATTCTACAAATCATGTAAATAAGGTTAGTTCTTAAGCAATCATTGGCTAACAGCAACGCTACAGTACCAAATGGCATACTGTACTTACCGAACTAGCTACAATAGAACCAATCGTACGTAAACACATATGTTGTTATGTTGTAAGGAATGGTGTATAACAGGGACGGGAGTGACAACCCAACATAAGGCGCTACTTTTGAGACCAAAGTAATGCTGTCCTCATTTGAACCGATCATAATGTACCGGTATCATAACCGTATTGATGGCTTGATAGCTTACAGCTAACTGCTAATGTTATCTTAAACGTAAACAAAGGGACTTCAGGTAGACTAACGCGGACAATCATGGTTCATATATTCTGAATTAAGCACAGTATAAATCTACCATTTCATACTTTAATAAATCCCTTATTAGTTTCATCATTTGAATAGAAATGTTAACCAACTTTTGTGTTCAATCCATCGCTGGTCTCTCTGGATGGATTAACTAGCATTTTAATGTTATATTTACTGTTGCCTTGAATGCATAATCAAATGTTATGATATGGGACAGAACAGCCACTAAACGTTTTGTTCATCCCACAGCTTAACAGACCGTGTTCTGCACATCCTATCCACTCACCATAGAGGAGAGAAGAGCAAGTGCAGCCTGCAAACAGAATGACCAGGTCTGATGATAAAACTGATATGCTAATAGTACTACTAATACAGTCCAAACTACTGGAGGAGGATAATGAACAAATGAATTTCCCCAGTATGGGATCAATAATGTTGATCTTATCGTATCTCTTATCTTATATGCTATATAAGGATGCAGCAATTATGTATATAATATTAAGGCTTAGTGATTTGATGAGCATGGGTTTTAAATGAGAGCATCCTGTTATTTTCATTATGATTTGCTCACCAAATAATGTTTTGTATGTTAGAAGCTGTGCTAAATATATAATTTACTCATGACCAATAAAAATGCAAAGGATTTCAGTGGGAGCCTGTTAGATGATTGGTTGGCGCTCACATTAGATGGTGGTAGCAGATTAATTTAGTGACTATTTTAAGTTGACCTTTTCTGCGTTTTGTTTTTTTCACATGTTTATAAAGCTCATCTGCTCCCAGAATGGTGAACAGTTACAAGCGGACATCAAGCCCCCGATCTCCCACAAATAGTGGTGAACTCTTCACTCCAGCGCATGAAGAGAATGTGCGCTTTATCCATGAAAGTATGTATACCTTACAAGAACGCCTTGTATAGAGTCAATTAATAAAACCGTTAACCCTCCCGATGCCCTTACAATATAGTCCTAAACCACCAGGCAGCACCATGTGATTGTGTATGATTGTATGGTTCTTTTTATTGTAATTGCTGTGTGTATTTATTTAATTATTTATTATTTATTTATGTATTTGTGTTGTTTTTCTGCGTGCGTTTTAACCCTCCTGTTGTCCTTGGGTTTAAAACACAGACACAGAGGACATCATGAGGGTTAAAGCAGCAGTACCTAGCTTGGAGTATTCCTTATTCCTCATTAGATGGCAGCACATGTAGATAAACAATACCCCAATGTCTCCTGCACCCCTTCCCACACAGCTATGATGCATTCTAAACCAAAGCGGGAGAGAATACATCCATGAATAAACCAACTTGACTAATGCACTGTGCCCCTGAACTAAATGATTATATGTGTGTTCCAAGCATGCTAAGATAGCAACATGAGTGATGAAGAGGTGTGTCATCTCTCTCTGAGGGCTGCTCTGCAGTATCGCTGCTGTACGATAAACACAAAGCCAAAACAATTCCCTAATAATTGTCCGTGCAAATCTAATAACAGGGAGGAGCCTATTCTTCCCGTTAAAGCCTTTCTTGGTAGAGTCGCAAACATAAAAAGAACATAACACATCACTGAACAGACGACACATGCATGCATGTACAACCCAACTACCAAAAGCCTTTTATAGCTTCTGGCCATGAACTCAACTGATGACACGTGCAAAGTAAAAAGCCGTACCAAAAGATGTATATAGCCTCTCAACTGCAACAGTATCTAACTTGGAACTACACACTTCTAACACACAAAAAACGTTTTTTTGTTAAAGTGAAGTAAAATTTCCAATGTATACTCCATAACTTTTATTATAATTGTATATGCAAATTACTAATGGCAACAATAATACAAATAATAATGGAAGGAATAGTGCGACATCGTTATAAAATGCTGTGTTTTTGACAGAACGAGGAGCCTTTGATTCATGCAGAGATGTTGGGTCTTGTTCAGTGTGCTGTGAGCTAGTCCAACTACTAATCCAAGAGGAGGAACTTCAGAGAGCCCTAAAAGCAAAAACAAAATAAATAAATAAAATCTGTGGAAATGATAGTTGTAGGGGTAGTAATGAAATGTGTTGAGGCTCGAGGATTGAAGCTGAGTCACCCTTTTAATATAAAATGTCTGTAGAATATAGAACTGTTAGGTAATGCATCTTAAATAACAGTCATGAACATGGCCATGGTCACATCTGACATCCATATGCATCTTGGGTGAAAAGTATAAGTGAATTCAAAATAATATTAATTGAGGGTGCTTGGAGATCTGATTGCTCAGATCACATTCGGAGGTGGTCTGGGCTGCATATGGTGACATTATTTAAGTGGTGTGTAAATGAATGGGTCTTGGGCCACATTACAGGACGGCTTATTCAACTGTTCGTCATCTGTGTAAGCGATGGTGGTATGACACAAATTAGAAAAGCCCATAGAGATGTATTGATGAGTGTGTTAAACGTTGAGGTGATCTGGTTTGCCTGGAACACACCAAGGAATAGACAGTCTGTATTGTTCTGTTTTCTCTTTCTTCTATTGGGTAGATTAGGCATTGCTGCTTCTTGTGGTTTAAAAACAAAGCATATGGTCTTCAAAAATGAAAACCGTGTGTGTAATTTGCATATAGGGTGGGGAAGTGAGATCCCATCATAAGTGGTCATTCAAGATGCACGAGGAAATGCATTGTAATGTGAGGTGTGAATTGACGTTCATCACCCAAGATGTATGTTAATGCCAGGTTTGAACAGGGCCTTAGTCTGATGTCATCACAAGATACTCATTAGCTTCCAGAGACCATCCTGGTCTCCTTGGTTTCACATTCTGTTTTGCTTTTCTAATCAGTTTGGACCTCCTACATTCAAAAGTAAAGGCTGTTTCACTAGGTGTGGATTAAAACTATATCTGTCTAAACTACTCAATTAGATTTTGATTCACCTGTTTTATAAGATACGCACAGACATTTTTGAATAGGGGAGGGGGGATTCTATCTGACGTACAGAAAAAGCACATGAAACTCACAAGATCAGGTTTGGTCTCATGAGGCTCCACCTTTATCAGTTCCTCAGCCCAATGTCTTTTTGACATCAAATAAACAAAATGTCACATTTGCTCTCCCACAGCCTGGCAGTGTGTACTCAGAGACATCAGATCAACACAAAACAGTGAACGTAATGACCGTGGACCACAAGAATATGTGGAAAAGAATCCTAATCCTAACCTACATAGTAAGTGATTGAGGTGGATTGTTTTTTTTATTTTTTTATTATCGTCTTCAAGAAGAGATGTTCATGCCCACCAATGACCTGAAATTGATTACATACAACCAAGCTAACAATAATATAACTTTTTCTCTTTTGTCTCCTCTTCAGCTTTCACTCCAGTGGACCTGAGTGACCTCAAGAAACGCAACACACAAGACTCCAAGAAGTCCTAGTCTTTCCCATAATGGCCTAGCATAATTTTTTTCTCTTCCCATTATCCTTGGAAACTTTTTTTCCTCAGTCAGCCCTCTAGTTAACAATGCCAACTGTTCACCAAACTCTGGAACATAACTATCCCCCATTTACCAGCTCTTTTGACTCTTCCCAACTATCCTGTCTTTCTGTCAATAAGGAGCCGGGTGTCAAAAACAGAAATTCATATACATTCTTTTATATGTGAATGGGGACTGATGCAAACGGTCAGCAATATATTCTGATGTCTGCAGAAGTACATACGGACAAGCTCTTCACGGGACACAATTAAGATTGCGGTAATAAATACAAAACATGGTTATATTCAAATCTACATTATGGCATGGGCAGAGAACACTGAAGGGCTGATTTACTTTCTTTGGAAGATAGTATAATAGATGGATTGTAGAAATATTAAAATGGTCATACTGAAACTCTTGGAAGCCAAATGCAGTGTAGGAAGCCAACATTTTTAATAAGATTTTTTTCCCTCTCTCAAATGGACTTTATTTTTTCTTTCCCAGTATGCTCCCCCAGTTGAATCCCTAGCCTTGAAACAAAACATTGAATAAAATACTTTTACATAATCTTACTTGCACTGTTTTACATGGACAATGACAAACTTGTAACTAACTGTGGAATAAATTATACACTGCTGAATGCAATGATAATATTCCAGACTACATTATAGTTTGCATTTACTTTTTATAGGAATGTCTATTAATGCATGGCTTTCTATTGCAAATATGGATGTATGGTTGCAAATGACAGATGTTTTAGGAGGCGGGGTAACGAGTCGCTGCGGAATTACGTCATATGTACGTACGGTACTCACGTGACGCATTCCCTATATTGAGCTGGTGCTAGGTTCCCCCATTTTGTTTTCTTTTTCGTTGAGTTGGATCTTTGTTTAGTGCAGTGAGCGTGACCGAAGTCCAGGGCTTATTTTTTTTCTTAGGTTTTTGGTCAGACGTTTTAGTAGTATTGAAAAGAAATAATGACCGACAAAATGGATATGTCTCTAGACGACATTATCAAACAAAACAGGCAGCAGAGAGGCGGAGGCCGCGGTGGAAGAGGCCGTGGCCGCGGCGGCTCCGGCGGTGGCCGTGGTGGTGGTGTCGGGCGTCTCGGAGGCACTGCTGGAGGGTTTGGAGGCCGAGGCGCTGGATCCGGCCCCATGAGGAGCCGACAGAACCTGAACCGCGGTAGAGGCAGACCGACGCCTTACAGCAGGGTATGAGAAAGTTAAATGGATGAGCAGAAAACGAAAACCTCTTGCAACCTGAAAAATGCCTGGGTGACCTCCTTCCTTCAATACAGTAGGCATTGCTAGCTATCATCTAGCTGGCCTACTATTCAACCGAATGTTTCATGGCTCACCGTCGAGTTTTCCTCCAAAAACGAGGGCTCTCTAAAATTCGGTTTATCGTTAATGGAAGTTATGTGCAGTGGTATGTCATTTTCATAACGAGTATCTGTTACGCCGTTTTTTGGAGAAGAGGCTTTTGGAGCGAGTTAGCTTGTCGGCTAGCTAGCAAAAGGTGGATCGTCTGTTAATCTGCAAGGCCTTCGCAGCGCCATTTTGAATCCAGCATCCTAACCATCAAATAATTAATAGTCGTCAGCCAGCGGTAGCAGTGCTTTCCACACCGGTGTGGGAACGATGGCGAAGGGGAGCCACATCACCAACACATGCATCTGAAAAATGAAGATTTTTGAAGATGGGGGGTTTTGATCCTTTCCTTGCTCCGCTGGCTCGGTGGCCCAGCGCTTTGTTTGGGAGTGGCTGGCGGGTTTACGCAACAACGCCATTTAGGCGGCTTTCAACCCATGTGGCTATTATTTATGAACGGAGCAGTGGACTTTAATCCCCCACATCCATGATAGTATTCATTTAAAGCATACACGTTCACTTTTAAGTGTGAATGCGTAACTAGATACCAAAGTCCTAATCAAAATGGCGTGTTTCAAAATGGACGCCCAGATAACCAACATAGAAAGGATGCAGTAGCAGTTCCCTCTAGATAATGTCTCGCTCCATCCCTCACTCATGGACACCTTTACATGCAAGCCCGTTCGTGGCTTGTTAAGAACTCTGGGCGGGCAAGGGACCTCGAGCACCGCTGGAGGCACGGCTGCTTCAGAGAACGACCCCGAGTCCCCGAGGAGCATTTCCTTCGAGATGGCCACCTGGAGGGCCTCTGGTGGAGGCGCAGATGGCAAGAGTACAGTGGGCATTCTTGTAGATAGCTTGGGTGGGAACACTTGGGCTGTGGCTTTAAAAATGGGGATTTTCTGGTATAATGAGTAGTTGTGAACCAGCTGTGCAAATTTATTATTTTATATTATTTGGTTAGGTCTCTAAATGACACTTTACTGGGTTGCATAGTGTAGGCCACATAACTTCAACCATTGGCATTAATTTAGACTTTATTCCCAAAAATTGGTATATTTGCCTGTAGTGATGGGGTGGGCAGGGAATATTTGGGGACCGTCATGGGGGACCTGAGCACCCTGGCCATGTTGGAAGTGGAGCCCCTGCTTGCCCCAACACCCAGCCGTGTGGACTCTGTGATTGACAGAGACAGGGGATCCTGAAGTCAGCAGGTGCGTTGTCTTTCATCTGTTGCAGCCTAAGCAGCTCCCGGATAAGTGGCAGCATGACATGTTCGACACTGGCTTCAATGCCAGTGCAGGAGGAGGTGGAGCTGGTGTGGAAACTGGAGGAAAACTTCTTGTCTCCAATCTTGATTTTGGAGTCTCAGATGCGGATATCCAGGTACTCGCATAGCACATTAAAATTATTTGAAGTTGCATGGGTGTACTTGTCCAGGCACCAAATGTTTTTAAGTGTGGGGACTAATGTTGTATTTATCCACAGGAGCTCTTTGCTGAATTTGGAACGCTGAAAAAAGCTGCAGTCCATTATGACCGGTCTGGAAGGAGCCTTGGCACTGCAGATGTCCACTTTGAACGGAGAGCAGATGCACTTAAAGCCATGAAACAGTACAATGGTGTGCCACTTGACGGTACGTCCAAAACATAATCTAGCCTTCGCGTCGTTTTGACCCTCATCTTTTTAAACACAGGTGATCTAATGGCAAGTTTTGTTTTGGTAGGTCGCCCCATGAACATCCAGCTTGTCACATCGCAGATCGACACACAGAGGCGGACGCCTATGCAGGGGTGAGTGGAATCAGCACCCATGTCGAATGGTGTATAGTTTTTAATATGGCACAATGTATGATTTCTAAAGTATTTCCATGTCAGTCTGAACAGAGGAGGCGGAATGAACAGAAGTCGTGGCAGTGGCTTTGGAGGCATGCAGCGAGGAGGGCGAGGAGGCCGTGGTGCCGGGGGTGCCAGGGGCCGGGGTCGAGGTGGCCGTGGCGGCAGCAAACAGCAGCTCTCTGCAGAGGAACTTGACGCCCAGTTAGACGCCTACAATGCCAGGGTATGTTGAGGACTGACTGGTACATGTTCCTGTCACTCATGTTCACTCGGTCTGACAGCGTTCTTGCATTCCTTTTATCTCCACAGATGGACACCAGCTAGGTGCTGAAACCATTATCACTGGCAGTCTTCTAACAGAAGGATGGTTGCAGCATTGCAACATTAAGAATATTTTACATTGGTGTCTTCGAATGTGATAGGAACACGTGTGTCAGTCTTTTAAATTCTCTGAAGTGTTTTTTACTGTTTGTAAACATTTTTTTTTTTTTTTGAAAGAAAATAATGGTTCTGACTGTAGGTTATAACTGAGTGGGTTTTCCCTGTTGCCTATTTCTTCCTTGTAGAGCAATGTAATAAAATCCCGCCGTGTATATTAACCAAATCCTGTCTGTTTTAAATTATTTGTAATCATGCATTGTGCTCAGTATTTAAAATATAGTTTAATTACTATCTGAGATAATCCAAATGTCTATGGGATGTTGGGAAATGTTGCATGCTATACCAAGTGTGTGTGTGTGTGTGTTTTTTTTTTTTTTTCTTTTCTTCTATAAAAATGCATCCCTAGGACAGCAAATGTCTTCCTATTTGGCTTCACACGTAATGAACCGTATGGGCTATTGCTTTTGGGGTGTCAGTGTTCCAACACTACTCAACCCTTTTGGTCAACATTACCCAAATCACTAGTTCTTTATAGTAGGTAGAAGGCTCTAAACCTAATATTACAGCGTACAGACATGATGTACACTGCTGGCACAACAAGGTTTGTGTTTGAAACCAGAGGACAACAGGAGAGTTAAAGGAACAACAAATACATAAATAAGTACACACAGAAATGCCAATTTAAAAACATAAAATCTTACAATCAGATGGCACCGCT
>JAODUG010000023.1:2918733-2943891 GCA_027564795.1 Aphredoderus sayanus | reverse complement strand
CCCCCCCCCCCCCCCCCCCCCCCCCCCCCCCCCCCCCCCCCCCCCCCCCCCCCCCCCCCCCCCCCCCCCCCCCGTCCCGGGGCATCTGTAGACCTGGCTGAGAGACACTTCATCCACTGAGAGAGCGAGCGAGAAACTCTATCCTGCTGGGATATTGAGTTAAATGTCAGTCCTGCAGTGAGGGAAGGACGGGACGCCCAAATCCCAGAGGTCAGGACGAACGACAGCTGAGGAGTGAGAGAGAGAGAGAGAGAGAGAGAGAGAGAGAGAGAGAGAGAACGAGAGAGAGAGAGAAAGAGAGAGAGAGAGAGAGAGAGAGAGAGAGGGGAAAATAATTAAATAATGTTTTTGAGAACAGAGAGACTGGAGGATTACTCATAGTAATGTAGTTTTCATTTAACCAATAGGATCAGGGACTTATCGTATTGTTAATTTTAATATGTATTTGATTAATGAGCATTGTGTAGCATCTCTCTGCCATGCATTTTAAACATCAATTACATCACTGTCCATTTTCCTGGTAATTCAACAGACCATTTGAAAATGTGTCCTTTTGCTCACGTGTCTGAGTCCATCCCACACTATGAGGTTGGTCAGGTTTGAGCTGATTGTGCACATTTGCATCATCATTTAAAACATTTGACAGGCTTCACCAATTAGTCATTTTGAAATATAGTACATGATAATAGATACTAAATGATTTGACGCTAAATTCAGATAATGAGTCCAACTAAACTATAATGAAGTGAAGTATTGCTGTTATTCATACCGGTGGTCCAGGTCAGTAAACAGCTGACTGGAGGTCAGCACTGCAAGGAAGCCTCCATTAATAGAGCATACTGTTAGTATTAATATATTATACAATAACGGTGTATAATGTCCATCTAGTTCACAGTTACTTTAGTTTTCTAACATCATTACCTTTAATAAATGCTGATATATAATATGTTTACAGGATTACCTTAAAAACAAGTGTATATACAGTAGTTCTACTGTTACACACAATGCACGTTTCCAGATGTATTTATGAAATACACATGAGCTGCAGCAGTGAACAACCTTTGATCATAGTATGCATGTGACTGCACAATATAGTAAACATGCTTATAAAGTAAATATATACTAAATAAAATGATGTGAGTGATGTGAGGAACGTGATGACAGGTTGTGTATATACAGTGTAATAACTGTACATAATTATATAATTCCAGCTGAATAAAAGCATTCCCACGTGTGTGTTTTGTGGGGGCCGTTGTAGTATCAGAAATAGTTGTGTGTCGGCTGTGTTGATCAGGAGACACAGGTGGGACACACACCTGTCAGAGTATTGATTCCCAAGCAGAAACAAATCATAAATCTATACTCTAGTCTGACAAACCACCTTCTGGCTCTATATTAGTTTGACTCAGAATACCAGTGTATTTTTACCAATTATATTTGTGACTTGAATTAGATGATTTTTGCTTTTTCACAGTTAGTCAGAGCCCTACTCTGTTTGATGGAGAGTGACTCTCCCTCCCTCTCTCTCTCACACACACCGTTACCCTTGTTATTACCATTCACATTTTAAATTGACTCATAAAGTCTGTGAGCAGATACAACATTTCAGTTTTGTCATAGTGTCAGAATGCCCACCCACCTCCCTCCCTCTCCTTCCTCAGCAGAAACCAGTCCAGTTGAGCTGTCACTCAATGGTCCCTAACCCCCCTTCTCCCCCAGCCTGGCCCCCTGTCCTCCTACGGATGATGTCCTGTCTCTCTCTCACCTTCTTTCCTATGCTTATTCCACTGACCATGCATGTTCCAAAAACAGACCGGTAACCCCACCATCCCCCCCTCCCCCTTCAAACACACACACACATACCCTGCACCCAACTGTACCCCCCAACCCCCAGGCCTTCCAGATACCCCTCTGCTACACCCTGTCCTCAGTTCCTGTCCACTGCCTCACCTCCCTTCAGCTCCACCCACATCTGCCCCCCCCGAGCTGGAATGCGGGTGGCAGAGGGCGTGGCTGGGGAGGTCTAAGGGGGGTCAGAATGGTGGGGGGGGGGGGGTAGTCTGTCCAATATAAAACAGTGCCACAGTGTGCGTCTAGTCGCTCTTTCTGTCAGTACAGCCTCAGAGGCCTACAGGACCGTTTGGACCAATCAGAGAGTGAGATCACAGGGATAGCGGCAGCGTTCTGACATGGAGAACGGCCACACCAAGAGCCCGGCGGAATGCCTGGCCCACTTTGGCGTGAACGAGAACACGGGTCTGACGCCTGACCAGTTCAAGAAGAACCTGGCTAAATATGGCTACAATGGTATGGACAGGCACCTCAGAGCACACACACAGACCGGTCCTCTAGTGGAGGCTGTAGCAAGGTTTTTTGGGCGTAGCGCGTTGGGGAACAGCTGATGGAAGCAACATGGAGAAGTTTTGAGGAGCTATTTAAAGAGAGCGAGCGAGAGAGAGACAGGTGAAGGCTCAAGAAGCCTCCTGGTTGAAACACGGACGGGAGACAGATTTAGGCTGGGGGGTGTCAGGTGGGGTGGGGGAAGGGGGGGGGGGGGGTTACCCTGCTATAGGCCAAGTAGAGTCAATACAAAACAGCACAACTTAATATTATTAAAACAATAGCCTATTGTGTAGATCAAAGAGTCATGATTCCACCAGAAGAAAGCATCACTGAAAATATAGAATGCTTGGAAATGACGTTACAGTCAAGGACTCTAACAACCCATTTTAACATCTTATGCAAATGTACCATTATTTGATCTTAAATATCTTTACTGACCAAAACTATTCTTTCTGTGTCTCCTTACTGCAGAGCTGCCTGCTGAGGAGGGTAGGTGTTTACACACACACACACACACACACACACACGCACACACACACGCACACACACACACACACACACACACACGTTATAACTGATAATGAAAGCATTTTCTATCAACATCTAGACATTCTTGGATAAGAATATCCTCTGACATTGTTTTATTTTATATCAGATTATGATTTCAATACTAGTTTGTTTATTATTAAGAGTTTATATGTGAGTATTATTTAATAATTATGTAATAATACTAATTGTAGATAAGGATATGATCTACAATGACTAGTGTGATGAGATTCCTATCTAATCACACTATTGATCTGCAGGTAAGAGCATCTGGGAGCTGATCATTGAGCAGTTTGAAGATCTGTTGGTCCGAATTCTGCTGCTGGCTGCCTGCATCTCTTTTGTGAGTCTCTCTCTCACTCTCTCCCTCACACACTTTCTCTCTCACCCTCTCCATCTCTCTCTCACACACACTCTCTCTCACTCACTCTCTCATACACAGACTCTCTCTCTCTCATTCTCTCTCACTCACTCTCTCCCTCTCTCTCTCACACACACACACACACACACAAACATTTAATCTTATAGGAAATAACAATACTATATTTCACATGTTTATATGAGATTTGTGATATATATGAGAAGTGTTAATATCTTTAATACGTGATTCAAGCATGAATTAGCATTAGCCCAGACAGTATTTTTCAATATGGGTATGGCTTATAAATAGGATTTCACATACGTGAAACTGAAAACCCTCAGCTCTCACCTGCTGTGTAACTCAACACATACACAAACACACACACGCTCACATGCACCAACGCACACGCACATATAGTGTGTAAATAGTTAGGAGGCGTAAGGAGGGGCGTCTCAGTTGTCAGATGACCTTAGAAGGTGAACGAGGAGTCTGGGGTCACGAGGAGGGCCGTTATTTTAAGACTCCTCGGGTCTCAGGAAGAAACTGAATCCTGCAGGAAAGGTCAAACAGCAAGGAAGAGGAGCGATCCAGATCATATTCATATGGATTATAAAATCGCACACACACACACAAAACACACAAGACACAACACAACAAGTATATAATTAACTAAACACATGAACCATTTGCACTGATAGTCTGATAATAAAACACATTCATAATCTCATAGTTCATATCCTGTATTGTGGAGGACGCCATGTCTCACCTCTTTCTCTCTCTATGTGCTGTGTGATATCTTTTTTCCAGTAGAAATGACTTGATTTTCCTTTATGTGGTGTAGTTTGTAAGCTGATGTTGTGGATTAAATAAATGTGGTGTTAAAAAGCGCTCTCTCTCTCTCTCTCTCTCTCTCTCTCTCTCTCTCTCTCTCTCTCTCTCTCTCTCTCTCTCTCTCTCTGTCTCTCTCTCTCTCTCTCTCTCTGCTGGGGCTCTATGTGTCTTGCACCAGGTGCTGGCCTGGTTTGAGGAAGGTGAGGAAACTGTCACAGCCTTCGTAGAGCCCTTCGTCATCCTCCTCATTCTCATCGCCAACGCCGTGGTGGGCGTGTGGCAGGTAAAGCATGTGGGCATTGTTACGGGGTTGTCCTCAATTAGGTTCTCAATGAAACTCAAAGACAATGCACACAACGGTTTACATCCAGTCTAGCTTACTGACAGGCCTTCATTCCTGTGTGTGCGTGCGTGTGTATGTGTGCGTGTGACAGGAGCGTAATGCTGAGGATGCCATTGAGGCTCTGAAGGAGTATGAGCCTGAGATGGGGAAGGTTTACCGTTCGGACAAGAAGAGCGTCCAGATGATCAAGGCCAGGGAGATCGTCCCTGGAGACATCGTGGAGGTGTCTGGTGGGTCACACACACACACACACAGGCAGGCAGGCAGGCAGACATCTCATGCTGCATTATCTTCACAAACTCTGCTCTGCCCCCCCAGTCGGAGACAAAGTGCCTGCTGACATCAGGCTGGTGGCCATCAAGTCCACCACCCTGCGCGTGGACCAGTCCATCCTCACTGGTCAGTACCACGTCTGTGCATGCATATGTCCAGGGTGTCTGTTGCCATAGTAACCACCGTCTCCTGTCTCCAGGTGAGTCCGTCAGCGTGATCAAACACACTGAGTCCGTCCCCGACCCCAGAGCTGTCAATCAGGACAAGAAGAACATGCTTTTCTCTGTAAGCACCGTACCACTTCTTGTTCCACCTCCAACGTCAAACAGCTCCCCCTGCTTGCTAAATGTCATTGCCTCTTCTTCTCCTCTCCTTTCCTGTCCTCCTCTCCTCCGCTCTCCTCTCCTCTATAGGGTACTAACATTGCCGCTGGTAAGGCCATCGGTGTTGTCGTGGCGACTGGCGTGGGCACAGAGATCGGTAAGATCCGTGACCAGATGGTTGCCACGGAGCAGGAGAAGACTCCCCTGCAGGCCAAGCTGGATGAGTTTGGCGAGCAACTGTCCAAGGTGATTACCCTGATCTGTATAGCCGTGTGGGCCATCAACATCGGACACTTCAACGACCCCGTGCATGGAGGATCCTGGATCCGCGGAGCCGTCTACTACTTCAAGATCGCCGTGGCGCTGGCCGTGGCCGCCATCCCCGAGGGTGAGGCACAGACAGATAGGGATGGGGGATGCAGGGGCATGATGATGCATGCTGTAGTGCCTATAGGCTACACTTTTACACAAAGGCATGAGGATACAATATGACTGACAGGGGAAGCTTTGGACCAGTAATGCTGAACTACAGATTGTGTCTATAGTGTGGGACTTATCTGATCTTAGGTCTGCCTGCCGTTATCACCACCTGCCTGGCTCTGGGTACTCGCCGTATGGCCAAGAAGAATGCCATCGTGCGTAGCCTGCCCTCCGTGGAGACCCTGGGCTGCACCTCTGTCATTTGCTCTGACAAGACCGGCACCCTGACCACCAACCAGATGTGTGTCACCAAGGTAGGCTCCTCTATGTTTCCCCCTGCTGGCAGACGGCCTGTGGGGCTCTGCTCTCACTGGCTCATGTGCCCCTGTCTTCCAGATGTTTATCATTAAGAATGTCGATGGAGACCATGTTGATCTGGACGCCTTTGACATATCTGGCTCCAAGTACACACCCGAGGGAGAGGTGTAAGTACATACACCTGGACACAGCATGTACACCAGGACTGGGGTGGTTTATAATAGGTCTGTGTGTCTCTCAGCTCCCAGGGAGGCGCTAAGACAAACTGTAGCACCTATGATGGCCTGGTGGAGCTGGCAACCATCTGCGCCCTGTGCAATGACTCGTCTCTGGACTACAACGAGGTAGAGCTCAGACCGGACCGGCTGCTAAACCGCACAACTAGGTCTGGTGAAGTTCAGAGGTCATGTTTTACCTGCGCTCTGTGTGTCTTTAGGCTAAGAAGATCTTTGAGAAGGTCGGCGAGGCTACAGAGACTGCTCTCTGTTGCCTAGTGGAGAAGATGAATGTCTTTAACAGCAACGTGAAGAACCTGTCTAAATCTGACAGAGCCAACGCCTGCTGTAGCGTACGTCTCCACCTGCATGGAGAGAACCTCCACCTTGTTGTCCTGCCAGTCAGATGCATGCCTCATGCCCAGTCTGATCTTTGACCTCCAAATGTCTCCAACAGATCGTCAAGCAGCTCATGAGGAAGAACTTCACCCTTGAGTTCTCTCGCGACAGGAAGTCCATGTCTGTCTACTGCACCCCCACCAAGGGCGATGGTGGAGCCAAGATGTTTGTCAAGGTCATTTTCTTCTGCCCACTTCCAGCCTTGTCTAGTTAATGTGCACGGTCCTTAATCCCAGTTCCAGTCTCAAAGGCCTTCACAAGTCTATATGTATATACACCTTGGCTACATGACCTTACCATCATTTAAACCTTGCTCCATAGGGTGCCCCAGAGGGTGTGATTGACAGGTGCACATATGTGCGTGTTGGCACCACCCGCGTGCCTCTCACCGACCCGATCAAGGAAAAGATCATGACCGTCATCAAGGACTGGGGAACAGGCCGTGACACCCTGCGTTGTCTGGCTCTGGCCACCCGGGACACTCCCCTGAAGGTGGAGGAGATGAAACTGGAAGACTCCACCAAGTTTGGTGAATATGAGGTGAGGAGCACTACGTCTGAGGTCTGGAGCAGGCCTGTGGTTACTCTCTGATGGCTCAGCCTTTAATGTTAGACTAGGATGGGCTAAGAGATACAGCCAGACTGTATTGACTGATATGCTTTACAGCTTCTTAAATGGACAGTAATGAGTACAACACCCTCCCATTGGTTTACTGACGTGATACTGTATGAATGACCAGACTCTGTCTCTGTCTTCCTTCCCAGACTGACCTGACCTTTGTCGGCTGTGTGGGTATGCTGGACCCCCCTCGTAAGGAGGTGGTTGGCTCCATTCAGCTCTGCAGAGCTGCTGGAATCCGTGTGATCATGATTACTGGTGAGTTTTACCTTGGTGTAAGCTGTTCCTATAAACAGGTACTTTAGCCCACTGTAACCCTAGAAGTACACCTGGCACAAATGCACTAGGCTCATGTTTTTACCTGCTGCATCCACTGTTGCATGTAGTTTCCTCCAGGTTGTTGTAGATGCTTTATTGTAGCATTACAACATAGAATATCGACAACTCACCTCGTTCATGTTTACAAAAGTGTCTCCTGAGACTCCTCCCACTGTGCACCATGTTAAACCTGAGTAAATTAAGCCATTCCAAAGGCAGATATTTGCCTCTGAAACAGTGTGGCATTCAGTCAAAACACATTTGAATGCTGCGCTCTGCCTGCACAGCTGCATGTAGTGTAGGGGCCAAAAATACTGTGTGGCAATGGGAGTGTTCTGTTATGACACTCCACAAATAGACGTGTTGAGCCATGTCCGTGTCCGGTGTAGCGGGTGTAAATGACTTTGGAATAAAGTGTGTGCTAAATTGCTCAATTGTGCATTAGGTATAAATGAAGTGACATTTCAACCATACTGATCTTGCTATAAATGTTAATTCAAACTGCTCAATAGTGTTCATTTTAAAGGGTTATCATGTAACATGTCAAATTGGGTTTTTGTTGTCAGTGACTTTACGAGGTTTACAGAGTCTTCTCCACCGCAGGTGACAACAAGGGTACCGCCATCGCCATCTGCCGCCGCATTGGAATCTTTACCGAGGATGAGGATGTGACCGGCAGGGCCTATACCGGACGCGAGTTTGACGACCTCCCCAGCCACGAGCAGGCTGAGGCTGTTTGTAGAGCCTCCTGCTTTGCCCGCGTGGAGCCCTCTCACAAGTCCAAGATCGTGGAGTTCCTGCAGGGTCATGATGAAATTACTGCCATGGTGAGAACATGCGATATGCCACATCTGCATCACAGTGTCTCCATGAGGTCTTGTCCAATCACTGACACAGTCTGTTTTTACATGTCGACATTTAAGTGTCAACATCTAACCTTTGTTATCTCCATGTCATTGAACTTATGGACCACACCATCTATGTACATCTGAACATAAGTCAGGTTTTGATGAAAGATGTGATGATGTGGAAACCACGTGGAAACCACGTTGCGTTTAGTTGCAACTGTAATTTAAGAGAACCTGAGACCTCTCCTGTCTTCCTCCAGACTGGTGATGGTGTGAATGATGCCCCTGCTCTGAAGAAAGCAGAGATTGGCATCGCCATGGGCTCTGGCACTGCCGTTGCCAAGTCCGCCTCTGAGATGGTCCTGGCTGACGACAACTTCTCCTCCATCGTGTCTGCTGTTGAGGAGGGCAGAGCTATCTACAACAACATGAAGCAGTTCATCAGATACCTAATCTCCTCCAACGTGGGTGAGGTGGTCTGGTGAGTGGAGATCTGGCCACCCATGTACTGGTCTTACTGGGGATAGGTTGCTGGCCTGTTGTGACCATCCTGGTGTTCCAAGCGCCACAAATTTGATCAGTCTGAAAACTCCTTTTAAGTAATCTGTCTGAGAAGCAGTCCAGCTTCAGATAATCCCAGATATACAAACACAGGTGCTAGAAGACAATTGGACCACTGTCAGTCAATCCAACATGAGGATGATTTACAAACACAGTCACTGTTGCTGTGGGCACCAACTGAGCTATCCACCTGGATGCTGGTGGGCAGTTCTCACCAGTATCAAATGGCTTTCATTGGAGAGTTCCCAAACTGATTTGCTTTCAAAATCAGGTAGGTTTCTCCAGAATACTTACATACCTGATGTCTTAGTCTGATAGCTCTCTTATTGGAGAACTGCCATGGGTGGAGATGAACATGTTCACAATGCTTTATTTTTAAACACATATTATGGCATGAGTTAAAGGGCTTAATTCTCTATCCCTCAGTATCTTCCTGACGGCTGCCCTCGGTCTTCCTGAGGCTCTGATCCCAGTCCAGCTGCTGTGGGTCAACCTGGTGACAGACGGTCTGCCAGCCACAGCTCTGGGCTTCAACCCCCCCGACTTGGACATCATGGGAAAGGCCCCTCGCTCCCCGAAGGAGCCCCTCATCTCCGGCTGGCTGTTCTTCAGATACATGGTCATTGGAGGTCAGGAGCCCTCTGCACTCCAGCATTCCCACAGAATTTCTACTCCGTCAGTACCTGTTCTGCTCCACCAGGTTCTGCTCCACCTAACCTGCTGGTGAATGTTGATGAAAACTATATTAATGACCTTACTTAATGTCCAGGTTACGTTGGTGCCGCTACTGTTGGAGCTGCTGTCTGGTGGTTCCTCTATGACACGACCGGACCTGGGCTCACCTACTATCAGCTGGTAAACACTAGTTTGTCCCGTCATGCATTATTGTAAATTGTAAAAATGTCTGCAAATATAGCAGCATGATTATTTGATATTGTTGTTGTAGTTCTAACCCTTACTCTTTGTGTGTGCATGCAGTCTCACTTCATGCAGTGCCATGAAGAGAACGAGGACTTTGCCGGACTTGACTGTGAGATCTTTGAGGCATGTCATCCCATGACAATGGCTCTGTCTGTCCTGGTGACCATCGAGATGTGCAACGCCCTCAACAGGTACACACACATACGCACGCACACATACTGAGATAGAGCCTGAGATAGTAGAACTGTGGATAGTGACTATCTGTCTCTCGGTCTGTCTCTTGTCCAGCCTGTCAGAGAACCAGTCTCTGGTGCGTATGCCCCCGTGGAGTAACTTCTGGCTGCTGGCCGCCATGACACTGTCCATGTCCCTCCACTTCATGATCATCTACGTGGACCCCCTGCCCGTATGTGCACACACACACACACACACTCCCAGTACTTACCACGCATAAACTGATACATGTCTCTTGCTGGGCGGTAAAATAATCCAGACCGTTAATGGGCCTGACCCATCCTTGTGTGTGTTTGTGTGAGCAGATGATCTTCAAGATGACCCACCTGTCTCCTGAGCAATGGATGATGGTGCTCAAACTTTCGTTCCCTGTCATCCTGATTGATGAGGTCCTCAAGTTCATTGCTAGAACCTACATTGAGGGTACGACACGCAGTTTTACAATAAACCACTAATCTCTCCCATAAACTATTTATTGATTGATTATTGATTTAACCATATGATATGTTATCTAATAATCCAATCCATGTTCATTGTATTAAATCACCAGAATTATCTATCTATCTTTCTATCTAGCTTTTACTTATACTTTTACTTACCTATTTACTTGTTTCCTTGAATCCTTTTGTCTACAGTATCTTCCATCTAACACACTCTCTCTGTCCACTAACATCTGTAGATTTCCAGGTTAATCCAGTATATTCATTGTTGTAATTTAAACAGGATATCTACTGTCTGTTTATGTTCAGTCCTTTTCAGTTTAGTTTCTGTTTATCTGTCTGGTCCTTAATCCTAGTCCCAGACAAATTTGTCTGTCCTGTCTTTAATCCTGGTTCCGTTCATTTATCTGTCCAGTTCTTAAACACAGTTGTAGTCCATTTCAAGTATCTGTTCATTCCTGTAATTTAAATAACAATCAGATGTATCTGTTCCAGTTTTTTCTTTATTTCAAAATTCTACTTTTATGTATGTACTTTTATTTATGTATTGCACTATTTACAAGAATGGTAACTATACTAAAGAATAAATTATAAGAATGTGTTTAGAATAATCTGGCACTATACTGTATCACATTACATTATTGCAGTCTTTCAGTTGTGTGCCACACTCAGCAGTAACATGGCTTTCATTTAAAAGCACACTCTACAATTTGTGTCCCGAATTTCCCATGTCAAACCAGTGTTAAAATTAAAGCTGCTGAGTGCCAGCCCCCTCCCCAATCACCCATATACACACACACACACGCATGCACACAGCACAATCATAGGCTCACACAATTAACTCGGTTGTTTTGTTAATTGCCTGTTGTGTACTAACTATGATGAAGATCTCAGTCGGATTATGTATTAACACATATTATTTTAATAGTAGTATTAATGTCTACGCTGTAATATAACTATTTACTGATAGTATGTCTTTTTTCCCTTAGCGCCAAATCTGGTATAGAAGAGTTGAGGAAGAGAAAAAGATCGACCAATGAGAGGAGATCTAGAAAGAGCCAGACAATCAGAGAAAGGAGGAGAAAACATGAAAACACATAAAAATCACAAAATTGTGAAAAACCAATAAAAACAATCGGTGGTTCCACTCAACAGGAATACTTCATATAAGTTTTATTCTAAGAAGTAAATGTATTAAAGGTGATTTTTTGTTAAACTTGGATATTGTTTCTGTCCCGTCTATATTATCAATGTATTAATAATCAAAAATAACGTTATTGGATAATTGGTTAGATGTTAGTCCTGAAGGGAATATCAGTGTCCTTCATCTGGCATTCGTAGTCTTCATCAAACATAGTGGACTGTTCTGCTGTGAAGTGATTGGTCCAATCGCCAACCTCACCTGCACACATATGGTTATCAGTTTTTGGTTAGCAGAGCTGCCTCTACGGGGTGATGCTCGACAGTAAACATTGCTCTGAATGGAGATGTTACGGACAGACAGACCTTTCCTCATGAAAGGTGAGATCTCATGTTTGAAGACAGTATCAGGTATGAACGTGTAGTTTGCCATTGGGTTTTCTTTCATGCTTTTGAAGGACGTCAGTGATACAATGCGGCTGATTATGTCATCTGAGAAGGATAGGCCCAGATAGCGCATAATCCGCTCTACCTCCCGCCGAGGATTCTGGGAAAACACAGATGTGAAAGTGTGGTGATTGCTGAAATTGCACCCTCAATCAATCATCTGCTAGTTGACTCTAGACCATCAACAGGATTCAGTATCACCATAGGTCCTACTGAAGAAATTTCTAGCTGCTCAAATAAGATATGTGTCGTTAATCCATGAAATTGAATGGTCTGTCACATTTGCCTACCATCTTGAATGACTAACAGGATACGGTCAACAAATACAAAACAACTCACACACAAACTAAAATGACAAGTTTATAGGAGTCATTCCATGAAAAACAAATTATTCTTGTTCTTGAAAATAATAAGGTCAATGTGACTTGAAGATGTAGATGAAAGTGGACTGGTACCTTCCCGCTCTGTAATGGCCATAGAAGAAAGAGGTGAATTAGAAAAGTGCATGCTTTTTACATAGAAGCTCCTCACAGTTTCTATGATAACACCCCTATGAGGATATGCCTGCCCATAGCCATCTACAGTAGTATTAGCAAAATATAAAAGCTACAAGGAACTGAACTTGATCGCCAGTATGCACACCATAAGTAAAGATTTAATGTTCAACATTTACAGTTGACCAAATCTGTTAACCTAGGGTTTGATAAATGGTAGGCTACTATCGCATATGCACAACTCAAGTCATCTAGGTTGTCAGTGACATGCAGTCAGTATAGGGTATCAAGAACATAACGTGCACATCTACTGGGGTTGTATATTGGGGTCGTATATATTAACTGTACAGTATATAGCTGGAAATGTTTAAAGTCAACCTAAAGACCTACCTATTTAACCAGGCTTTTAACTGTATGGACTGTATTAACTGTATTTTATTTGATTTTAGTTATTAGCTAATTTATTTTAAACTTTATTTATTTATTATATCGTTACTATTAACCTTTTAAGCTTTACGGTTCTTTTAATGCTTTGCTTCTAGTGTGTGCGTGGAGGGGGTGGGGGTGGCACATGTCAGTTCAGTTCTCTGGCAGCAGCCGGCATTTGGGGGCGGGGGGTTAGGTTTGTGTTTCCGGTGTTTCGTTTTGGCCATCCTTTGGCGCTGGGGCTTTGGGATTTTGGGATCCTTCTCTGGTGCTTCTTTTTTTAGTCGGATTATGGAGATTTGGGGATGGTCGGGGTGTGGGTTTGTGCAGTGATGTGTTCTGGATCTCTGGTCGTGCGGTTCTGGGGGCGGATCATTGAGCACTGGTTTGGTGTGGTGTGGTGTGGGTTGGGTGGGTGGATTATCTTTCCCTGGTTGGATGCTCTGGTATTGTGGGGTGGGTTGCACGCCTGCCAATGGTCTGGCCTGCTGATCAGGTGGCACTTTTGTCACTGCCGTGGGTGGGGCTTAGTGGGCGGTATCACTGTGGTATTGAGTGATTTGATCCATGACTCATTTTTACATTGTCTTCGGTATTCTATCTTCTAACTGGACATAGAGGGATGGAGGAGTAATTTGGGGCTTCAAGGTTTTGGTTCTTTAGGGTGGGGCCTTGGATATTTGGGCTTGGTTCTCTGTTTCTCTAGACGCTCGTTTGTGGTTGGAGGGTTGGACTTATTGGCATTGCACAGATCGTGTTGGTCCATGTGATGTTTGTCGGTTCAATTTTTCTGGCTACAGACGGGTGTCTGGGGGGCTGGAGGGCTGTCTGGGTGTCCAGGGTTTTGTTTTTGCTGGCTTTGAGGGACTGAAACTTTACCATTTCTCCATTCTTTCTGTTTACTGGTCGGGGATATAGCATTGTAGTTTATTATTACCATTGAAGGTTTTGGGAGGTGCGTTGTGGGTTGGGTTATTTGATGCTTATGTGGTGTCGTCTCCGGGGTTCCGCTTTTGGTGGTGGCATGGTGGTGCCTGGTTGGAGGGCTGGATCGTGGGTGGGTGTGTGTCCTGTCCGGCAGTGTCTGGGGGTTTCGCTGGGGGGAGGTGGTCCATTTAGTCACCTGAGTTGTGTTTATGTTAGGTGGTGCGCCCCTGGTGCCACATTGTTGGGAGTCTGGGGTATGTTATTGTGTGGGCTCATTCCTTCAGTGTCTTCGGTTTGTGGTGGCCTGGAGGGTCAACCACGTCCTGGGCCACACCTACAGAGAGGGCTGGTCTGGGAAGGACGCTATTTCCCCGACAGCTGCCTCAATCAGTGGAAGAACACCAGCTGTGGCTACGTATCTAATCACCAAGATGGCAAGATGAAAGGACCTTCCACCAGAGGATCAGGAGAGAGCAAGTGGAAAGACCCCGCAGGAAGACAACGGCTCTACCTAACAGATACCGGATTTACGCCTCGGATGTTTGGGCTTGATTTTCTGCTTTCCCAGGTACTTGATTGTGTTTGCTTGTTTGTGAGGGTTGGGCTGATTGGCATTACATGGGGTGGTATTATTACATTGTTGTTGTTTTATTGTTTTTATTGGTTTTGTAGTGTGAAGCATTTTGTGTTACATGTATTTGTATGAAAAGTGCTATATAAATAAATAAAGATTGCTTCATTGATTGATATAAGAACAGTCCCGCAGTTGACCTCAACAGAGGCGGTAATATAGCGGTGGAAGGAACACTTTGAGGAACTTCTGAATCCAACTATCGTAGAGGCAAAGTTGGAGGCTGATGCGGGATGATCGTTAATTACCCTGGCGGAGGTAGTCAAACAACTACACAGTGCCTCGCAAGGATTCTGGAGGGGGCTTGAGAGTATGCCCATCTGGTCTACATGTGTTTTGTGGATCTGAAGAAGGCATATGACCAGGTCCCCAGGGAGATACTGTGGGAGGTGCTGAGGAGGTGCTGAGGGCTATCAAATTACTGTACACCGAAAGCGAGAGCTGTGTCTGGTTTCTCGGCAGTACATCAGAATCGTTCCAGGTGGGGGTTGGTCTTCGCCAGTGCTGCACTTTGTCACCAATTCTGTTTGTGATCTTCATGGTCAGGATATTGTTGTAGTTGTGGTGGGGAGGGGTTGCGGTTTGGTGGCCTAGGGATCTCTTCGCTGCTTTTTACAGATAATGTGGTCCTGATGGTATCATCGGTCCATCGCATCCGAGTGTGATGCGGCAGGGATGAGGATTAGCACCTATAAATCTGAAGCCATGGTTCTCCGCAGGAAACCGATGGAGTGCCTACTCTGGGTAGGGAATGAGTCCTTACCCCAAGTGAAGGAGTTCAAGTACCTCAGGGTCTTGTTCGCAAGTAAGGGGACATTGGAACAGGAGATTGATTGGAGATGGGAGTGGTATTGCAATTGCTTTACCGCACCGTGGTGACGAAAAGAGATCTGAGCCGGAAGGCAAAGCTCTCGATCTACCGGGCAATTTTCGTTCCTACCTATGGTCATGAAGGTTGGGTCATGACCGAAAGACCAAGGCGTTGACACACATCTCAGCCTCCAAACATTTGCAGGCAGCCTCAGACATTTCGGCTGCCTGGTACAAGCAGCCGAAATGGGTTTCCTCAGGAAGGTGGCTGGCATCTCCCTTAGAGATAGGGTGAGGAGATCGGAGTACAGCCACTGCTCCTTCACATTGAAAGGAGCCAGTTGAGGTGGTTTGCACATCTGGTGAATATGCCCCCTGGGCCCCTCCCTAGGGAGGTGTTACAGGCACGTCCAACTTAGAGGATGCCTCGGGGAAGACCCAAGACTAGGTGGAGAGATTATATCTCCACACTGGCCTGGGAATGCCTCAGGATTCCCCAGTCAGAGCTGGCTAATGTGGCTCAGGAAAGGGAAGTTTGGGGTCCTCTGCTGGAGCTGCTGCCCCCGCAACCCGACTCCGGATAAGCCGTTGAGGATGGATGGGTGGATGGATGGATGGATGGATGGATTATAAATATAATTATAATCAAATGCGGTTTATTTTTCAGCTAAGGTAACGTGTATCCTGTGCATAGGGCATTGAGCTTTGATATACTTATGCTAACTGACTAACACTAAATGGTAAATTAAGTACAGTTTAAAGGCCTACATTGATTTATTACAATAATAAATAAATAGGTATGCAAGAGGTAAGATATTCAATTTGAAATGTAAAAAGGGTGGTCTGGAGAGATATAGTGTCATCATCAAGTGTTGTCATCAACACGAACTCCTGGTTTGCAAGGTCAACTTCTGTGCTCCTACTAGCATGTGTAAAATGTCAAGTCAATCATTAGCTGTCAGGGGTCTCAGTGGTTACATGGAAACAAATCAGAATCATGAAAGTTGTGTGCTGCTAGCAACCTAGCAGGCTAAACATGCATGCTACTTTCTTTTAAATGAGCTTTTAAAAGTACCAAGTTTTAAATACTGTGCCTAATACTAGTACAGTAGACTACTAAGCCCACAAACCCATCAAGTATATCACCATACCCATAAATAGTGTATTTATGAATATGAGGAAATACCTGATAAGGTTGTGGCACTCTGACAGAGCTCATAAAGATAGCATCTAAATTTTCTTGGGTCATATTGACCCTAAGACAATATACTGTTTCTGTGGGAGCTACAATTCAAATAATACATTTACCCCACCCCAAATTTCCATTTTTGGGTGATTTTATGAAGCTACATAGGAGGCCAATAAGGCCATGTACTTATTACCATTATTTTGGGTCATAATGTCCTCAGGACGGTTAATGCATGGGAAACTCCTGAGTTATGTAGATTCTAACTCATAGACCCTGGAAAAAACACAGTTGTTTCACAACTAAACGTCAAAAGATAACAAAGCCATAGTGTATGGAAACCAAAGCCATAGTGTTTTTATAATAATGGAGTCAGTGTCAAATTGTTTACACTGGATAATGTAACTATCCTACCTCCTTCATGTCTTCATAGAAGAGGTAAAGAATGTTCCTCCTCTCTCTCTCCTGCCAATAACCTTTCACATGGTCGTACCACGAGCCCCATCCTACTGCAAATAAGAAATACTAGGATTAGTACTTAAAGTTCGGCTCCCAAGTATTAACAGTGCTAGTAGTATTGGTAGCCTACTTACAGTCTCCTTTCATAAACCTGTGGATGTACTCCTCCCAGGTACCGGGGTCTGGTTGGGATTGGTTCATGCGGTCAAAGTGAAAATAGCTCACCAGGTTGTCTTTAGCATTGCGTGCTACGTAGATGGTCTGAAGAGGGTTAGATAACAGTAGTGAATTATTTCTACTGTACAATACATGTACTAATTCTGTATTACATCACATTTACTACATACTGTAACTATATTAACAGTAGCTATAATCCATACTATGTATGTACAAGAAGTATTATATACAGAAGTAACCAGTAGTAAATGTACTACATGTACAGACTGTCCTTCACTGGGACCAAGTACCATACTTTGCAATTGTTTTCCCAGAACCCCTCAGGAACGAGCTGGAAGGGGAGGTGGGTCTTGATGACACGAGGGGGGGGCATCTCTTGCAGCAGATCCAGACCTGAGAGATGTATGCAAATATATACACATTTCTTTTTTATACACAGAGACAGACAGGTCAAGCAGACAAATAGGCAGACAGACTGACCAGAAGGTATAGGTGGAGGGGAGCAGATCTCTAGGAATGGGATTCGTACGGCAGTTGGCGCTCTCCTGCATGTCTCTGCATCTCCACCATGGAGCAGCAAGTCCACAATCTCCTGAGTCCATGTGGTTCCTGACACACACAAGGTTGGTACATTAAAATAGAAGATGAATATTAAGTGATCCATGTAGCCTTTAAAACAAAAACATAAAATAAACGTCTTGAATGCATACAGCACACTTCCAAATATTTTTGTTTTGTTTTGTGTACTCCAATGGTTTACGTTACTAATTACAAAAATTGCCATGTAATATGTATTCAGTAATTTAATACATTCCAAAGTTGTATGACGCAACCCTGCAGACACACTAAAATGTTTGCTTAAATTGCCCCATTAACATATTCAAAGAATGAAAGATATACCGGTAGCTCTCATTTCAAGGGAATTGTCAGTCAGTGCATGTGACTGTTGTAAAACTGTGACAGATTGCAGGTATATCCTGCGATGTTATCAGGGATGGGCCAAAATACATCTGAATATATTTTTATCTAAAATACAAAACACCCTAATTCTAAGTGTATCAAAATAAACTACAACACAAAATATTGTTTTTTATAATAAATATTATTTTTTGTTGTTGTCAAATTCAGATAATATCTCATGGTATGCTAGCTTTAGTGTTCACGCTGAAAAGATTATGTGGTGTTTCTACATGACTGTGTTTCTGTAAATAGGAACACAAACAAAGTGATGCAGACGGAAGTACATAACAGCAAACACTGTTGGGATAATTCCCAGCCTTGGCAAAGCAATTTGGGGGGCGGAGCTTCTAAGGGAGCACCCTATGACTTTGAAGAGAGACTCATTTTTGTTTTGATAGAGTTCAAATATCTACAATCTTCCTCCAGCATCACTGACCACCTTTAATAGATTAAATTAAATATTCTGACCAGCCTGTTACAGTGCCATTAGTGAAGAGAAACGCTAACATTAGGCAGCTACATCTAATGTATTGTTGTGCACGTCACTCTTGATATGCTATTCCTGGCTATCGTGGACACCCTAGATAATTCAAACTGTGTTTATGCTAAGGCAGCTTACCAGCAATCAAAAGCTAGGTTTACAGATTTGTTAAACATCTGTAAATGTTAAACATTAAACATTTACTTGTGGTTTGCATACTGCCAATCAACGTAGCTTGTATATTCTCTGTACTTTCCTCCCTCCTCACACCAACCACCCCCTCAGCTGATAACTTCGTAAGCTTCTTCACAAAGAAATTAAACGACATCAGCAACACCTTTGCGCCTCCGGCGACTACCTGTCCTAAAACGTCAGTCTGCAACTTATTGCCTTCTCCCTCCTCTCCACAGAAGAAGTCCAGAACCTCATGGTATCCAACCAGGCTACCACCTGTCCTCTGGAACCTATCCCCATCTCTTCTCCAAGCCATCTCACATGACCTCCTACCATTCCTCACCTCCTTGATCATCTCTTCTTTGTCCTCAGACTTTGTCCCAGCGGCCTTCAAAACAACTAGAGTCAGACCGCTGCTCAAGAAACCAGTCCTTGATGCATCCGCACTCCATATCTACAGACCAGTATACCTCCTCTCCTTCCTGTCAAAAACCCTTGAGCATGCAGTCTCCAACCAACTGTTTCTCTACCTCTCAGACCATAACCTCCTGGACCCTCACCAGTCTGGCTTCAAAGATGCTCACTCCATTGAGACTGCTCATCTCATGGTGACTGAAGCCCTTCACACTGCTAGAGCATCCTCCCTCTCCTCAGTCTGTCACCTGTCTGCTGCATTTGACACGATAAACCACCAGATCCTTCTTTAAACTCTAGCTGAGCTGGGATTGCTATCTCCTGGTTTGGATCTCTGCCTCGTTGATATCAGAGCCTGGATGTCTACACATCACCTTAAACACAACCTCGACAAAACCGAGCTACTCCACCTCCCGGCGAAAGACAATCCTCAAGTGGACCTGTCCATCACCCTTGAGAACACCACGTTGTCCTTCTCCTCTATAAGGAGTCTGAGTCATCCTCGACAACCAACTATCATGCTCAGCAAACATCACCGCTACAGCTCATGCCTGCAGATTCTCACTTTACAACATCAGAAGGATAAGGGCATTCCTCACAAGGGAAGCGACACAACTCCTGGTCCAAGCTCTAGTGATTTCCCACCTGGACTACTACAACTCGCTGTTAACCAGACTACCCGAATGCTCTCCCAGACCCTTACAGCATGTTCAAAATGCCTGCCTGGTATTCAACCAGTTCTCCCACTTAACCCACCTCTTCCAAGAACTTAATTGGCTCCCCATTGCATCCAAACTCCGAGCGACCTCCAAGCAACAGTCCGGTTCCAGGCCCCAGAAAGAGCACTTTGTTTTACTACCTCAGCTGGCCAGCTGGTACTGCCACCGTTACCAGGCCAAGACTCGCTCATCGAAGTCTCAGCTATTCTACATCTGTCAGGGTCCCGTGCGAGTGCAGGCGGAAAAAAAGAACGACAACAAAAAAAGAGCGTATGCTCGAAAAGTTTAGTAAACTTAAAACAAATATGACAAAAAGGAGTCTCTACTCTATTACGACTATTACCAGAAAGCAACACCACAAAGGCAATCTTGAAAAAACAAAAACCCACAAGTGCACAGTGAACCACCCCGGCCTTTAACATATGTACTACATGTAAGTTGCTTTGGATAAATGCCTTATATGTAAATAAGTCCATAGTGCATTGATTGACAACTCTTACAATTCAATCAGTATTGATTGTCGTTTTTACAGTAGTTTCTCATATTTCTCATATATGACCCAGTTCATTCTCATATATATGTTCAGTATGACAGTTATGAGAAATTATGAGATGAGGAAGAGACCATAGGAATACAATGATAAGATCTCGCTCATGCTTCTCAGATTTGTCTAATGAATATCATGAATTCATCTCATGTCCTTCTATTTAGCTTCTCCTTTAAAGTAACTCCTTTAAAAGAGATCAATGGTATACACTACAGTGATGATATCTCTGTTACTTCTCTCTTTATTACTCCTAAGGGTGTTTTAGGAGAAGTAACTTGGACACAAATGAGCACAAAATAATTAAAAACTGTTTGTCTCGAGATCAAAATGAGCAACAGATAAGCAACAGATTTTTACCTATGGGAGGCTACTTTGACAAACACCAAATCTTAACAGGAATGGTAAAGAGCTGTAGAAATGTATGGTATTTTAAAGTAGTTTTAAACTACAAAAATACAAAACACTTACAGTATATTGATACAAAACATGAAGCCATTTTCATCAACCCCATCAAATATTTTGTATTTGAAATACGTATTTCAATTTCAGTGTATCATAAATACTGCCAATCCCAGGATGTTATTATTTATCTGTTTGTTGTCTAACAGACTATACATGGTTTAGTTAAGCCAGACCACACTGGGATAGGTCTAGTTAAATGACATCAGATCAGACCAGACCATACCCTATAGTCCAGATCAGGCTAGAGTGGAAGAACATGAAGGTGTGGTACCTGCTTTAGGGTAGGTAGAGATCAGCAGGTCTGAGGGATCAGGTCTGAATGCCCAGATCTTGTCCCAGTTTGCAGCGATGTGGTTCATGAGGGGGATCCCTCTGATGTGGACCAAGGGAAACCGGTAGATGGAGGCTGCGGCCCGCTGGATGGACTCGCTGTAGGACAACACCTGGTCCTCCTCCTGGCCTCCTGGCTGAGCCTCTCCTGACATGGTCACCTACAGCCTGCTTTAGTTCTGTGACAGACAAGGTCTGTGATGACTGTGTTCACTTCAGAAAGCATGAACATGAACACCAAGTTCCTGTTCGTGTTGCTTGGTTTATCCATCGGCTTCAGTCAAATGTTTCAAATGACATTGTCATGTAATATAGAAAGACTAATCAAAGCATAGATGGAGAGAGAGGTAAGGCTCACCTGCTGTCGTTTATCTTCTTCTAGTTCCTCAGGGCTTCTTCCCAGATTCCAGTTGAGCTGTTAACATTCAGTTCATTCAGAGGTCTTACATAACACCAGTCCTATGCACCACTGGATCTGGAGTTACAGGAAGAGCTTGGGAGTGGGAGGGTCCAAAAGAAACATTCCCGGAGAGAAAGCCAACCAATCACAGCGCTCATTTTGTCTCTGAGGAAGGAGAACCCTCAGCCCCGCCCCAATGCACACACACAATAGAGAATAGTGTGTGTTATGGAAATACGTGCATAAATAGCATACATCTCAGATGTATTGTTTCTCCTCAGACCAGACAGGGGCAGGCGCCTCTGTTGGACACTGAGGGACAAATGTAGCAGGCTGCTGACGTTCCCCCAGGACAGACTTTGGTCTCTACAGGCTAGAGGCTAGACCAGCCCACAGCTGGACTTTAAATGTACACACACATGACAAAACACACCCACCCAGAGAGTATGCCACAGGTTACTAATTTAAAATCAAATCTTAAGCTTTTATCCTGTATTTTATTGTTCTTTACTAAATGTGTTATTAAATATATAAACACAATACATAATAAAATAACAGAAATACAAGATTAAAAACACATTTTATTATCTTTTATATTAACTTTACAGGAATGCTTTCCCAGCAATAAAACATTGTGAAATCTATTGCTAGGCTGTCTGTCTCTCCAGCAGGAAGACAGAGTGTCCAGAGGCAGCAGCTAGCAGGCCTGTCTGAGGACAGAGAGACAAACAGCAGACTGCAGAGGACAGCCCTGTGAGTCTCCCTTCAGTCTGAATAGAAAGACAGGCAAAGAGACAGACAGATGGAGAGACAGACAGGTTATATATCATATCATATGCTACAGTGTGTGTATACTGTACTAAGGTGTGTCTGTCTGCATTTCAACCTTCATGTTGTGGCGGTTGATGAGTCTCAGCATGTTGGACTGACTTCCCCCGGCCACCAGGTGGCGCTGACCTAGCCACTTACAAGCATACACCTGACAACCAACCACAGCCAAGCACCATAGGACAGCCAATAAGATCACACACTGAGACTAATCATGATGAGGTGAGATTAATCAACCAGTTAATTAGTCACACACACACACCTTGGTATCTTCAGCAGTCTCCTGAGGAATGTCATAAATCTTATTGCCAGACATGTAGTCCCACACCTGTCACTCAAACACACAAATGTGTAAGTTCCTTCATGCACAATGTTAATATGTCTGATATGACATATTAATCTGGTAATATACAGTGTATAAACTGTAAGAACATACACTTTTGTATGCTGTGTATACAGTCGTTTTTTAGTTACTGTCTTCTGGTCTGACCTGCAGCTGGTTCTCAGCTGTCCAGGATCCAGTCAGGATTTGGTTCTGGTCAGAATCGATGTGGATCGCCTCCCCGCAGATATGAGGGCCTGAGATTCGCCTGAGACAGGAGAGAAGTTACACACACACGCACATGAGCACACACACACACACACACACACACTTACCTGACTGACTGCTGCTGTCTGCTGTCCCAGAACTAACACACACAAAGACACACATGCACACAGGCACACGCACACGCACACGCACACACACACACACACACACACATTACTGTAGTTGTTTGATTGTTTTGTATCACTGTGTGTGTGTGTGTGTGTGTGTGTGTGTGTGTGTGTTTACCTGAACAGTGTTGTCCCAGCCCCCAGATATAAATTCACTCTCCCTTTCAGGGTGAAAGGTCACAGCAAACACACGTGAGCGATGTCCATCCATCACTGTCCTGAAGACACTGAGGAGCATACACAGACACATTGCATGCGTTGCCTATAGCTCCATGTGCGGTGCCTGTCCAGGTGAGTGTGTGTGGTGTGCAGGTGTGTGCTACCTGGCAGTGCAGGTGAGGACTCTCTGCTGTGTCTGGAGGTCGTACAGGAAGAGGGAGGCATCGGAGCCTCCGGTGGCAGCTCGCTCCCCTGAGCAGGAGACGTCCAGACACAGCGTCTGCCTGTTGGCCTCCTCTACCTCCCCTGCTGCCTCTCCTACCTCCATCTGTGACCAGAGGATGTCTCCTCCCCACGTGTACCAGCAGCGCACAGCCCCGCTGGCGTCTGAGTGGTTGCCGTGACAACACAGTGCAAAAGTTCAAATATGTGTTTTGAACCTTGCAACTGGTAAGGCTGTGCAGGCTCATGTCCATACAACATAAACCACAGTGTATTCTTTTATGAGCTGTGTTATATTGTGTTATATATTGTGTGTATGTGTATGTACTATGTTGTAGTTTTTTTTTATCTGTTTCATGTGTTTTCTACAATACTTGGCCACACCATACTACAAGACCTGGCCACACAATCTTGGTTGTCACAATATTAATTATGATTATATTATTACTACAGGTATTATAAAAATATGATATGTAATACAATAACATAGTATAATATGCCGGTATGTGTTAGATTTGTGCTCAATACTAACAGGTGGCCAGTAGGAGGCAGTGTGATTGGGAGCTGTAGGTGAACCTCAGACCAGTGACAGGCATTGCAGAATATTGAGCGTCTCTCAGAACCCGGACCACAGAGCCTGAATCTAGACTGAAGAGCTAGGACACAAGCCCACACATCATCATCATCATCATCATCATCATACAATGTAAACTGATATCTGGCTCTGCCTACCTTAATGTTTCCATCACTTAGTCCTACAGCCAATAGGGTGCCTTCCTTGTTAAATTGACATCTAGTCACATCCTGCCCACATTCCCTGACAAACAGCAGGAAGAAGAATGTTCATTAATTTTAATGAATATGAATGAGGTGAATTTAGAGGCCCATGGTTGCAGGTTAACCTGCACAACATGAAACAACATGAAAAACTCCTTTTTGAGTCTGAGGGTGGCTGACAAACAAATACACGCCCACTTTGTGCTGCTTGGCCCCCGTCTGGAGCCAGGCTTAGAGGGAGGGCTCATCGGCGAGCACCTGGTGGCCAGGTTTGCCACGGAGCTCAGTCAGGCACAGTTCGAAGAAGCAACGTGGCTCATCCTTTCCATCCTATGGGCCCACCACTCGTGGGATGAACCGTGGGGGTTGGGTGCGCTGTCATATGGGTGGCAGTGAAGGTCAGGGACCTCGACGGCCAGACCCGGGCGGCAGAGGTTGGCTCTGGGGATGTGGAGCGTCACCTCTCTGTGGAAGAAGGAACCGGAACTTGTGCGGGAGGTGGAGTGCTACCAATTAGATCTGGTGGGGCTTACCTCTATACACAGTCTCGGTTCTGGAACCGTACCCCTGGATGGGGGATGGACTTTATTCTACTCTGGAGTTGCCCATGGTGTGAGGCGCCGGGCGGGTGTGGGGATACTCACAAGCCCCTGGCTGAGAACTGTTAAGTTGGAGTTTACCCTGGTGGACGAGAGGGTCGCCTCCTTACACCTAAGTGTTGTGGGGGGGAAAACTCTGACTGTTGTCTGTCAATATGCACCGAACAGCAGTTCAGAGTATTCGGCCTTCTTGGAGACACTGAATGGAGTCCTGTATGGGGCTCCAGTAGGGGATTCCATAGTTCTGCTGGGAGACTTCAACGTGCACATGGGCAATGATGGCGATACCTGGAGAGGCGTGATTGGGAGGAACTGATCTAAACCCGAGTGGGTGTTTGTTATTAGACTTCTGTGCTAGTC
>JAODUG010000023.1:2904395-2918633 GCA_027564795.1 Aphredoderus sayanus | reverse complement strand
CAAAAGAGCCGGCTCTTTTCAGTGAGCTGAGTCAAATGAGCCGGCTCACGAAAAAGAGCCGGATTGCCCATCACTAACTGGCACTAGGCTGAAAATAAATAGCTAATCCAATGCATGAATACATACCTACATAATAATGTCAGGTATAGTGGTCTATGGGAGGTTGTGTGAAGAGCCTACCTGTGGTTTATTTGGGTGACTTCGGGCAGGGCTCTGGACAGGGGTGCACTCCCCTCCAAAGATGTTGCTTGTTGGTCCACCTCGAGGTATGTGTTTCTGCTGCTGGACTGGGTAATCAGGTTCCCCGAATATTCCACTGCTCTTTCCACCTAAATCCACAAATTAAACCCAAGATTTTAGCACATAGACTGTATTTCATTCTGGGGAAGGAGTCATTTCGCTATACTGTCCAGATAATAAAAGCACAACATCCTTTGTCCAAGTAGTGTGCTCAAGGGAAGTATTAGAGCTACAATAAGATATTCCACACACACTACAGACAACATAGCTAAACACTTATGTAAAAAGCTTATTTGGATACTGCAGAAAACAGTCAATGAAACACAGGTCCTCATAAACTTTATGTAACAAAGTAGTTAGCGACTGCAAATGAACGCAATGCAGTAATTGATAAAAGTGCTGCAAGACCCCACAGTTGAAAGTCCTTAGTAGTTCTTATTTGCTCAGGTACTGTATTTTAGTTTTGTACATAGGAACATACCACAATTGTTCAAGAAACTCCTATAGTGTGGATCTGCCATAAAAGTCCTAAAAACATGACTGCAGAATATACAAGATTGTAGACATTGATAAATGTATTGATACATCAATTGGCACATTGTTATATTGAGAGGTTTTTGAAAATATTTGTATACTGTAACACTTTAGCATGTTAAGTATAGCATTACGGTGAGCCTTTTCACAAGATACATATTTGCTAACGCTCCAATTGGACAGGCTAGACTGACCTGGGGGATTGGAGCGTCTGGGGCCTCCTTGGGGTTCTTCAGGCGGTGCAAAAATAGTGGAAGCCATCTTGTTGGGTCTTCTTGACGCTACGCTGTCTTCCTCATAGCCTCCAAACAGGTTACTAGAGCTTCCCCCAGGAGGCCGCAATACTCTGCAGACAAAACACAATGAGAAAAACAACGTACTTATTGAGGAATTCTAATAATGTTTTAATGGCACAGTTTATGTTCCATGTTCTGTTACTTTGGCCATAACAGTTGTCATGAAGTGTATTCACTGCCGTCCATCGCTTCTAACACATACTGTACTTCTAGCTACAGTAAATACTACTGCTGCTCTCTATGGAGGTACATCTAATAGTTCTCCAGTTTGTACATCTCAAATACATTCTACACTATAGTCATTTGAGAATTAGGCTTTAAGTTGGTTTTAAAGACATTTGTTTCATTGAAAATGGTTAGAAGTTTCATCTGCTAGACTATTTACATAGACAAAAATATATTTTCTTGTACCAAATAGGTTTTTAAATGAGTAGAGCTTAATGCACTACAAGATCAAATTAAGCCACTACAGATAGATTTGGAGTATTATAGTAAAACAAAAGTGTTCCTATACAGTAAAGCCTTTACTAGCCAGAGTCCCATTGCTAAGTGTTGCAAAGAGCTAGCCTAGTGTGCATGTGTATTGGAGAATAGTTTGTAGTTCATTATTTAATACGTAGACCTACTAAAACGTTACTGCTCCTGGACTGCTTTCATTATGTTGTATAGAGATGCACCATCAACTTTATCAATAGTCTACATAATTACAGTCAACTACTGATAGTAATGGACTGTCAAATTTAAAAAAGCTCATGATCCTTAACGTAGACCAAGTTGAACAGTGGTGTAGGAACTTTCCACAGATCCCTCCTCTCATAAGAGCTGGCCTGAACAACCCACCATGGATAGATCTGTTAAGTGACAGGGCGGTACCGTACACTCGACAATACCGTATTAACGCTAGACGTAACAAGCCGTATCACAATGACACTTAAAGAAACCGTTTGAAACTTGACACGTTGCAAGACATTCGGAAAAACGGCCTCGCCATTCCGCTTTACTGTGACTGTTTAATAACGTGTCCGTTGCTGCGCACGTAAGTACAGTACCAGTACTACCGTATCACACTTCCGCGGCCGAAAAAGCAGCCTACGCCTGGTAACGTAGTTAGCTGGCTAGCTAAGTCCGGAGTTCGCTGACGGAAATAAATACATTTAAACATTACAGTTATACAGTAATGTTTAAATAAACGACGTCGCAAAAAACACCGAGATTTAATGAGTCGGTTGATATACTGCGGGAAGTGAACCGGACCGTGTACCGCTGACTAACGTACACTACTTTTAACTAACGTAAGGTTGTAAAGAAAGCACCTGATTTTCCATACCCGAATTGCCAACTTAACCTAGAATCAGCATGAATAATAACCTACATATTTTAAAATAAAATACTACCTTCATTACAGTATGTGCCTAACTTGTCCAGTTGTGTTTTTGTTTTACCTTGAACTTGGTTTTGCACTATTGTCCAAGCCCTGAAACATGTTGGTCGAAGTCATTGTTGCAGTTTGTACAGTCACACTCCCGAGCACCTCTGTTGCTTCACCAGCTGGAAGAGCAGCCAATCACTGTGTGTGCCGCGTAACCTGACTAGGTCACTTTAAGTCCGCCCACGTCTGGACAGAGGGTAACTTTACTGGTCCAACCGGGTCCAACGCAGGTTGGTCGAGAGTACAACGAGCTTATTGGTTCAAATGATGTTGGTAGTGCTTACGTCGATTGTGATTGGTCTTATTGAACGTCAATCACATGAAGCGGCACTTGCGAAGCGTTAACGGCGGTGGCTGGACGTCCGGGTAAAAGACCCAGAGAGGCTGTGTGTCAGACAGTGTTGTAGGAAGCCGCAACTGGTCAGCCTGGTTACCGTTCACCTTCACGAATCACAGTGAACGTAGACGAGACTGAGTTAACGAACAACTATGACCGTTGTCAAACGTAGCGAACGTTGTTGCTACTGAACGCACCTATCACGAGCCTCCTCGTCTGTAATCACAGCCTCGACGAAAGTATATCATAATTAATAGTATAATATAGTTCAAATTTAATGAGTTGTATGGAAGTGATACATAAACACTAAGATTGTTGGAACGATTTACATTGATACGAATACAGAAGAAAAATAATTGGTCTTTCCAGACCCAGGGCAATTCCCTCTCTCACAAGCGATTTGATTATATTCCTGTCAATCTTATTTAATTGTCATCCGCCAGCATTTCTGACCAATCATGGCATTTGTTTTCGAGTCATAGGGGGCGTGCCGAGGCGCGTGTAGCAGCCATAGAGCCGCGCTGTAACGAGAGCTGTCATAGTAGACACGCACACCAAGCTAGCGTGGTAAGCACTGCTGTCAGCTCTGCTAACATTGACACGGGGGAACTACTACACACAAACGTCCACTACAGGTAATGTGGTCACTTTTACAGTTCTACCCGTATGCACAATTGAGCTTGAAGGTCGTCAGTTCTTAAATATATATTATATTTATATATATTCTGTGTGAACGATACAGTACTGATATATCTACAGTAATATCTGTCCTACTGTGCAGTGGAGAGTTGGCACTAGAAGTAGTTATGCTTGGCACAAAAAAAGAAGCTGGCATTTGTTTGTAGTGTAGCTGGTTTATTTAGAGCATGGATCACAAATGGTTGCATCAATAATAGTTCGACATTGTTAATTGAACATTTTCATTGCAAATCGGTTATTCATATGGTCTAAATCATGCTAAACAAAATAGTTGGCCTACATGATTTAAGTCAAATGTAATATATTAATACCTCGCACTATTTTAATATTAAAATAGAACGCAATTCAACTTTCATAATCAAAAGGTAATGAATGACAAATATTGCAAAACACTGCAATAGGCTACTTGATGTGGACCCAATATAGAATGAAATTCTATATTGATTGAAATTGAATGCTTTTAAAAAAAGTCTAGCTTTTTCACTGTTGCTCTTTCTTGTTCTGCATCTTCTTTCTCCTAAATAAGAAATCAAGAATATGGCACTTGAAAGGTGTAATCAAGAAAATGATATATTAAAAGTGAAAACCGTAACTACTAAATTGATTTAAATGAATGTACTAATAATAACTGGTAATGATATACTAATTATTTTGACATATCTTTACTATATCATTGTGAGCACAAAGATCCTGAATTCATTCCTTTCATGTTTACTCACTGGGAAATTACATTATTACATAGTTATTTGCCAGTGAGTATACTGTATACATGTGTATACAAAGCTTATAGAAATAGCGCATTTTTACACTGCTTTACATCTTCAACTGTATGAAAATATTTTCACAAGTGACGATGATAGGCAGGCCTAGTCCACAAAAATATTAATGGGCATGTTGATGTGTAAACTGTATTACACGTTTTCAAATTCACTGTAATTTTTTATTGTAATTAATGTTTGGTGCTAGAATTTTCTTTACTTCATTAAAAGTTATTGCCACAATGAAGCATTGAATTCTTTCATTAATGTTGATGATAGAAAACAGTTGAACTGCGCACAGTTGAGCTCAGTCGAAGCAGTGGCGAGGAGCGTGTGGAAGTGACTAGATCGCTTGTGTTTATTATGCTCAGTTTGATCATTTTTTGCCAATCAAACCCGTCGGACCCATGGTGAAGAGAAAGAAGACATCGCATGCAACTGAAGACCAGGAAAATGGGTAAAATTGTCCGTAAAAGAACCACTTTATTTAGAGGTCGAACGCAGTGGTTTTCCTTGTCGTTTCTGCAGGGCGCTAAAGTGAAAGGCGCTCTGTTTTGAATGTAGTTGGATTTTAACCCGCAAAATGTGTTTATTAACAATAAAGACAAGTAGTAAAACACGATGGCTAGTCGGTAACCGTTATTATCGCTTAAAATGAAAAGATAAATAACATAAATATATCCGCTGTTTTGTTGGGACGGAGAAGGGATTTGAAACAAACAGCGGCGGCCATGTTGAATGAAAGAGAACGTCGTCTTTAAAGTTAATTTCGAAAACTGCTCTGCTTTTATGTCACATAATCTCTCTAAATGTGTTTGATCAGAATGACATTGGGCTCAAGGGATGGAATCGGTGTCGATGGAAAGAAGAACTGGTCTGGAAAGCTTGAAGGTTGTGACGACGAGGAGGAGAGCGCAGAGCAGGGGAATGAGGAGCGCAATACAAAGGGAGACGGGGTGGAAATGATGTATCCATCAGCTACGGGCAGTCCCGGTTCAGTACCGGTTCTTCCCACCTCAACGCCGAACCAGCTCAGACCAGGGTGCACACAACAATCCCAGACCCCGGAACCAGCTGTCCCGAGCAATGACCAGCATCATTTTCTCAGATCAAGCGTTCGACCTCCCAGTAAACGGATACGGAAGGATTCGATCGGCTCAACCATCAATGGCCACGGCGGGGCAAAATCGAAAGGTAACCAGCTCAGCCAAGTACAGTATATACAGATCTGCATATAAATGTTATGTTAAAAAAGTTATATTACAATGTGTCAAGACATTTTCTAGCTTGGCCACCCAGGGATTTAGGGAATGTTTTCTGTCTGCTTTCGTATTAGACCAGTCGGCTGCGTTAGTCCAAGTTGTGAAAGCATCCCAACAGTAGCGTGAGAGTAAGGTGAACCACAGGCCAGGACTAAGACATGTACTTTACTATCATCTAAGCATGTACTTTCATTTGTAATATCTTTTTAAATGTGAAACTATGACATAAACACACTTGTTGGAACTACTTTGGTTGTTCAACAATATATTTAAAACACTGCCTACTGCTTTAAACTTCCTTAAGTTAGTTAAGACCGCAGGAAGGCCACCTAAGGTTCTCACTTAAAAATGTAATTGAAAGAAAAAGTTAGAAAACGGTATTTGACTACAATGTAATTTTACTAATGCAGTAGGTCTTAAAATAAATACAGGATTACTTATGCCAATCAGTCCCTAATTGGACAGATTTTTGTTGCAGTAAGAGATGCTATTGAGATGAACCTTATCACAACCATATCACATTCAGGCCTAGTTGCTATTGGATGGCATCTATTTTGAAGCCAACATATCTAGGGCAGATTCTGTGAGGCATACTTAATTTCAGAGATGTGTTCATCTTAAAATAATTTTGTCCTTCCAGTTGGGCTATATTGAAGCAAAGGTGTGTGGGTTAAGGTAGCCATTGATAACCATCTCTGGTGTTTTTGGACTGGTATGCATGTAGTAGCCATACATTAGTTTTCTTTGCTGTCTTTTATCTAAATATGAATTATTAATTACAGAAGGGGATTTCCACAAATAGATGTTAAACATGTATGCAATGTGGAAGTCAATCAGGAGCCATTTCTACATGTACATTGAATGCGAGCTGTTCCTGGTGGTGTTGTGCTTGGATAACACAGGGACAGAGAATGGCTCCTCCTCGCATGCAGCTGCAGGTCAGTCAGGTTCTGTGAGCAGCTCCACTGGGGGTGTGTCCAAGGCCAGTAAGGGCCAAGGCTCTGCTGACAAGGAGGAGCCAGCAGGAAACCAGAAGAGGGCACGCCGCCAGTGGGAGTCCTGGAGTGCTGAGGACAAAAACAGCTTCTTTGAGGGCCTGTATGAGGTAAAGGCAGACCTGCATAACCTCGTCATATTACTGATCTTAATCTTGGTGATGATCGAATCAACTGATGCCTGATAAGAGCATGTTCTACCTGGCCTGTGTCTAGCATGGGAAGGACTTTGAGGCAATCCAGAACAACATAGCTATGAAGTACAAGAAGAGGGGGAAACCAGCCAACATGGTGAAGAACAAGGAGCAGGTTCGCCACTTCTACTATCGCACGTGGCACAAGATCTCCAAACACATTGACTTTGCCAACGGTGAGCACCAGCACCTTCTAGCACTTGGTCACCACTGGACAGGGGAGCAGGTTTCACACAATACACATGTCAGGGTTTAGTGAAATGACTCAAGTAATGGACCTGAATAACACCCAGCTCACCCACTCTGGGCACAAATGTGAAATACTAAAGCCAAGTTTTCCTCAGTATAAATCCTGACGGTAACATTCTTACTGATTCTTCCAAACATCTGTTTATTAATCTCATCAGATGAGCACAATCCCTACGAATGGCCTTAGATCCCAGATGTAAATAATTGTGTGTATTGGTGCCTCCTACAGCGCTACTTGGTCTACTCATTTAACGTCTTCCATCTTTCTTCAGTGTACTCACGGGTGCTGAAGAAATCCTCCCAAGAGCTTTATGGGCTCATCTGTTATGCTGAGCTTCGCAAGAAAGTCGGTGGCTGTAAGTAAAGTCATGCATGCCTTTTACATATGTTCATGCGTGCTGGTGGATGGGGCATATGAGAAGTCATTATTACACATGATTCCTTTTGGTGCACAGGTCACATACTCTACACAGGCTTACAGGTGCTTCTAAATGCTTGTTTTGATTGTCTTTCCTGACAGTAATGGATGATAAGAATGTGGCGAAGCTGAATGAACTCATCCAGCAAGGGTAAGTCCACATGACTGAATGATGCATGGCAGCTCCTCACTGTTATCCCACATGTTGATGATTATATTGAAGTCAAACAATGAGGTTGTGACTTAGACATAGGATTTTGGATAGGCCAGTTGACTGTCCAAGGTTTGACCTATGGCAAGAAATGTTGTATGTATGATCGATCAGGAGTTTAATTCTGTGGTAATGTTTCCAATTTTACTGGTCCTAAAGTCTGTTCCTCTGAGGTCTTCATCTGATGTTTCTCTACTCTCTCCCAGGGCCACCACAGTACGCTCAAAAGGCCGGAACCTGCGAATCAAAGCACCTATGTGTCGTGCACTGAAGAAACTCTGTGACCCAGATGGTGAGTGAATATCAATCTATCTAGTTAATTGTGGGGGCAGTGTTTTGGCCATACCAATGGAAGCATGTGGGCTGTAGGAGTTAAATTACCATGGTAACTCTGATCAGGAGGTGATGGTTGCTCTGGCCTCCTGTCATTTACCCATCGGTTGAATGAGATGGTTAAATATTCAGCCTTCCAGTTCAGAGAATTCAGGTTTGAAGGCATGGTGGAATTTTCAGTAATCTTGTTCCTGACTTTGGTAATCTGTTTTTGTATTCGGACTACACTATGCAATGCATCTTATGAGAGGTGAAAGGTTGTATTATTATGTGCACTCATTGTGGAGCCGAGGTGATTAAACAAATGAGTCGTGTTGCCTCTTGTTATGGCAACATTGGCAAGGCTGTGGACAAAGTAACTGTTTTTGGTCAACAGAGTTTTTTTTTCTGTAGCCAAAATAATTCCATACAACTGACATGCTTTTATTTTTGCAACCAAATCTACCACTACTGTGTTTCTCCTGTTCTTTGGCTCACGCATTGTTTCAGTTATGGGTGGGTGTTTAAACTAATAAAGTATGATTGTGATTGGTGGTTCACTGCATGTCACTCACTAGCAACGAACTCATGTATCCAAGAAACCATACATCTAAGTAAATTATATAAGTGAAGTGCCTTACTCATGGAAAATGAAAAAGTTGTGGCATGAGCTATTTATTTGCCTTCCTTGACATTGCACATCCTGCAATATGACTAGCACATGCGTGCATCACCATGACAATGGTAGAGAAAAATTAAGCCTTTGGATATGCCATCCACAGCATTTCCACAACCTCATACAGTATAACGCCCATGCAGGTGCAGAGGATAAACAATATAAAGTGTGCTGGGGGAACAGGTGGGCGTCGACCGGAGGGGCGAACACCCACGACAAAGAATGGGAGGGGCTCGCCTTCTGATGGGGCGGTTCCGAATGTTATATTAAAATGTAACCTTTATGGGAAGTAGCTAGAGAAGGACTCTATCCGTTGATACCAAGCACAGCCTAGCCTGAGCTAACAAGCACAGTAATGCCAAACTTCACCTTCAACATTAGGCTACCATCAACACACTTCTAAGTCTAAATACTCCACTCCCCAAGTGATCGTTATCAAAAGCAACTGATATTAACCTTCACTTTTTAGTCTAGCAATCAGATTCCCTTTCCAAGGAAAACGTAACAAACACTGGTCACACATTGTGAGTAACAAAACTGAAATCCCAGGATTTCACACACCAAGCCATCCTTTGGGTGATTGGTGCTACTACAGATGGGGAAAAAAGCTTTGATGCATCACACAACAAAACACACAATATACACTTGAAGGTGTGTGTGAGAATGTGAATGAGCACAGTGCTCATGTTGTGTGCCTGGAGTCAGTTGGAATGGCAGATTCAAATTGTATACTACTTGCACTGCAACTGAATGGTAGCAGCACTCATCTGGTATGGTCGCCGTTAGGGCTGAACCATTTGGGGATATCTTATTGCCATTATTCTAACAAATATTGTGATTTGAGATTTGGTCTTTTATTTTAAAGTCATGCTTTAGTTCAATAGTCAATGTGTAATAGATTTGAAACGTGATGATGGAGCATTACAACATGAGACTATCACATTTGGTTGTAATGATTACATTTTGGAGGAAGACTTTACATTCAGTTTGCTGTTGGCATAATCTTGTCCATCAGACCGACACACATGACTAAAGTGAATGGGTTGTTATCAGTCTCTGAAGCCTGATCATGCCCATTCTTCAGAGTCAGGTGTGTTGGAGCAGGGAGACTAACAACTAGTGTTGGTGCTAACGGAGTCTTGCCTGCTTGGTTCCCCTGCAGGCATGAGTGATGAGGAAGACCAGAAGCCAGTGCGGCTCCCCCTGAAGGTGGCAGTGGAACTGCAGCCTCGCAGCAACCACTCCTGGGCCAGGGTGCAGAGCCTGGCCCACAACCCCCGCCTCAGGTCAGCCTCGCTGCTCGGCAGGCGTGTGAACAGACATACAGCAGTAGTGTTTTCCTCTTGTGCTGCCTGCCAGGACAGTAAAGTGCATTTGCATAACTATAACGAGAGCTGAAATGTAGTGTTTGTATTAACTGGTTGGAATTAGCCCAGAACTATCTTAAAGGCAGAACCCTACATTTTACCAGGGTGGGTGACTCATTCTATTTTGATGAGAATTGGAAAGTCTAGTTCTAGTAGAGGTGTGGTGCTATCACTGTGCTGCAGTATGCTACAGTGCTGTGAACCTCTCTCATGGGCTCCACACAGGATGATGGTGGAGCTACACAGGAAGGTCTCCAGCCTCATCCATTACCTGAAACAGAAGTGGGCCTTCCATGACCAGCGCATTGTATCCTTGAACGCTGTTGGTATGCCCTGTGTATGTCCTACATGCTACATACTGTTACTATGTGTTTTAGTGTGGAGTGCCAAAGCACTCATACCCAGTATGTAGTACCTACCCAGGATACAGTACCCAGTATGTAGTACCTACCCAGGATACAGTACCCAGTATGTAGTACCATTATGTAGTGTGGTGCCTACCCTCCTTGACCCAGCAGCAGCTGAAGAGCCTCCAGGAGAGGGAGGGTGTGCAGGGGGGTGAGGCCCGCCCCAGCTCTCCCAGCCCAGGCCAGCAGGAGGAGCTGTTCCTGTACCCTGCAGAGAGCAGCAGCTTCACCACCCTGCCGGGCGTGGCCCGCGTGGCCCACTCCAAGGCCTCCTGCACGGTGCACTGGCAGGAGGCCGGCAAGGGCCGGCTGGGCATCCACCCCGCTGCGCCCGCCAGGGGCGGAGCCAGGTCTGGCCGCAGCAGCGCGCCTGCAGCCCCGCCTGCCGAGGGCCTGGGGGACGCGGCCATGCAGACGCTGCAGGAGGAGGCCAAGCCGTGTGCCACGGAGGAGGCTGGCGTGTTGGAGCAGAGCAGCTCCCTGGCTGCCCCCCAGGCTGCCCCCCAGGCTGGCCCCCAGGCTGGGGGGAGCTGCTCAGAGGAGCCAGCTGCGGCCACCAAGGAGCGCACGGCTGAGCAGATCAGGGAGGAGGGCTGGAGCGCCCGCGGTGCAGACAACGTCACCTTGGCAGAGCTCTACCTGATGCTGGGGAAGCCCAGCAAGCTGCAGCTGGAGTACGAGTGGCAGCCCGCCACCCTCAGGCCCTGCCAGCCTCTCAACACACACCGTGTCCTGCGCTGTCTGCTCAGACTGGTGGCCACCGAGGTCAACCCCAAGCCTCTGGTACGGACACAGTCACCACCTGTGACCATACCGAGCATGGAAAATGTGGTGGCTGTAAGCTGCTGTTGCATCCACCAGGGGTTACATACAGTGCTCTCTTATCTGCTACTGCAGAGAAGGGCTGCACCATTAATCCTAATTAAATTGCTGTCTTGATTCATGCCTCTATGCCATCTCATTTATACATGAGAAGGATTCTGCTGTATTTTCATAAGGGACATCAGGTGCATCAAAACAAGCGCTCCTATTTTCTCCAACAAATGACAATTTGGCGTAACAACACATGATGCAGAGCAGCAGGGAGTAAAGTTAGAGCGTGAGAGTCACCTGCAAATGACAGTGTGAGAGGTTGTGGCTGTAAAAGTAACACAATCTCATTTTAACGCCATTAATATGTCGTTGACGTTATCACAGGTTTTATTACACCGGTATTGCAGTCTAGGCAACCATGTTTTAAAAGTAGTTTAAAAGTGTTAAGCGCAAACAGCAGCACAAATGTCCCAATGCACTCCCACCCTGTTAGAATCAGAGGTGCCCATGCTATACAATCCTAGATCTCCAATAGAACGAATGCCACATAGCATTCATTTTATGAATGTTTTTGGAGTATATGATTACACTAACAGACTCTAGGTGGTCACGTTAACTGGATGCCAAAGAGTCAGACATTGCTTGAAGAGGCATTGACTCCAGTCACTGCACTGCATGAAAACCAGGATGTCTGGCTCCATGAATGTCTGTATTCATTCCTGGCAGGAAACTGCTGTTTATGGCCTGTATGAGTGGAAAAGCAAGCAACATTGTAGCAAGAGAACAAATATAATCCACCTATTGATGCAAGGACAGCGCTACATACTCACACATACTGTGACATGCTGGGAAATGTCTCTTGGTCATAGCACCCAGCACTGCTGCAGAGGTATGCTTTAGGTGAAGCTGTATAAATGGCCTCAGGTGGCAGGCTCACTCCTGGTGCACGTGTGTAAATGCCTTGGATCATGGTCACACTCGGTGTGCTTCTCTCCTCCAGGCCCCAGAGCTGTGCTCTACTGCCACATCCACCCTGAAGACGCAGCAGGAGGAGCAGTCCCAGACCCTCACCCCTCCAGGGAAGGGTCCCACTGTGGGAGTCCGCAGCCCCAGCTGTGGCCGCCACCAGGTGTCAGTCCGAGGGGCCAAGCTGCTAGGTTGGTTGTGCTGGCACACTAGCATCTGCTAACACTGCTTTCCTCATGCTGGCACTTCCAACAGAGCTTCCATGTTCCCTAGGTGGCCGAGCCCTGCCGCGCTCCCTGCTGGGCTCTGCAGCGGGCAGCGACTCAGAGGGAGGGGTGTTTGCCATACCCACCACACTGCCCCCCAACAGCTCGCGACACTCCAGGATGTTCTCCCCTAACAAGGAGGCCGAGCTGGCCTTCCGACAGCAGCTGGACTCAATCAGTGTAAGCACTTCACACTCAGCACTGGGTGGGGCCTTTCTGCTGAGGATTCCATGTGTATTGGCCTGGAAGGTAGTTGTGTGTGTGTGTGTGTGCTCTGCGTACACACACGTCTGTGGAGGGCTAATTACACCATGAAACGTCTATGCAGCAAACCAATGCCAGCATATGTACACTCTGGGTTTGTGCTGTACATGTAGGGGCTTTAAAGTAATGTGTTCCATGTTCGGTTATGGACCACGCAGTGTTGGCACTTGGTAAGTAAAATGGAGTATTTCTTGTATTGTTTCTAGATGCAGTCAGACCTCTTCCTGCCCAAGCAGAGGAAACCAAGGAACAGGCAGCTACGGAAGCCTCTGGTGGTCCAGGTAAGACAGGGCAAGAAAGCAGTGCTAAGCCAGTGTTGCTGTGGAAGCCCCCCTGACCCCCTTTCTCCTGTCCACAGCGAACCCTGCTCCCCCGCACGGCTGGTGACACACCTCAGCACGTGTGCTCCTTCTCCATCCTGTCCAACTCCTCTGCTACAGGTACACCTTAGACTGTGTGGTGACGTGCCTCATGTAGGCTACAACCACAAAGCCCACTTCGTCTGTCTTCAGTTGGCCTCATTTGCTGTCTCTTCTTCAGGAACCGGCTCCTTCCGGCCAATCCAGACCCGTCTTGCCCCGTCCTCCCGCCCCCCTCTGTCCAAAGCTGCCCCCACAAATTCAGATGCTGCTGCGACCAGTCAGCTATCTAGTATGGGTCTTTGTTTGTCTCTGTATAGTACATGTATAGTGTTTGTTACGGACACACTTTCAGATGGATGCAATATGCAGTAGCTTCAGTACAGTGGTTTAACTGTAACATTTTTTAATAACATGAGATATATTGATGTACAATGCAAGCACTTTGTCAATGTATTTGTATGAAAAGTGCAATATAAATTGATAAAATGTCTATGTTTTGAAAGTCTCAATCCTCAACATGTCTGCTATTTCAGGTGCAATTGACCTGGCAGCTAAGTCTGCTGGCATTATTCCTGGCAGCCCCTGTCCGGAGCTTGACCCTTCAAATGTGGACAACAGCACTCTCCTGAGTGCTACGCCTATTGTAGAGCCCCCAGCAGAACCTCACATCCTCCAGCACAACGGCCCAGAGGTAAACAGACTTTTCTTTTCCAGCTTGGTCACTTGGGGCCCCATTGCTACGTATGTAGTCACAAATATATTCTCTACCTCCCTGCTTGCATATCCATGTCGCTTCTTTTCAAAACTTCTCAAAATGACCGGTGAAAAGAATTACCCCTAAGCAAAATTGTTATTGTATTTAATAGGCTATAATTACATTTCCACTTCTAACTATAGGCTTGCATTTATATTGAAACAGCCAGCAGTGTAGATTAATTTCATTTACTATGATAAAGCGCGCGTCCACACGCACCATAACAACAGTGGAGCTATCACGTGTTTCTGTGACGTCAAGTTGAGCGCTAGAGACCTAGAGAGCCCAGACACGGCCGGCCAAAGAGACCTACCGTATTTTATAAAAGGACTAATGACAATATGGACAACAAATCCAGGTAGGCCTACAGTATGGATGCAAAATGCTATGTTGTCTACTGGACAAGGCAGTACACGTCGTTATATAAAT
>JAODUG010000023.1:2888546-2904295 GCA_027564795.1 Aphredoderus sayanus | reverse complement strand
AGATCTGAATTACTGAGAGACCAGAACTTGTCTTTGTGGTTTTATTAATTCTTGCAAGAATGGTACAACTCTCGCAGTGTTAAAACAGTCTGCTGAGGTTGAACCCAGAATGACAGGATCCTCTTACTTTTATAGTAGAAAGGCTGTGACACAGAGAAACAAGAGACAGGCAGGAGCCTCTCGTTATCTCATACCCAAACAAGCAGTCATATCTCAATAGGAACCGAGAGTTCAGTATGTACTTCTCACATACTTAGCAGAAGATTATGCTTTAAAAATGCACAAACATAATTGTTAAGAACATTTTCATGATCAAATGTCATACAGATTATTAAACAGATTCGAGTACGCTTTTAAACCATCCGCAAATAAATGCATTTACTTGCGTTGAACACCAGAGGGCATAGTACTAATTGCGGACAAATATGTGGAAACGGATTAAAATGGTTGGACAAATGGTTGTACGTAAAACCAGATTAGTGTACGTTTATTTTGGGAAGGAAAATAGTGATTTCTACACATTCAAATAAAAATTTCCTGCACTCAGACTTTATGCAGCGTTTCATCACCTAACACTGCCAAAAAATCTGTAAATAGATGTTTGCAGCTGCAGACAGGGAAAGCACAGCAGAGTGCGGTAATTCAACACTGGATGCCAACTGAAACATGAGTTTGAGATTACAAGTTCTGGCAAAGAAATGCACGTTATTTTGATAATTTAATGGTAATCTAGAATATCAACTAATTTAATTGAAAAACAGATATACATGTTTCCAATAATGATACTATTATTATTATTATTATTATTATTATTATTAGTAGTAGTAGTAGTAGTAGTAGTAGTAGTAGTCTTTGTTTGGTGAAGTGAAAACGTTATAGCCTTCCCTATCAAAGCCTTACCAGTAATTGCTATTTATAGCATTTCGATTAACCAGTGTATATCATGATGATTTTGAGTAGCCCACCTCAGTCACATCTGGCAAAATATGTGTTATGATAATCACTGCCATTTATCTTTGGTTCAGCCTATTGGGCTTTACATTATCGAGACATCTGTGATCTGCTTCTACTGAATGCGTTAGCAATCTTAATCCAAACAGGAGTACGCTATCCCCTTTCTTTTAGATAGTAGCCACCTGGCTTCATACCGTTTAATCAGGGTCAGATCATTCCAATCGCCATTGTGGAAATTGAAGCCGTGCATGTAGGCTATATATTAATTGCCTACAAGCAATTTAATGAGAGTAAATTGGCCTACGTCTAATGTTAAACTCCATATCATAATTATGCAACACTAAAATCGACAGACATGTTTTGCCAGCAACACTGTTCCTATTTTATCTGCTACTGGCTACTTACACCTCGCTTCTGTTATAGTACAATAATCAGCTACAATTGTTATTCATAGGCTATGGTAAGAATGAATTGACTTCCTGGGACACTGGGGCTATTTCCATACCCTCGAAATTGGAGGTTGTCTTCCGGCCATGGTCCAGTCCCTGCGCATGGTGACATTTTACCACCGTTCCCTACCAGCATGGTTGTATCAGCCATGCTGGCACAGCCCTTGTCCAGTGCTCCAATTGCCATCACAGCCCTGCGAACAGAAGTATAGCACATTTGACCGGAAGCTTCTAGGACCTTTTTTGCAGTTCGTCACTTCCGCTCTCTGTTGGAGGGCCGTCCATTTACGGCGTTTGTTGATCACAAACCGCGGACATTTGCCATGGCCAAGGTGGCAGAACCATGTTCTGCCTGGCAGCAGTGCCAGCTCTCCTATATATCGGAGTTCACTAAGGACATCAGGTAAGTCTCCCGCAAGGCCAACCTGGTTGACGATTGTCTCTCCCGGGCCATCGTGGGGGCGGTCCACTTGGGACCGCCGACCCGGAGATGCAGGCTTATTGGACGGCGGTTTCTGGGCTACGGCTGGAGGACATAGCCTTCCACGATGCGGGCGCTACACTGCTGTGTGACTTCAACGGGTTCGGCCCGACCCATCATTCATGGGGGCTGGAGACGCCACAATTTTTACGTGGTTAATGGCCTGTCCCATCCGGGCAGGAAGCCGTCCCAGTAGATGGTGGTGGCGAGGTTGGTCTGGCACGGCACGAAAAAGGACATAAGGGACTGGGCTAGGGCTTGTGTGGACTTCCAGCGGTATAAGGGTCAACGGCACACCAAAGCGCCACCTCAGGGGGCCTGAGAGATGGTTTGATCATGTTAATGTAGATCTGGTGGGCCCTCTGCCTCCTTCACCTGGCTATACTTAACTCCTCACTATGGTTGAAAGGACCAATGGCTGGCCGGAGGCAGTCCCCCTGACGTCGATTACATGTCTGGAGGTGGCCCGGGCGTTTATTGGCACATGGGTTGCGCCATTCGGCACCCCGTCCGACCTCTCTTCCCACCGGGGCCTTCAGTTTATGGCTGAGCTTTGGCAGGCAGTCACTGTGGGCCTGGGAGTGAAGCTTAATCGCACTACTGCATACTATCCTCAAGCGAATGGGTTGTGCGAATGGTTTCATCGGTCGCTGAAGGCTGCTCTCCAGGCAAGCCTTAAAGACAGTTGTTGAATCGATTGGCTTTTGTGGGTGCTGTTGGCCTTTGCGCTGCCCTGAAGGAAGATCTTCTGTCCTCCTCCGCCATGACGCTCATCACGGGCCTCTGCGCCCTCCCTACGATGGTCCGTTTCACATTTTGATGCCTGGGGACAAGTACTTTGTGCTTGAGGTTAGTGGCAGTTGGAGCAGAGGCTCTGAGGGGGAGGGTGGAGGACGCCACAGTCTTCTGGTGAAATGCTGCCCCCTAATGTTTTGGAGCAGGCAGCCGTTCTTAACCCTACACGGTACCTTTAAATGCTTCATTGTAAATGCAGTTGTTATATGAAGTCAATATTTAGTCCAAATTCATTTAGTATTGATTAGTATTAATTATTCATATTTCTTTGTTTCAGTGTCAGTGTTTGAGTAACACAGGGCTCAGTTATATCATATATATATATTGCATATATAGCTTTTTAATTCTGCAAGGTTAGTTGTTAGCCTTTGTCATTTTTATTCATTTTACACAATTTGACCACAGCTCCAAAAAGCTCAAACTAAATCTCTCCTTTAAATGAAGCCAGTACATTTTTATAAATATATATAATATATATCTTTCTTTCTCACTGTACTGAAACACACACATCTCTCTTCTATGTGTGCTATGTTCTGCTACGGTCTGTCATTCTCCCTTCTCCTGTTTGTGACATTCATGCCCCTCCCCCACTCTCCTACGGAGTGCATCTGCTGTTACATCTAATCTTTGCCTAAAATCACTGGGATAATCCTGCGTCCATCTGTCCTGCCACAGAGCAGGAGAAAGACATTGTGCTTATGATGTGAAAAGTTATAAATCAAGCGGTATCACAACGCTTTAGTAATTAATCGTAATCACATTATTGCACACAGATGACTTAATTAAAATTCACAACGATTAAAATTTTTATATACAAGGATATCTCACATATACATGTTTTTTTAACATAGAATGTTTTTTCAACATTGTTTATTTTTCTTTTTTACATTGATGCCCCACAAGTAATCATACATATCAAAAACAGAGGAATATAATATTGAAATAGTAATTATAAAAATATCACACCAATATAACAAGCTATTTGCTTATTTGAGAGATTTATTTCAAAACCAAAAATCGGCTTTAGTTACTTTTTAAAATCATAACCCTTAACTAAATGCTGTCAACTTCATGTGTTTGATACATTTGCAAATTAGATGTTAAAATATCAAAAATGTATCTGTTATTATTGGAGACACACAATGCTTGCAAATATTGGCTTCCCCCTAGTGTGTGTGTGTGTGTGTGTGTGTGTGTGTGTGTGCGTGTGTGTGTGTGTGTGTGTGTAGAGTATAACATGGGTACGCTGCTGTTCTCATTACAGCTTGCTCACACACACAGTGTAAGAGCACCTGCACCCAACACACACACACACACTGACCTAACAGCTCATACATGGCTGATAATCATGTATTACAAACAATACAGCAGAACAGCTCTAATGGGGAAATGTAGTCTGTAAATTCCAGTTTGTTGTATATTTTAAAGACTAGGTTTTGAGACACATTAGAAGTGTGTTTCTGGGAAACAATTGAAGTGGATAAAAATCTGGTCTGTAAAAGATGAAATATGTTTTAACATAATACAGTACAAATACATTCTGCTTATTTTGCATCATTTCTATCCATACACCTTTTGCTGAAAGTTGTTCAAATAAGGGATTTCCTGGCAAATGCTAATTCTGCTTAGGTATTGTGCATGTATACTCTCTATAAATACCTAGCCTAAAATGTCTTACATGCTGCAATCTGGATATTGTTCTAGTTCAACTCTCTAATGAGAGTGTGCGCGCAAATGCCAGAACTGTCAGATGACTGCTCACATATGTACCTTTTGACCTGTAAGCCTGGCTGGACTTGACCTAGTTATGCCATATAGCCAACACAGGTGAGATTAGCTAGACATCACATGCACCTTTGTGCACTTATGAATGCACCTATGCACATCAACTCCTGCTATGATGCAAAGAAATTCTACACACACACGCACACACATACACACACACACATGTATTTATAGTGTTAATTACCCTAAAAGGCTTGCTGCCTTAAACTCACAAAAATACAACATTAAATGAGTGCTTTTCCATTATCTTTAAGTCCACTAAGTGATTTTGACAGAAGGAAGAAAAGGGGAGTGGTAGCAACACAGGCAGCCCAAAACCTAAGCACCCGTCTCCCTGCTGATAGGACAGACAGGAATAGAAGGATACATGGTGGCGTCCTGCCCATTGATCGTGTAAGGGGTTCCTCTTGTGGTTGCAGCCAGCAGTGTTAAAGCTTCAGCTCAGAGTACCTGCCCTACTACGTGCTGAGTGTATAGGCACTCCTCTCTGCCCCTTCCCTGCAGTGTACATGAGTGTTGCTGGTGAGGATATTGAGGTTTCAGGGAAGTATCAGGAAGCAGGCTGATTAGACACCTTGCTGAAGGCTGGAGGATGCTAACCGCTCCTGTTGGAGCTCTTGGGTGGAAGTCCACTAAGCTCCCCTGCTCCCCTCTGCTGTAGTGATATAGTATGAATGGTTGAAGTAATGCACTACAATGTAAATGGATACTTAATATCTGTACTATAGATACTGTACATAACATCTGATATATTTTCTGTAGCCAGAAGTCCACAGCACGCAGACTAGCACACACGCTCACGTTTCTACTCCTGACCAATGACAGCGGACTCAGAAGCAGAGATGACTTCAGTTTGTTTGTTTCTACTTACAGTACGTATGTTTAACTTACAGTAACTGCTTGACCATCATGTGCATACTGTCACTCTATCACGAACATAGTATAGACACACTCACTATGACGAGCCCCCACACACACACACAGTCAAATTAAGAAAATCCAATATTCTGTGTGATTGTAAATACTGTACAATACTCATTCTACATTGCAATGACCCATTCATACTATCTGCTTCTGAAATAAAACTTAAAACAAATAAAACAAAAATAGTGTGTACCCACTTTTAGCAATATTTTAACTTTGACTAAGAGTTGTATCCAGGAGGCTGGACATACTCCTGTGTTTGGTCCCAGTCCGTCACCCAGCCAGCGCCGGCACCACCAGCCCCTCCCCCATTGGAACCAGACACAGGTTTGTTCATTGCACCGTAGTGCCCGCCTCCACGGTAGATCTCATCCGTCTCATTGGCCAGCTCGTCCTCATCGATGATGCCGCACTTTTCCTCGCTGGTGTCCTCAATGTCTGCCCATGGCTGCTTCTCTCCAGACGCAAACACACCTGATGTGAAGATAGGACACTTGAAATCAGGACACTTGAAATCACATTTACACTGTAAAGAAAAGATATTAGAAAGAAAAGAAACTATTTTAACGATGTAACGAGGCACAAAGTGCATGTAGGGCGTGTCCAAATGCACTTTTCCTAGTGTAACAAAGGAGAAAACGGTCACTGTGCCAGGCGCATAGTTCAGAAGAGTTGCACTCGCTCTGTTCATGGCTGTGTTTTGGGCGTAACATACAAAAACAATCAGTGTCATCTCCCATTGATATTATACCGGTGGGTTTGTAGTTACAAGAAAAGCGATGTGCTTGTAAGCCAAGTAAAAGCACTTAAGTCAGACCATCTGTGTAAATAGCAGGATCCCACCAAGATCCATAACATATGTTGAGGTATGCTACACACTAATAATAGTTCACATTGCACGCTTTTCATGTTTTAATCCTTGCCGCTGCCTCAAGATAGCAATGGGCCAACAATGTGCTAGACCACAAGTATTTGTATTTCAACAGCTTGGATCCTGGATGAGAACATGACAACTGCGTCGGTCTGAAACTAGAAAAGACAATTGACACTTATCTCTGACCTAGTCTCCTATACCCAGTCAGATAGCCAATACAATTAGGGCAGTACAGCATGAAGGGAGAGAAGTCTACAACAGTTGTCAATGGGAAACTGCTGCGAAACACCAGATAAAAACATTTGACTTTCTCATGGTGCACCTGATCTACAGTATATGCATATGTTGACTACTTACCATAAAAAATCACTCCCCCATAGTGAACTACAGATGCAATTAGAAACACATACTGCCACTCCTCCCGGGTCTGAAATGTTGGGAAATATTCATTACAATAGGCTAGGCAGACGGACAAAAAAAATCCAAATAGAACTAGCATTTGTTGTGTTTTTTGTAATTAAATGTAATAACGTAACCAGAGGAAACCATAAAGACAAAGATTTTCAGTAGAATGATTACATCTGCCGGTGTACAATGTAGGCTAGAGTATGTAATGTACCTTGTGCTTAGTCATGGCCCCAACTATGAGCGGGCACACCATGCCAGACAAAGTCCCCACGCCATTAGAGATGCCCATCAGTATGCTGGCGTAGCGTGGAGCAATATCCAAGTGATTGACATTGAACCCTGAAGGGAAATAAACAATGCAAGCATTTCAGTTCTAATGTACTGCCTCTCTACTGGGTTGTGTTTCAAGACAATGAGCTAAGGGTTAAGTGTTGTGTGTTCACCCTGCAACTGAGAAGGGTGCCTTTTAAAGGTCAAGTCAGGGATTCGGGAAAAAGATTGTTGATATTTGAAATTGATCATAAGAAAAACAGATTTTCAAATGTACATAGTTTGAAAGTACTTTAAATTCCCTATACAAATTCTTACCTGAAATAGCAAATCCACTAAAACCCACAGCAAGGACCAGAAAGGAAATGGCCATGCCCTTAGTGTGAGAGAATCCTACCACTAACAATAGAGTAGCTTCCATTCCAAATCCTGAAACACAGCAGAGACATTATGTACAGTTAGTATGTCACAAATATAGCAAGCAACAGTGACTTGGTATGAAGAGAAAATGTTGATTATGTGCACATCTGCTTAGGTTACTATTATTTTCACACACAAACTATACAGTACGTTTCAGGGCAAACATATGTATGTGTATAACTTAGGCCTGTGTATAACAGGCCTAAGACAGCCTTGCACATAGCCCGTTTGTAGATGTGATGTAGTAGTCTAGACCTAATAATCAGCATGAAATGAAGTCCATATGTGCATGCACAAAGCCCCAGTAGCTCCTGTTTGTGAGGATTAGGGTTGGGTATGGTAAACATTTGAACCAATCACGGTATAGGCCTACCTAGAATTTGGTACAAATAGTCTACCCAACTGTATTTATTTCAGTAGGCTTTCCAATCTCTGTAAAAAATGTAATTTCAGTTGTAGAACACGACATTGCAATCCTGATGCATGTGTGCGTGTCTGCTAGCTTTAAAAACAATTGGCTTTAAAAACATTCTTGGCAGGTGATGAACCGTCTATTGTTCTATTGTTGTTTTCGAGTCACTTTTGTTGTCGTCATACCTAAACCACGCCCGTAGCTTATTAGTCACACGTTAGATATACTGGACAGAACGGAATGCCTGGCTCTCCAGACTTATTCTCGCAGCGTAGTCAAACTCGCAAGAGGATGGTCTTGCAAGGCTACCCATATGCCTGAGAGATTGAGATGGAATGGCCTAATTCTGTAGGGAACTGTCACCATTGACTTGACTGTGTTGAACATTAAACTCACTCGCCGGTAGAAAATGTACCATACTCAAAATGTGTTTATTAAAAGACATTCAAACTTTAAATTGAGCGGCAAAAAGCTACACTGAAAAGCTACGTGTCTTATTTTTATCAATCCGTGCTGTTAAACAGACACTGCCTACCCAGCCTTGTAAAAGTGTAAAAAGACGAGGAATTCAAGGGACCATCAACAAATTAATACAACTGTTGCAAGCCCTGGAGGCTTTAAGGGACCATAAAAAGTTACTAAATGAATACATTTAAAACAAAATATCTCTGCATCTAAATAACGTAGAGAAAGATTTACTATGAACTCAACAAAAATTGGAACTGGCCAGTCAGGCTTTAAAAAAACGGTAATGGTTATCGGCAAAACATTTTTTTTTTTTATCTCTCACCTCCACAGTTCATCATCTTCCTGACATTAGTGGTGGTCATGAGGTTGTGGCTTCTCAAGTAGTCTGCCAGCTGGCCCCCAATGGGCACAATGATGGTCATCACTAGATGTGGCAAGGCAGACACCATGCCCACCTGCAGGGGAGGAAGAAACATACGACAAAGGATCTATGTGAGGACCAGGCAGCACTAAAAGTATTTAAGACAATGTGGACTGGCGTATGATGTAGTACCTCTAATGGCCACTAGGTGCTTGGCTCCAAAACAGAGTAAATAACAATGTGAATGAATGGATGTCAATAATACACTTTAATAATAATACACTTTATTTGTATAGTACCTATCATACAAAATGTACAACTCATCGTGATAAAGAAACTAGTTCTAGACTAAAGGACTGTTCCTTAGTCACAGGCCAGGACTGCTTCCCCTTCTAGGCTATTATTTTTGCCACGGGCTGGGAGCAATTAATTTGCTAGTGGTACATTACCCGCCCTAGCCAAATCATTTACCTGCACTAGCAAATCTTTGTTCCCCTTCTACAACGTAGAATAGCTAATCACAGGCTAGGACTGGTCCCCCTTCAGGCCAGGACTGTTCCCCCTTCTAGGCTATTATTTTCAATCAATAAATCTATCTTTATTTATATAGCACTTTTCATACAAATATATGTAACACAAAGTGCTTTACACTACAAAATCATTAAAAACAATTAATAGTAATAAGTAATACAAACATGTAAATATAGCCGCAAGCGGCAATGATCGAGGTCTAAGCACGCCCTGAAATTGAGGTGTCTTGCAGAGAGTATGCCAAATGGACATGTCAGAGCTGCAAATTAACATCACAGTAATCCAGGATGCTTCGATATCAACTCTTTCAAAGTCGTGGCCCAGTTCACAAACCTCTATACCACGCAAGCAGCTAGTGTGACACAGTTGTTTTTATTCTAAAATAAATTACATTGAGAACCAAAATGAGTTTTACAATTCCAACAGTAGATGGCAACATAAGACCAGGAATGGCTCTTGTCAAATTCTGAAAGAACCTGAAACGTGATGTCTGTTATAAAGAAAAGATCTGAGGTGTAGGCTTTCGACATATGACCATGCCAGGGGTGAATGCTAAATGCATGGTTTTTGTCTGTTGATATCCTCATTAGTTGATGAAAGAAGGTTTTTCACATTTTGTTAAAATGCAGGAAAAGTGACTGATAAAAAGTACATTTTATAATGCAACTTCATTGTAGAAAACATAAAAAAAGTTCATTTTAGAAAACATAAGAAAAATTAATTTTGAAATTAGCTTTAGTACTTATGGAAATATGGTCTAAAATGCAAATGTAGATGTTGTAGCGCCACCTTTTGGCTAATTGTGCCAATGTTTTGTACAGCCCTTCTTTGTGACATTATAGACCTATGTACTAAATTTCATGTCGATTTGGCACTCACAACAGAACTTACATTCTTTTGAACTTTAATTAGCCATTTGGCAGCCATATTGATGAGACAGCCAATTGGCACTTTATGCAATGTATGCAAATGTAAAAAGTAATGGTACGAAATGTCGCATTTTTTGCTTTAGAGGTTTTTAAGAAATTGACATGTGGTAGTTGTAGCGCCCCCTATGGACGAAAGTTCACGAAATTTGGTATGCACCTAAAAAATGGTGTCAAAACTTTGACTCTAAAGTTTCTTGTGTACCAAATTTCAGGAGATTTGGATAAGAGGTCTTGGACTAGTTCATTTTGATTTTGCATTCAGTTTCTGGGAATTGCTGCAAAAGTGAGGCATTTTTAAAGCAGAAAGCCAGTGAAGGAAAGATATGAAAGACTTGAGAGATTAAGATAAAGAAAGAATTTTGAAAATATGGGGGGGACGTTTCCCCCCCAATATATATTATGATTACAGCCTTGAGATAAAATATGAAGTATTTTATGATCTACAGTGTGAAATGCTGCACTAAGATATAATAGAACCAGAACTGTTATTTTATCAGAATCAGTATTCAGCTGTATATCATTTAAAACTTGAATCAAGGCCGTTTCAGTACTGTGGTGAGGTTGGAAACCTGACTGAAATTTGTCTAAGAGACCGCTTGAGGTCACAAAATTACTGAGTTGATTGTAAACAACCTTCTCAATGGTCTTGGCTACAAAAGATAGTTGTTAATTATAGATGCATCCAATGTTCTTTTTAATAGGGGCTTAATGAGAAATGTCTTCTTTCAAGAAATAAAAGTAGGTATGGGTAGTTAAGCACTAAATGCAGAATTGTAATTCATCTAATGAGTGTGATGGGGTTGATATTGAAATGATTGCACTATAAAGGTCATTTTTAAAGAAGGGTAGGTTTTAAATAATCTTGATAATACGTAGGATTCAACTGGGATATCACATGGATGGGGAATTGCAAGAGGGTGCTACTGACATATTACATACTGATATTTTACTACTGACATTTTTTCTACACAGCATCTCACCTTACTGATCTCAAAGCCAAAGACCTCCTCAAAGTAAGCCGGCTGGCTGATTAGCAGCAGGTAGAAGGTCCAGCTCCTGCAGAAGTTGGCCACAATGATGGCGTACACTGGCATGGAGGTGAAGAAGTGTTTCCATGGGGTTTTGAATTTCTGCCACAAAGAGACACTGGATAGGAATAGCACTCAATGCCCCTTGTACAGCAGTATGCATACATGCACAAATCACTGTACTTGTACATTGTATGTGTATTTGATATAGGCCTACACTATCTGCACTAGTACATTATGTTTGTAGTGTATGTTATAGTACAAGCAAGCTGTAAATGTTTGTACGAGCATGTGTACTTGAATATGTAACTTTATGAGTATAGCATCTGTATTGGTACATGTAAAGGTTTTACTGTATGTGCATGTGAGTAGGTATGTATATACATATAAATGTTTATCCAGGCGTGTATTGTAACAAATATTACAACTGGACACACCTGGAGAGGGTTGAGGAAGGATGCTGATTCACCGATAGCATCCTCAATGTATTTCCTTTCCTGTGGTGTGATGGTGGGATGGGCGGCTGGGCTTTCATATGACACCAGAATCCAGAAACAATACCAGAATATTCCAAAGCTACCTGTAAGAGGACGAGAGAGGAAAGGAAAGAGATGAACCCGAGAGAGAGATAAACAAATACAAAGCTAGGTTGTGGAAACAGAATTGAACATGTTGGCAGACATGAAGGAAATGATGCAGTAGTGATACTGACCATACACATAGAACACTGAAGGCCACCCAGAGTATTGTACCAGTATTCCTGCCAGGGGCATCGCCACCACTGCCCCTGCATACGACCCTGAGATAGACCAACACATCACACACCACATAATCACAACACGGGCCTCTAATCCACATTCTCTGTGACCTACTTACATTTGACTGTTGTTAATGTGAAATACCAAATTCTGAGGTTAGAGCAGGTTTGTCTAATCAATTCAGTGTACAGTTCAGGTAACTTTGTGTATCCCTTCACTTTGTCCCAGAGCAGAGCAGAAGGGCTCATGAATAAATGAGTTAGTGAATCTGTTGGCAGGCGGGGAGAGCAGGTGCATGCTAACAAGGCTGCTAACGTGTTGTGAGACACCTCACCACAGAAGGCCGTGGTGGCCAGTCGACTTCTCTCCAGCGGTGGAGCCCACTTGGCCCAGATGCCATGGCAGGCTGGGTAGGAAACCCCCTGTCAGACACAGGACACTTCATTCAGCTACACACGTCCTCCACACACACCCGTACTCCCACACACATGCACGTACCTCCACCAGGCCCTGGCATATCCTGACCAAGATCACACAGCTGTAGTGGCAGCGGGCAGCCGCAGGAATCAACATGTTCAGTGTGGACGTGGCCACTATGGCGAAGCCAAACACTCTGGACCACACAGACAATAAAGGGTTCAAATGAGTTCATAAGGTCATCACTATATTAATATGGAATGAAACTGAGGTATTAAGAGTAAAATGTAGTAATGGCTGAGATTCATCATACAACCTTTCTATCAACAATTTACACTGTCTGTGTTGTATCATTTATTTACGTTGCGGTAGCCTAATGCAGAAGTCTGCCTTTGTGCACAAAGTTTGGTCTTTTTAAATTGTTAAAACATGTTATGAAAAGCAACTCTACATCTCATTATCACCTTCATTCCACCAGCAGAACTTAAAGAAACTGCATTATGACTGTGTAGAAAGTGAAGATATATTCACCTATTGGCTGCAAATTTTTGACATATAAATCCGCCTGGTATCTGTGTGACGATATAGCCCCAGAAGAAGGAACCATGAATCATCCCTACTGTTTCAGGGTCCCAGGTGAACTGTGCAGCCTGAAGAAAATACAACAAACAATTCACCTGTCAGATGCATTGAATTACCTAAGCCGCAGATGGCAGAGGGGGTGGAGGGGATACACCCCCCCCCCCCCCCAGTTTCATAGGGATCTCAAACTTCTTCACAAGCATCAGTCTGGAGAGGCAAACAATCCTTTCAATTCTGTCCGGTATATCTAACATGTGACCAATCAGTGTTGTACTGGTAGCTATGGGCGTGGTTTAGGTGTGATGACAGCGAAAGCGACTCGAAAACAACAATGGCAGTTCCTACAGATAGACAGACGATTCATCCAATCACCTGCCAACTATTTTTTTAAAGAGCCTGCCCTTTTCAAACAGCTTTGATAGACAGCTCCCCAGATGGTTGTGTGCATATAACTATGATTTAGGTGAGAGGTATTCCAAAGGCAATAATAACACTTTTCTTGAATAATAGTTATATTATTCAAGAAAATTAAGAAATTATTCAATAATAGTAGAAAATAGAACCTCAAAATGCTTTTGAGAGCTGCAGTAGCCATTCACAAAATAATTACACCGGTCTCACTGCCTTACAGTCTCACTTTGATACATGTCCTGTTCTTGTGTGTGTTTATGCTGGTATCTCTCCTCCTGATTCTTTGGCTTCAGAAAAGCAAAAATATACAACACCCCCTCTAAACTTTGAGGATACGTGCACCATTTCGTCATTTAACATTCCATACATCCTCATGTAACATAAGATAGGACATTGACCGTTTGAGGAATGGAGATATTTCAGATAGATCAGCGGTTTACAGCCACATTTAATAATCTATTAAGCGTGTGTTGGCCAGTGATCATGTAGGCATGTTGTGTTTGTTGATTGTTGTTTGTCCATGGTGTCATAAACTTTGCAGTAGGCCTATATCCCTTCATAGGTTTTTAGTTTTACTGCATTAACACAAACTATGCAAAATACTCACTAAGTAACTAACTAAGTTCCAGTACTCTTTGAAACCTTGAGCAATATTGTAATATATTTATTAATTTGTGAACACTGAAAGGGGAGAAAATAACTAATAACTAATTGTACAGTATATAATAAAAAGATTAATTTAATAATTAGGCTAATGTCTGTAACTGCTAATGTTTGTAACTTTCAACAATATGTTTTTAAACCCATCATTCTTAAATCATTTGGAACCTTTGACATTGTTCTGTGTGGTTATTCAGCATTTGGGTTTAAAAAAAGAATGCTATACATGCGTTGTCTGATGCGTGAAAACTGACGTTGAGGATGTCCTAAAATGCCTAATGTACACCGTACAGGGCTTTCCTTGTGCATGCAGTGATTTTAGAGTCCAGTATGTCGCAAAGCCTTGCTTTTTCTGCTGCTTACCACAAGTACCTCCTTGTTGCCCTTATAGACAGTGTGGTCGTTCACCATGCTGACGATGGCCACACCCAGGTTGCAGCGGATACCAAAAGAGATGCAGAAACCCAGGCCGGATAGGATGGCAATGATGTACCGCCTGGGCAAGCCAAAGCACGTACAGTCCACCACCGGAAGCTCCTTCTCCTCCACCAGCTCTGGACGGCCCTCCGCAGACAACTCGATGGTCTCTCCATTGGCTTGGGGCTTCTCTATCAGCCTGGTAGGAAACACAGAGCTTATACATCAGTGTGGGACTCAAACCAGGAAGGTTGGCTCCTGCATGGGTCTACCAACTAAGTAGCTTTTAGTACAATACCTAAACCTGACCTGCTCCTTAGTACTTGTAGGCTATATGTATGCATTAAGGGATGATGTACTGAAGACCTGTTATATTGCCCGTGTATTCAAAAAGAGTTAGATTAAATAGGATTTAATCTCACAAATATGAGTTCATAATTCCTGGGACAATCTTCAAGACTTGCTAGCATATATTAATTCGATAGTAGTACTAAATCTATTCTTTAGATACTACTAACTATTCTTTAGATAGGCCTACTAGTAACTATTCAAATAGTTATCTATTCTAACTTTACTAGTAGTATTTTAAATTCAACTATCAGTAGTCATTTTGACTTGTCATTACCAATGACAAATCAAAAACCAATTACTAGTAAGAATAAAATGTTACTAGTAAATATTGGAATAGATACAAACTGAAATAGATTACACAATTTAGGGTTTAGTTAGTATTTAATACTTATATACTATTTTTACACCTGCATTTAATGACAAGCTGAAAGATATGGGACTGGTATTATTATTTTGCTGCTTTGTTGAAAAATGCTATCATGCATGACTTGATAGCAGATAGAGGCTGTCGTAAAGATGTTTTCAAAACATGCTCCCTATATTCTTACAATATAGGCCTATGCAGTGAGGTGTGGTGTAACATAAAGTGATTCTGTACTGAAAGTATATTTGACAGGGTATAATGATCAATCAAACAAATGTGTTATAAGCCAAAGAACCATGTCGACCAAGAAGATTACAAGATTGTACACAAATGTGATTGCATAGTTTACTGTGACATCTGATTAACAGATGTCACATCTCTCCAGGAACCATCACCTTACCGTGGTGGAGAGGTTTGTGAGTCCCTGTGAACCTGAGAGCTGTGTTGTCTGGAGCCTTGTACTCTTGGTAGGGTCTCCCAAGGCAAAGTGGTCTCAGGGGAGGGGCCAGACAAAGAATGGTTCACAAGACCCCATGAAAAAAAACAAGAGAGGAACAGTTACCCTGCCCGGAGCAGGCGTCCATCCTATGGGCCCACCACTCGTGGGATGAACCGTGTGGGTCGGTGCGCTGTCATTTGGGTGGCAGTGAAGGTCAGGGACCTCGACGGACCAGACCCAGGCAGCAGAGGCTGGCTCTGG
>JAODUG010000023.1:2878422-2888446 GCA_027564795.1 Aphredoderus sayanus | reverse complement strand
CTTGTGAGCTTGCAGCCTGTATTCCACTGTGGCCAACCCTTGTGGCTGGATTCCATAGCGGGGATTAATTAACATGTCGCACCTCCCTACTCCCTTTTGTTTCCTGTGAAGACTTAAAGGTGCTCTGTGTAGTTTTGGCCTGCCATCTAATTCAAATTCCACATTCCAAGCAGTTACAGGGCAGCATATCACCATAATATAGTGGTGTCCACCCGTTATCAGAAGAAGTCAATACAATCATGCCCCTCATCCTCATAGCTCCACCTTGTAGTCTACACAGCATACATACACTTGCAGTTGATCGAAAAGCCTACTCAAATAAACTGTTCTCATTTAGGTTATGAGAACCAGTGAAATAAGTCTGGTGACAGTCTATTCCACCCATGTCAAACTCAAGGCCCTCAGGCCAAATCCGGCCCGCGATACAATTATATCTGGCCCCCCAGAGTTTTTTTTTTTTTAGATCGATCAAGCGTCTTTTGATGTATAAAACACTAATTTCAAGTTAAGCCAGCCCTCAACATTAGCCAAGAGAAAAGTTGACTCTGAAAAGAGAGCCTTTCAAAACCATACATGTTTACTGACTGTCTTCTTTGTGGAGCTAATGTGGCTGCAATTTAAGGAATAATATTGTATCCTGTCCGTTTCAATTCATATTTAAGTAAAAAAAAAAAAAAAAAAAACATTTAGTTTTAGTCTGTTCAATAAATGTTTATCCTGTTCGGACCCCCGACCTAAAGTGTGATTTGAGTTTTGGCCCCCTGTGCGATTGAGTTTGACACCCCTGGTCTATTCAGACAAGTCTCTCTCAAATACAAGGTAGTACCGCCTGTACGCTAGCGGTTTAGCCTATATATTCTATAATATACAAAAAGTAAAATGATGTCATTAACAGGACGTCCATAATTATTTTTTAAACATTGCCTTGATCAATTTGGTAGACTTTTTAAAATGTTTTAATCTCAAAATATTACATAGACCACCTTTAAGGTATATACACGTTTCATTGTTCTGGTCAGATATATTTTGGCGGAGCATTGCATGTGAAGCTACACGTCTCCCTGGATGCGAATCTTTGTATTAATAAAGCCTGGTTCCTGATTTCATCTATACACAACTTTTACTGCTCTCATTCCTGTGGGAAGAATTATCCCGTCAGTACACACCTGGTCTTTGACGCCTAAGGTACCACTTCACCTACCTGGTGACTTTGGGTTTCTGCACAACACTTGTGATTGGATTTGTGCTAATGTAATTTCCGCTCATCTGTGCATGTGTGCACGTCTAAAAGTAAGACTGCGGCAGAGCACCAACCTCTCCACCACGGCCAGGGCATCGTTGAAGCGCACAGCAAAGACTTCCCCAATGAAATACTCGGCCAAGCGGCCAACAGCCTGAAGCTGGGAGCTTAGGTCTCTCAGAGAGCAGTGCAGTCGGCGGCAGTCATTCTCTGCCGTGATATTAAGTCTGCAACCTGAAGAACAGACACATCATCTACATGTTAGAATCGGTTGACTCGACTCATCAGCCTGAAAGAGCAACAGCTTATGAGAACTCACTGGTGCCAGTGTTGACAATAAACTGCTGCAGACCCAGGTACACATCCAAATTCTCCTGAAGGACCGGAAACTTGAAGGGCAAAGCAAAATTAAAAAAAAAGGAAAAAGAAGAAAAAAGATAAGGCAAAGGAAGAATATTCAATTGGAGTTTTGTCAGTTTCTGGAGAACTATATATTTGAAGACGACATGTTATGTAGTTTAATAGTTTTTCTATTTCCTAAAAAAAAAAAAAACTTCAAACTGGACAGTACAGAGCAGATCCTGGATTTTAGCTGAAAAGGCTTTTCTGGCCAATTATATAGAACCCATTTACATTCACTGGGAAAAGCAAAATGACCTCTTACCAAAGCAGCGAACGCATGAGATGGAAGCAGCTCCATCACCTTGGCAACCACCTCCAGACTCTGACGCAGGTACCGCTGCCATTCAGTCTGTTGCTATGGTAATACAAATATTCAGGTGAGAGATTAACTTCTGGCAAAATGTACAGTGCTGAATGGGGTATTCAGGTAAGTAACAGCAGAGATGGGAATTATGTGTAAAATTCATATTCAAGTCCTTACATCATCATCTAATGTCTCATCATCCAGCTCCTCCAACTGGGCCTGGTTGTATCTGAACTGTATTCGGTTCAGGACTTCACCTAATAGAAGGACTAAGGCATCTTTATACCTAGATGTATAGAATAGATGTGCAGTTCATCAAGTAAAACATACAGTACTGTGCAGTACAGTATTTTAGGCAGGTGTGAAAAAATGTGGTGACCCAAGAATGCATTCAAAAATTTAAATATTAATGGCTTATTTTCATCAATTAACAAAATGCAGTCAAGCACGTGCTTAAAAACAGATTCGTGTTTTATAACATTTAAAATGTCCTTAAATTTCCCTCTGCTCCTGTAGAGGGCACTGTAGAGCTAGTTGCCATATAGCAGTGTGGTGATATACTGAGCACTTTATTTTCATGTTATGGCATCTACATTTCAGTGACCATGTGCAATGTAATACCATTACAATACACTGAACAAAATTATTTAAAAAAAAATGTGTTGCCCCCATTCATCATGAGCTGAACTCAAAGATATTAGACTATGTACACAAAAGACCTATTTCTCTCAAATACTGTTCACAATTCTGTCTATATCTGTGTTAGTGAGCATTTTTCCTTTGCCGAGATAATCCATCCACTTCACAAGTGTGACACATCAAAATGCTGATCAGACAGCATGAATATTGCACAGATGTGCCTTAGGGTGGCCACAATAAAAGGCCATTTGAAAATGTGCAGTTCCATCATGCAGCACAATGCCACAGATGTCACAAGGTTTGAGGGAACGTGCAATTGGCATGCTGACTGCAGGAATGTCCACCAGAGTTGTTGCCCGTGAATTAAATGTTAATTTAATCTTTATTTTCTTATCAATGTAATATTCAGGACTACAATAAACAAAAAGTAACAAAGCTTACCTATTGAGGACACTTTCTCTGTCAGCCAGTCTACTTTTGATTTTGGTAGTTAAAAAATCCAAGAAAATGCTCCATATGTCCAAACAGGCAAAGTAACCTTCATGGGTAGGCTAAAAACAAAAGAAAGTTATTTTCTCCGACAATTCTCACACTGACACGAATACATACACAAAATTCAAGTTTTTGGCCTTATTCTGTTTAAACCATATATACTTAAAAATAATATTCCACAAACATGTCCGTTTACATGCAGCTGTATTCCAATTTATATGTCCTAAAGCTACACCCTTTAAATAACGTATACAGAGTAATTTCTCTACTTTTCAAAACTGCATTAACGTTCTAAAATACAGAAAAATGAAATGGCTGGAGTATGCAAGAGACCCAATGCCGTAAAACCCCACTTGAGACTCCTATTCCGAATCTGCTGTACATGTGCTTTAGTAGGAAAATGATAAATTGGGAGAAAGGCCCCATTCAGAATGTCCCAAAGGAAAATACCATTTACATGACAGTCTATCAAATTCAGAATATTGCCATAGTTGGAATAATAGTGGAATACTAGTGTGGATGTAGCCATTGATTGATTGTCGTTTTGGCACAGCCCTGTTAGCGCTGCCAGCAATAGAACCATGTACATAAATTGTTAGTGGACAAGTGTTGCCATGGGCAATTAAGGCCATTTTTCACTATTTTGGCTCCTAAAAGCATTTCTGTAATAGGTATCAAAGATGTATGTCTCCGATATCAGCACCCTGTCAGATACAATAATGTCATAGATTTGAGAAGCTTTAACTAACATACATCCAGTTAATAGAAACAATACCTGGTTGAAGGTGTACTTGAAGAGCAGTGCAAGAAATTCTACAACTGGGAACTGAGGACTTGACTCAATTCGCCTGAGGTGAACACTGACAAAAAGGCGCAGAAAATCTGTGAACTTCTCCAGGTAGCTAGGTAGAAGGAGAGAATAAGGCAAAACACCCCCTGGTAAATTAAGGTTTTTTGGTCACATAAGTGTAAGTCGTCTGACTAATAATACGGCAGTGCAATATGATCAAAATCTCATATCCCGATAATGCAGTCTGTCAATTCAATGAGAAAAAAAAAAAAAAGAGAGCTCGTTTGGTCATATTTCGATTAGATGTGTCAATGTGAACTTGTGAACGCATCGTGAACTTACATTTCTCTGATTTGTGGCAAACACATCGCAAAAACATGCCCATAGCCCACGCAGGAGTGATCACAACAGGAAACGTATAGCTGGTACAAACTGTCACGTCCGATTACATAATCAACGACAACTGATGACGTTTGGGTTCTTAAAGAGTTGTCCAATTTCATAGAGGAGGATTTAAACTTTTGCCCTTTAACTCAGTTTCAAGAGGCAAGAGTTAGGGCTACACATTTAGAAATGGGTTTGGGTCTAAGTCTCTACTGTGCTTCGCTGTCATTTATGGTCACATTAGTAACGCACGGTTACTTTTAGAGAACTCGTTTGAAAGACTGGATATTTTTAGTAACTTGCCAGACATAAAAATAAACAAGAGCCTAAAAAGGTAGGGACTTAAATAGAAGATTTTCATAGTCGTGGTAGGACCTTGGCTCTGTGGTCCCAACGTAATAGTCTATAGTATCCATAGGTTTAGCATGTTTGTGTGCAGCATTCTGCAACACGCAACCTTCGGGGGAAAACTGACCCAATGCACTACCTTGTCAGTGCCAGCAGAAGGCGCCAACCACAGCACGGACATATGACGTGCAGCGGTTGACACCATCTGCAGGCACATCAAGGTAGTGGATTTCAATCCTGATCACGATATGAAAGGATACTTATCCTATTGTCACATGACTGTTTATAATCATATCGCATAGCCATCAACAACTATTAACATAAAATTGAGGAGTTGCTGAGATTTAGTTGTACCTCTCATCTAGTTCCTGCATTCGACTCTTGACAGTGTGAGCATTGTTCTCCCGTGTCATCTTCTGTAGGAGAAAGAAGGTCTGCTGGAACATGCGGAGCAGGTACTCCTCAAAGTCTAACGGCACACAGTTTTTTGACACCAGCTCGTTGATGCAGGTCATGGCTAACACGCCGAGGCGGGCTCGGTCCACCTTCCCACCATCTCCACTCTGCTGCATGGTTCTCCCTTCTCCGTTAGACGTGGGCGCCAATATCCCCTGCTGGCCGTTAGAGGACGATGTGGAGGAAGAAGTGAGGGAGCCAGCCTTGGCCTTTGTTCGAATGTCACAACCAAAACGAGCAAAATGGAAGATAGAAGCCAGCAAGGTGGGGGTGATGCTGGTCGACAGGGGGATCCAGCTGAATAGGTGGCCCAAACACTCCAAGACGAGACAACACAGCTGTTGACTCTCACCGTCCAGCACCGCCATGGGCTGACACAGCAGCTTAGAGTACTGGCTACCTTCAAATAAACTGCCAAGCAACTCCACTGATGAAAACAAACAAAAAACAGCTTGGTCAGCATAGAGACACCAAGCAACAAAGTAGAACTAGCATACCATGGGCAGTGTTAGGATAGTCTCAGCAGATGCATACTTTTCCTACAACTATGTGCAAATAAAGAGGAAACTGTAGTCACCATTTTCGCCTGTGGGTGAAGGTGGGGGAGTGGACACTATCACATTGTGCTTGTCCCAGTACATCTCCAGGATGCCTGTGGTGCAAGAAGAGTGTTTAGCATTGCAGACTCTTCAGCTTGCATTCAATAACTACACCGATGTACTCACCTGTCAGCAAGCCAAGCACTGTGGGCACCTGCTCCAGCAGAAGCTTCCGTAGCTCATCCTTCCTCGCCACACTCAGGTCTTCCCGAGGGCATGCCAGTTCCTCTGATGTGGTCTTCAACAGTACCAGCCCCAGGGATGCCAGTGCAGGAGACTGGATCAACTGAAATTCAAAACATATTCAATTAACATGTTTAGCTCACTGCATTCTTTCCTCACATTACACATGTGTAAAGTACATATTTAAATACCCCCTTAAATTGTGAAGTTTTAACTTACTTACATACATACATACATACAGTTTGGGCTCACCTGAAGGGTGTTTGTGAAGAAATCATGGTAGAACATTGGCCAGTCCTGGCGACCAATGTCCACGATGACCTTGGAGAGTTTATTGCGAATAAAGTAGGGCATGACCTTGTGCTGGGCCAACAGAAGTTTAGGCAGACAGCTGCGGATCTCCATTTTGTCTTGTGAAGCCACCCCCAGCCACATTTTATTCACTAGGTTCTAAATGCAGGAAAGAACAGACTCTTAAAGCTGTTTCACAGTGGATGTGTGACAATATGGTACCACATTAAGCAATGACATCTGGCACAGCAGAATATATCTATCATATTGTTATGCTCGAGTCCATTTTTGTGATCCATTTTATAAAACAACATTACAACTTTGCAATGGTATAAAATGAATTGTGTATTTTGCCGCATACCACCAGCAGCCCACTACAAGCCTACTGAGTTGGTGTATGTTTGGTTTCATGCTCTGTGTGCTCTGTGTAACTGGGATTTGAAAACACTAGTATCACTTATGAGCTACTGCTATGCCAAGTTTCCTGCCTGGACTACTGCAACTCACTGCTAACCGGATTACCTGTGTGCTCTACCAGACCCTTACCCCAAGTGGCATCTTTGAATTCCCTTTAAACTCCTTATGCTCTTACATCCATCTATCAACAAAATGTCTGCTCTTACAGTATGTACTAAGCACTTTATTAGTTAGGCCATTACCTATTGTGTATGTGGTTGATTACGTGGTAGTGGGCATGAGGAGATTATGCTGTAATCTCCTAATGGAATATTGTTTGCTTACAATTGCTGGTGTATGACCTGTCCAACTATTGACAAATGTACTACATGTCAAGTCAAATGTATTTGTATAGCCCTAAATCACATTACAGTCTCAAAGGGCTTCACAAAGAAACAAACAACACCCCCTGAACCTGCTCCTCTCCCCGGGCAAGGAAAGACTACCATAAAAAACCCCATGGGTAAAAAGGGAAGAAACCTTGGGAAGGGACCACAGAGAGGATGGTTAGGATGCAATAGGTGTCGCTAGGTGAATGAGCAATTATACATTTAACGTACGTTATCACACTGTGCAGAAAGTAAGCAACCCAGTGTATAAAGTAAATACAGTTTAAAGGTTATCCAGGTCAGCAGATTTGTCCTAGCCGTAACTAGTTCAGCTCCCCATCCATTGAGCCCGCACACCATAATCTACTCCAACACAGGAGTCATGTCTGGTGGACACCCACCCACATGCACGTCGCTTTGGATAAAAGCGTCTGTCAAATGCTGTAAATATAAATGTACAGTCAACATGTTCCTGGCGTCAAATTAGGAGATAAATTACATAAAGAGTGTGGTTGTGTACAGTGTTCCTGAGATAGTAACAATGAGCAAATTACAGGGCATTTACGGGCAACAGAAACAACCACAAGGCTGGTAGTGCACAGAGACAGAATATGCCTCTGGTTCGACAAGGGATGTATAAAAACACACTATATACAAATACCTATCCACTGACAGAAAAACTTCTAGAGAAATGATGAGGAAGTTGTGAAGAAAATGAACTTGATGCAACTGTGCCTCGCTCAGTATGCATGTGTAATTCACACATTAAAATGTTTAGCTTCCCAATCTGTTACATTTAAAAATCATACACACAAAAGCACTGTATGAATAAACATAATGTAACTTTGCACACAAGATATGAAAAACCATAAACTGTCTCCCAACAACAGGGCTTACCTCAAACACTGTCAGACTGTACATCATCACATACTCATTACATGTGTTGGACAGAAAGTACAAGCAGTGACGCCAGGCTCCGGTCTGCTGTGCAAAATTGTTCAGCAGTTCTTCTGTAAAAACAGGAAGAGTGTGAGCATATACATATATACATATACATATATATAGGGTGCAAGCAAGCCCATGCTACAAATGTAACCATGCAACGCAAAAGGACCAGGACAAAAAGTAAAATGACACCATTTAGGCTAAGATAATAACACAACAATATAGAGACTTTTTGTTCAATCATTATATCATTCTGAAAACTGTTTTACTCTGAGATACTACATGGCAAAAGCACAGTCACACCCTTTTTTACAATAGACAAGTCTTTTTTTTATTAGAATACCAAAATGTGATTGATTTACAGGCTTGAAGATTACATCAACTTAACTAGTAAGAATCTACCAAGAAAATGTTTGCTGCCTTCTTTTGACAGAATAGTGTGTGCAGAAACATTGGCTGATGATCTTAACACTGGGAGCCACTAACCACATCCTTGCAACTTGAGTATGCAATTGTGATGGCCAAACATACCAATCTCACGCTTTCGCTCATTAGTTGTACAAATGTGGAAGAACTCTGTCATAAGGCTCTCCAATGCACGCAGTGAGGCCTCCTCTGATGCCTAAGGAGAGACATTTAGTAAGGACAGCTAATACAAATCGCTGAGACAACACAAGTGATCATATCAATGTGACAGCTTATGTAGACTGGCCTTTAAATAACCAATCTGACTTTGGATTGTACAGATATGCTTTAGCACAGTTCTGATGAGCGTTATTATTGCAGGTATTTTGAAATACTTCTAATTTACCGATGCATTCATTGGCATTACACTTTTAACATGCGTTTCCGTTTGCATAATTGCTTGTCATATAAAATCTTATTAGGTAGGTCAATGATAATTCAGTATTTGTTTTAGCAGCAAGGAAAAGCACTTTTCACACTAAGCAACGTAACATTTTTAACAGGCAGGTATGAATTCCTCAAATGAGCCACAACTTGCAGAGACACTAGTATGAACACAAGTATTCAACTTTGCAAGATGGGCGTCTACTACTGGTACTGTACCGTAAAATGGCTTTGTGAGGTGCCACAACCCGGAAAATAAAATCGTGACATCTCGAAACCGTTATGTCGTACAGTATTCAGATACTGTTACATTTAACTGGAAATGACACCGAACAAAACAGCCAGAAACCAGACAGAGCCTGTCTTACGCATCACAGCTAAAAGCTATGGATAAAGGTCTGCCACTGTTGCTTAAACATTTAAGTATACTCACCATTTTAACCAAGCGGTCTCTCCCTTCTTTCCTTTCTTATTTATCAATAAATAAGAGTAGCAGCCGGCACTAAGCTGTGTACTAACGTATACTGTAGCTAGCTGACGTTAACGCAACGGTAGTTCATGTTTTCACTTGCCTACACACAGCTAGCTGGCTAACACCTCAGACAGTTAACCAGTACAAGAAAAACACGCCTCGTCTTGGCGAGCAGGCGTGCTAAACACTTTGCAATGTGCGCATTGTCGCAGAGGTGAGGTAAAATAAGCGACTAAGAACTAGGTTTGTGGTCAAGCTTTGAAACCTTAGCACTAACGTTCTCGCAGCGAGCTAACCATGCTATCTGCAGCTGGTCGGTAAACGCATCACATTAGCTGTCAAATATAGTCGCTGAATTTCTCTTGGTTGTCGCCCCTGGTATCCACTCCAGAATGATGTTCATTAAACACATATCAGGCTAGTCTAGCGAGTTGATGCGCCACAGTGAATAAATAATAACCATCATACTAGTACGAGCCTGTTCCTCTTTCCCCCATTTCATGACTCGGGGCGGCTCTGTGGGTCTGCTGCTAGCTTGCTACAAAAAGCTTAGCGTCGAAACTTCCTATTTTACGACAGAAATAAAGCCGTACACGCACACGTGAAATTGTTAAACGGGTTATCCAAAGCGATTTGGCGAGTAAACTACAATCAGGATTATACGTTGTAATACAAGTATGTGTTTAGCCCGTATACGGAAATCTCTTTTACATTTTATTCTTCAATAGAGTCATTAGATAAAGTAAGCAGGGGCGATTCTGGGATCAGACATTTAACCCTCGTAATGTACTCCGGGTCAGAATGACCCAAATCACTAGCTCTTGTGGCAGATAGAAGGCGCTAAA
>JAODUG010000023.1:2854085-2878322 GCA_027564795.1 Aphredoderus sayanus | reverse complement strand
CCAGATGGATGGTTTTACAAGCCCGCAGCAAAAATAAATTGAAGCATGGTTTCAAGCAAGGCTAGGGTTAACCCTCGTGATGTCCTTAAAAATATAGTATTTGGCCACCCGGTGGCGCCATCTGCTTGTGTATGATTTTGTGTGTTTTTTAATTGGCATTGCTGTGTGTGTTTATTTATTCATTATTTCTTTATGTATTTGTGTTGTTTTGTGTGCCTTTTAACCCTCCTGTAGTTCTCGGGTTTCAAACACGCACATCATATGTCTGTGTAATATATCTGCCGCAAAGAGCTAGTGATTTGGGTCATTTTGACTCGGAGGACATCACAAGGGTTAAATACACTCCAAGGGTTAAATAGACAGACTGGACAATAAACAGTTCTGGTTACATTTGTGTTGCTTTGGCTCAATATGCTCACCAATTATTTAATGGCAGGTGAGACATGGTGAATGGATGGGTAATAATAACACAGAATAAACACAATAACACAAACATACACAATAATACAAATTTGAATTTGTGAAACAAATTAGCGCACTTTGCAGGCTGAGTGGTATTGCCATGTCCCAGTCGAACCATTGGGCTCAGGGGTGCCAATGCATGATGACTGGCCCTGATTGGCCCCAGCCTCCTCACCCAACATGGTGTGCTGGGACATGAGCCCTCCATGGGGAGGGAAGGGACAAGCCCGTCGACAGAGTGAGAAGACACATTTCACGGTGTGTGTTTCGCTAATAAAGTCCTGTATATGGAATGATTTCATTTCATTTATCTAATACTACATAGAATCTAGGTTTTAAGATTAGCTGGAAAAACAGAGGCAGCAGTCCTGAGATAAAGGTAGAGAGATTCAGAGTGTGTTGGCAGAACCACTGGCCTTTCCCAGCTAGAGGTTCCGGTAATATGTACTGTATTGTGCATATAGCACTAGTCAAAACTATGGGCAAAAGATTGTGCCAAGCTTCATTGAGTAAGATGCCTAACTCCCATCTTCTACTGTAGTAATTCTAATTGTAATATTTGTCGCTTTAGATAAAAGCATCTGCTAATAGACCTAATTGTTATTGTGAATACTCACTCATGCACTGGCAGAATACGTAAGCCCAAAGTGAATCGATCCTGTAGAACCTCTAAAAGGTGCAGTGCACTTAACCATTGCAAAAATGTCAAAGAGAAGGGGACACCTTTCTAGCATGCAGCAATGCAAGCAACCAGCTGTAATGATATATCACACCTAATGGGGTGGTTTGCCCCACCTCTCAGTTATATGCTTGAGGGCTGGTGTGAGCAATGCAGAGTGTGAGCTACAGCTTCGACAGTAAACAACCCTTTTTCTTGCTCCTGCGGTACATACTTGTCCCTACATACAAATTAAATATCTTACATGTATTGCTTGAGCACATGTACTAGTTGATGGGCTGTTTGACATAGGCAAACAGTAATACCTAAAGCAGGCAGGGCTTCAGAGTGACATAGGTGTGACTCTGGTAGGTTTTCAGCTAAGGCACACTGGGTTAACATAAAACACACTTCACTGGCCCATTTGGCAGATGGATAGCCAACTGCTGTACTACTTCAAGAGCAATAATAAGCACTTAATGTCAATTTCTGCTATAGCCTTCACAACTTAAAATGATGATATTGGTAGTGTGCACCATTTATGTCATCTATACAATGGTGATAAGATGATTTACTTTTACAGTGTAGGCTAAAAGAATTGCCGTAATTTGAGACGGAAGGACATTCAAAATGGTCAACACCTCCTGGGTCACAATATTCTGCTAGCATCTGTGTTTAAAAATCACTATCAAATATTTATTGTTCTGATTAGTTGAAGGTGATCCTACTAATGACTTGATTAACAACATCTTAATGACAATGGTTTCAGTTAATACCAAGAGTTCCAAGACCACGATTATGATTATTTATTGGTATCTGTGCATTTACAATTAAATTCAGACTTTTTAGATCTCTCTCAAGGGGTAGATGACAGAGGAAACAGAAAAATAAAGCAACATTAAAAACGATACAGAAGAACAACACTCTAGGTATAAGCTATGATTATCCACATCCACACATGCTGTGCATGCTACAAACACACACATACATTACTGAAATCTGCATATTGTAGAGATTAAGCTTGTAATATCAAGATGGATTTAACCAGGCAGTTTTCAAGGTATTGTAAGCGATTATAAGCTAATACTCTTTTTGTCAAATTCAACAAATACCTCCTCGTGGTCCGCAATAATGTTCACTATGTGTGCTGCAATTATTATTACTTATTTCTACATAGCCCTGGCTCCATAAATAGGAACATACAAAGTGGTGCGGACCGCACACAACAAACTGCTTCTGAGGAAGCAGTCTGTGGAATGAGTTCAAATAACAACAATCTTTCTCCAGGATCCCTTCAGCACTCATAACTGTAATGTTGGGGTCATAAGAGCAAATTCTTCCTGTAGTGAAGAGAGGAGGTATTTTCTTCACAAGCGTAAGCTACAGATCCCCAGGTGAGCACTGGTTTTGGCCAGGAAAACCATTGCTGATGTCGAAGGCTGTCTGCTCTGACTCAAAAACTAACTTCTGTCTCTGAACGGTGCCCAAAAACATTGGACTACATGTCAATATGGAATGTGGCAATGGTAAGGCTCATGGGTTCTGGATTGCTCTGGATCTTGAGCTACAAAAGGAACCTCTGCTGTAATGCGGTCATCAAAGGTTTGGCAGTTTCCTGAGTGCCTGTCTTAATTCAATTAACAGACATGTTAATTATGTCAATTAACAGACATGTCAGTCTGAGTGATCCACAACTAGTGTTATCATAATCTGCACAGACATCAGCCTACAGTATATCCGGGTCATCAGACCAAATGCTTGAAGGGCAACATCTTTCAAATCACAGACCTCATTTCCCTCCCTTCAAAGCAGTGTCAGGTGGAAACTACAAGGAAGCAGTACAATAGCCTGATGAGAGAGACAGTACTGTATGTTTCAGGTCATTCTGTCTAGAATGTATAGCAGGCAGTTCTGTTGTCATTGACATACTGTACAGTGGGGTCATGGCCACCTGGGGGTCATAATGGGTCAGTATGGGTTCAACCACCATTGAGCCAAACAGTATTGATAGCACTGTAAACGCTTTGTTAAAGTTAGTTATGCTAACTGCTAAAAGGCAGAAGGCTAACACAAGATGCACAGCTACAGGCTTGTTAGAATGCATTCAGGGCATGCACTGAAGGGGTTACAACATAGGCTACCTGGCTTGGCAAGAAGTCTAAAAAAGACCACAACATACAGTATCTTAAGTCAAAATGAGGCTAGATTAAAATGTCATGCTTATTGAAATAGGCACCTTTAGCAGTAGAGTTTTTGGCATCACCCTATCAAAATGATGCGAGGATGGGGAAGAGTTTAATACCGTATCAGTGGGCTACATTATGTATTCATTTGATTTTTTTTTGTTTTTTTTTTGCAGATCGGTTGAGGCATATCAATTGCACTTACTATTATTTGGAAAAAGTAATTATATTTAGATGTTTGAAGCCATCACATTGGCATGATGGACATAACTGCCCCCATTTCCAGACTGAATGGAATTACATAAATCTAATGTGCGAGATGTCACATGAATGATGGTACTTTTAACAAATAATATATTTTTAAAAAAGACAATCAGTGTATAATCAAGAGAAAACATTATCACTAACAGTAATAATTCACACATAATCTTAGAAGTAATCTTTACATAGTTTACATCATGAGAGGATATAATAATTTACATCATGAGAGGATATAACCTCTGCTCTGACAATAAAATGATTTTCCATTATTGTCTCAGAAGGCAGTGAAACCTTGATTCAAATTGCTAACTTATACAGTATGCCTTTCATTAATACAGAAAGAACTCGCAGAAAAACATATTACTTTATAAAATGTCCATATTCAAACATGCATTGAAGAAGCCAGACTGGGATTTTATAAATATATGCAATGTTGGAATATAAAGTATGTATGATCTGTATTCAATGATTCAAACCTCACATATTATGAATAATGCATACATGCACATAAGAGTGAATCTAAATGCATTTTAAGTGGCCAAACTGCTGTTTCAAAATCCCTGCATATTCTGGAACTTCAGCATGGATTTGGGCCAACATGCTTTGAAGGGCAAAGGCAGTAAACAGTGGTCCCATTCCAAAACAACATCCAGCTACTGTATAAATATACGACATTAGGCCTATGTATAGATTTTTTTCTATCAGTTCTGCTACACAGTGAGTGTGAAGTGACTCAACTGTCTTATGTGAGCGCACGCGCGCGCACACGCACTCAGAGGCGGCCTACTTTTTCCTCATCAATCGCACATACAGTTGCCTATGCATTGAAGAAGGGAGAGAGAGAGGCGGTTTCGTTTTGCAGGCAGCCACTGTGCCAATGCGCAAACAGTCTTCTCCGTCGTGGGATAGGTCTCCCCAAATTGAGGCCGAGCGCTTGAAACAGATCATGCGATTGAGTGACGAGCGCGTCATGTCTGCCTTTCTCCTCCCGTGTTCTATGCAATCGGTGACTCTGTGTTCCGCAGTCCCCTGGGATACTGCACTGCCCTCGACAGCCTAGCTGTCGACGTTTTGCCGAGAATGAATGGCTGTCTGACTGTACCTAGGAAAATCGGGGAGAGAGAGCGCTGAGTCGAGTCCCCCATCCCGTGAAACGCTCTGCATCGACTTCCCAGCGAGGGGGTGAGTGTCTTGTCTATACCGTGCACCAGACGCCTCAACCGGCGTCGGTTACTCTTGAAGATCTACAAGCGGCGGTAGGGAGTGTCGTTATCCGTAGTTAGTAACCACCATTCGGGACCACCAGAGCAATTCAGCATACGTTAGCACAAACTTTAGTCGTTTACAAGGTATTTAACGCAAGTTCTTTGGGTGGCAGTGGAGTTATAAACTTCACATGATAGCCTATGTAGCACGGCCCAGTTTTCAACTTCTTAAATGCATGTATTAGATACTTTGATCATACTCTCATGTGGTCCAACTTACATTTCCTGGTGCGACTGTATGTAGTTTACCGTAGGGGGACAGTAGGCTCAGTTTTGCCTCCCGCTCCGTGCCGCACTGGTTCAGTCTAGGGGCTTGTCCTCAGCAGCTGCTGCGTGTCCTGAGATGACCTGTTGATGTGGTTCAAATGGACATTAGCGGGGGACGCGATTGCCCACTTTTGTTGACCGTTTGTGTCACAGCATCCTTGCCTCTCTCGGTGCAGACTTAAGCGTCTTTATTTGGTGGACTATCGCGGAAATGCTTGAAATTGTAAAGTGTCTGTGCGAGTATGCATGGTGGATGGGGAGCAATGTCGTGCCCGAATCTGTGCCCTCGTAGAAATTGTAGTAAACGCAAATGATTATTCTTTTTTTTTAACTAAATCTTATTGTAGTGGCACCTGTAAAGGCCAGACAGCACTAGACAATGGCTAGACATACATTTACGACAGAAACGCCGATTGTCTTCGAAAAGCAAACATTTCTAGCGGAGGGGAACAATTCCTGCACTACACCTGGGCGAACCCAAAATATTTTACAGCCTGTTAGCGATCCGCTAGCTGCATGGGCCCGCAGAACACCAAGAACATAGGAAGAACACCAAGATAAACAACTTTGACAATTCAGGCGATTACGATGTATTTATACGGATATATTTTAGCAGTTTACATAGCACGTTAACACTCAACGTCGGTATCGGTAACGTTTGATGCCATCCTTGTCACCCCCGTCAGTAGCAGTGGAGCATTCCGGACTGGCAGACTGGCACGCGGCGCGGTCAGCCCGTTACAGCTGGAGCTCCTTATCATTGATCTTGCATCCTCTCTGGTCAAGCGCTTCTGTTTGGAGATAAACGCTAACGCACAATACCACAGTTGCTCACGTTAACACTGAAAGGTATGAATTGAAAAGTATTTGCAAAAAACCCTGTAAACTTTAACTGTTAAGCCCGACGGATAGTATTGTTTGGATTGGAGTGTGTAGAAAATGTCGATTTGATACAGAAATAACATCAAAAAAGACCCTGTACGTTATGGTAACTGGCTAGACAAGCAGACATTGGCACACGAACCAGGAAATACTTCTGAGTGAGAGTTCCCTACAGGACTAATAATGTACATGGCTGTGTGAACGATTTCAGTCGTTGCATTTAGGCTTAAGGTGGACCTGGGGAAAGTATTTACTGTATAACGTACATACTTTTTCGATTTATTGACAGGAAGCCATCACACGTTTTTCAATGCAGTTTGACTTTTTTTCCCTCTAAGATGTTGGTGCACTCGTGTTTTTACTTCAGTTTTATATAAGGGAACAGGCACCTGAGATGACCCCTTTTCTTTCCAGGAACAACCCTTTGCAGGCCCCACTGCATCATACATGCAGGCACATTCATGTACACACACAGACCGCTGAAGCTGAACTGAGTGTTTGCAGTTTGCACAGTTTGTCCTCAATCTGTGTGTGTGTGTGTGTGTGTGTGTGTGTGAGTGAGAGGCTGTGCATCCTCCATGTGTGCACATTACAGTTTGCTTGCCAAACTGTAAACAAGCAGTATTGTCTGATGTCTGTGTGTGACTCAGTGTGTCTTTGTAGGTTTGTTTGAGCTTGTGTGTGCGCATCTGTGTTTTAGTATGAGAGAGAGAGGCAAAGACAAAGAGAGCATTTCTTTTTACTCTGTAGCTTGGCTATAGGCCCAAATGAGAGGCTTTGGATATGATGGGGTGGCTCACTGCAATTCAGTTTGTGAAACTAAAGGGCTGGCTGTGTCTTCACTTTACTTGGTGTATTCTACTACTAGTTGCGAATGTTTTTAGGTCCTAATACTCAGAAGCAGTGGCATTGAGTTCTTTGTTGTTAGGCCTATGCATACTGTAAACTGTGACTATTCAAGTACCCAGGATTAGCCTACAGCATTAAAAAATATCCAGTGCAAGTCTTGTACTAACCTATCCTGGCTGTTGAATAAAGCTGAAGCAAGATTTTAAGAGGCCAGGCCATTTACAGTAGTAATACAAGACAACATAGTGAAGTGAAAAGGTTTTTTAGTTTGACTTAATAGTGGCAGGCATAATGCAGGAATCTTCTAGATGGTGTTGGGCAAGAGGAGGGGTGATGGTATGTTTGCCTTTGACTGTTTATTGAAACGAATGGGAACATGCTATGCAGTGTTGATTTAGGCGGCAGTTATGCACATAGAATAACAGAGCATGACCCAGTTTATAAGGACGTTTGATTTTATAGTCCATAGAAAATAGCAGATAAATAGACTTACTGAGCCAGATTCAGGCAATAAAAAGCACACAACGTCCTAATTGAAGAAGGCTATAATATTAGGCCATTGTAGATTATCTATGACAGCTTGAGAGACTTCACAAGTGTGTACGTGTTTGCAATACAATGTCTTAAATGAGCCAAAAGCCATAGGGGTAGTTGTGGGAAAAATGTTTTTGGCTCATCAATTTGACGTGGCTCTTAATTAGGTCTACATTTCATAGAGGAATAACATGCTTGATTTAGCATGGGACCTCTGGCGATTTAATTCCTCCCCCCATCCCACACACACACTGGGCTTGGACTAGGCTGACAAGTAGCCTACATGTTTGTCAAAAGTACTAAGCTACAGTATATTATGTTTTTCTGGCCTCTGCCTTCAGCTGTCCATTAATAGGTACAAGCTCGACCTGTGTCTTTTACAAAAGAGCTTTCCAAAAGAAAAATGCTCTTGCATTGGTTTGACACTCCAGCAAAATATGCCCCACCCACACCCCAGTGCAGAGTGTAGGCAGCTGAGTTTCAAAATATAAACGTGAGCTGGAGCTCAAATGTCTCCGCTGACATGACATTGAAGCAACTCCGCGACACACCTAGCTAATTATTGGCATTTGCTTTTTAATAACTGTTCTGCTACTGTGACACTTACACCATTCTCTTCCCTTCCACCCAATTGTAGTGGTGTGCCCAGGCGCACCATGGCCCAGACCCTCCAGATGGCGATCCCAAACTTTGGCAACAACATTCTCGAGTGTCTGAACGAGCAGCGTCTGCAAGGCCTCTACTGTGATGTCTCTGTGGTGGTCAAGGGCCACGCCTTCAAGGTTAGGAAGCAGATGTCGCTCTTTGGTTGACCCCATTGACTTAGGTCACGGACCCTCTCAGAACCCATCGACTACATCGTCTGAGGCCAATTAAGCCTCTGGGGGCAAGGTCCAATAATTTAGGGATAATTTTTTTTTTTTGCCAGTTGGATTTCCTGTGCAAGTCTTCCTCTTCCATCCCCTGGTCATTGTTTAGGCTACAGTCAGATTTTCTACTTGAGGCTAAAAGCAAAATCGTCATTAGACTATTTTATTTTCCTCTGGTATTTCATTTGTGTCCCACCTCTTATGCTCTCCACATGGACGTGATTGGTCAGTGCTGCTCGGGCTACAAACAGAAACCATTCAGTGCCAATATCTTATGTCTCTGCCTACAGATGATACAAGTAGTCTTTTTTTGAGTGCAATATCTTGGACCAGGGTTTAAAATGCACCTCCTAGCTGCATAAATGCATTGTGACACAAATGGAAAATCACTGCTAGGGATTAGCAAGAGGTTCTCCACCTAGCTACTGTGCAGTGTGATGTAGACAGCCATGTTTCCTAACATAGCTAGACACCTACAGTAAAAGAAATAGTCAGTTTCTTTCCCGCCTTCTTTTTCCTCAGTCATTCCTTTTCTTCTTCCAGGCACATCGAGCTGTACTCGCCGCCAGCAGCTCCTATTTCCGGGACCTTTTCAGTGGCAGCGGAGGGGGTGGAGGGGGCACTGGTAAGAGCCCCGCGGTTGTGGAGCTGCCCCCGGCCGTGCAGCCCCAGAGCTTCCAGCAGATCCTGGCCTTCTGCTACACGGGCCGCCTCAGCATGACCGTCGGGGACCAGTTCCTCCTCATGTACACCGCCGGCTTCCTCCAGATCCAGCAGATCATGGAGAAGGGCACCGAGTTCTTCCTCAAGGTGCGGACAAAGATATTGGAATAATGCATTTAAATGGTCTCTTAAATGGCCGTGTCACCAACGGCATTTTTCTGAGGAGGCTGACGGCCTGAAGTTCATTTGCCCTGAAATGGTTTGTTGCAGAAGTACTGTTGCCTCAGATTGATTGTACTTGGCAATTAATGTAATGTACCCATTAGTGAAATCGGTGCACCTCCCCATTGAGTTGTCGGGTTGTTCTGCTCTGCATAAATAGTGAAAAGTCCCCCCTTCCAAATGTCAAACACAGAAGTACCGTCCGTTGAAACCCCTCTGTTCACTCCAGTCTCTCAGGTGCGGATGTGCTAGGGTCTGGCAGGCACACACACACACACGCTAACTAAAACATGGATCTTTACGCTGCAGGTTGCCTAAAGAAAATGACGTTTTTTAAATAACGTTTTGGCACCCTGGAGGGTCATTTAATGCAGTGGTAGCAAGCTGCTTGTAAGCTGCTGTACACAGAATTTGAATCCATTCCATCTCTGTTCATCAGATGTGATACTGTAATCCTTAATCAATGCAGCCAGCTTGACTGGTTTGAGTTTCACTTGGTTTTCGTCGACTGGTTTCAGTATCTCAAATGAACACGGCTTTGCAAGGGAACACTTTTTATTTATAGCATTTTTGCTGGACTAAGCGTTTGTATGTCTGTTCGGAACTCACTGAGCCATATAATTACTTTCAACTATCCCCAGCAACATGTCAAAAACGTCCATTATCAGAGGCTAGAGACGGTAATAGTAATATACCATTGCTTAACTTTGCTCATGCTCGGCCATGTTGCTGACAGAGCTGGTGTAACTGACACCTTCTTTATGATTGGGTCATATGATATGTTACATTACAGTGGGCATTCACAAGCGTTTTCAAGTTGCTTACCAATTCAGTTTTTTTTTTTATCCAGGGGTTGAAAGCATGGTGTTCGACCCCTGAAAGCACACAGACTGCTGCTGCAATGCTGACTCAGTGTTGGGTGAAAGGCGTGTCATTGGAGGCCTGACCAAGCTGATCACTCCTCCTCCTTCCTCTTGTCCAGGTGTCCTCCCCGAGCTGTGACTCGCAGGGTCTCCACGGTGACGAGGCCCCGCCCTCGGAGCCCCACAGCCCCGTCACTCAGACGCGGCCCGGGCCCTGCCTGACGCCGCTGCCCCTGGTGTCACGGGTCAAGACAGAGCAGCCTGCCGGCCATCCCGAGGGCGCCTCCCCCTTCTCGGTGGTGTGCACCCCGGTGGCCAAGCGGCTGTGGGAGGGCGGCAGCGGCAGTGGCAGCGGCCGGGACTCGGGCTCCGGGGGAGGCGGATCCAGGAAGGCGGCGCGGTTCTCCCAGGAGGCAATGCGGGGCGGCGCAACCCAGAACCCCGGGCCCCTGGGGCTGGCCGTGGCCCTGGGCGCAGGCGCTGGCGGCGGCCCCAACGGGAGCTTCTCGTCGGCCGGGCTGGGGCCGTCGGACAGCGCCAGCCCGGGAACTCTGAGCGCCTACGCCAGCGACTCGCCCGTCAGCTACCACGACGACGAGGAGGAGGAGGAGGAGGAGGGGGGCGAGGGGGCGGAGGAAAGTGCGGAAGACCAGTACAGGCAGATCTGCAACATGTACACCATGTACAGCATGCTCAACGTGGGCGTGGCTGGTAAGGGACATGGTCTGATGCCCGCTGGTCGCTGTTACAGCAGTGTTAATATTTCCAGGGGTGCACAGTAACAAAGTACATTTACTTGAGTACTGTACTTAAGTACTTTTTTTTTTCTTTATAAAGGTACATTTTTACATCTCTACTATTTGAAAGACACATTTTGTACTTTTGACTTGAGCTTTCCTGTGTGAAATCGGAGTGACTAAAGCCGAATGGGGAGGAAGGTTGTGTATTTCAGATAAGCCTCAAAACAGGGAACACCCCTGTAGTGTGCACCAGGCTGCATTGACAGCTGAACCAATGGAAAGAAATCATTGTAGTGTTAGAAGAAGCTAGAATGAGTTCTCCAGTGTTTTGCGTATGGAAGTAAAATGGCGTATTTTCCCCCCTTCTCCTTTCTCTGTCCAGCCACTGGTGAGCGCGTGGAGGCCCTGCCAGACCACACCGAGACACGAGGGCGGATGCGGGGCCGCGACCTGACATGTCTTCCCACAGAGCTCGTTACTCAGATAGGCAACCGCTGCCACCCAAAGCTATATGAGGAGGGAGACCCTGCAGAGAAACTTGAGTTAGTCTCAGGTATGTGGACTACCGTAATGCTAGTACTGCTTCATAGTGTTTTGTTTTCGTATGATACTCTCAAAAACTTGTATGGTCCATGTTTGTCAAATCCAGTGTAGAATGTGTCTAGATTTAGGAATCTGTATAGGACCTGTATGTTTGCAGTCGTGGCATACAGCCCACTAGGTGGCAGTGTAGTCACTAGGGATGAAGATTACTAAAAAGCAAATGACAGAGGATTGTAATTATGGTGTATACATGATTATAGGCATCGCATATTCAATGCTGTGAATGTTTTGCAATAATAATGTGAGTGGTCAGATTGCTGAGAATGCCAATAATGTATCTGATCACCAGGGACGTCTGTGTACATATCGCGAGCTCAGCTGATGAACTGTCATGTGAGCGCAGGGACCAGACATAAGGTGCTGCTGAGGAGGCTGCTGGCTGCCTTCTTTGACAGGTTTGTTCCTCTGCTTGGAAAGTGTTTATTTACCTGATTGGTTCCGAAGCTATGGTCAGCACCTCCCCCAAGGGCCACAATGTGATAAAAAAAAAAAAGTCATGCCCCATTATCACATGTTGATACAGTTCCTTGAGGTCTCAATGCAATGTATTTGATAGGTTTGGTTGATAGGTTAGGTTAAAATACCACATAGATTAAGGGGGAATGCACTGTTTTCAGACAATTCTAAACATGTTCTCAGAATAGTTGGTTTCAGTGACTTTTGCTATAAATCCAAAAGAGCCATTGCTCACCCTGCCCCCTTTTACGCATTGAGTGCTGACTAGGCAAAAGCTTTGCTAAACCATGGCTTGGCAGCTGTTGAGACAACACAGCCTCTGACACAGCGATGCAACCATATTGGCACGGCAGCAGTGGTCACACAGCGCCAGAATCGTGTAGGGACAGCCAGTACTGTAGAATAGGGTGTGATGTTTTATTAACCTGTCATATTTATCCCGGAATTATTTAATGAATGAAGGTCTACAGTATAGCAGATATAAAATGGCAGCCGTCCTTGCCAAAAGTAGTACGAATATACGAGGCAGGGTACTGCTAGGGTACTGCTACCACTTTGGCCAGCATAACACAATTAGTGATTACGGTATTCAGTTAAACAAGGAAGTTAGAAAAAAATATATCTTTGCTATTATCAAAGACAAAGTGATATGACAGATCATTGAGCTACATGAAAGCAACTGTAACTCTATCAGTTTTCGGTAGGGGACCACTTTGTGGTACTATAAGTGTCAGACTTTATCAATGAGCGATGCTGAGGCTACGTAAATCAACACATTCTAGTTAAGTAGCCTATTTTTAATCAGTTTACCGTTACTGAACAATAGCCTACATTAATCTAATATAGTTATTTGGGGGTGGGGCTAAAAGATACCCACTGGCTTAACTAACATGCTTTGACTGTAATAGGAACACTCTGGCTAACAGTTGTGGAACTGGGATCCGCTCCTCCACCAATGATCCTAGCCGCAAGCCCCTGGACAACAGAGTTTTGCATGCAGTCAAATGTGAGTTATTTTTTTGTCTGCTCTTTAATGGGTGTTCACATAAGGATGCTGACAGCAGCTCTAGGACATTTAATGAACACATTTTTGGGTGACGTAAACGGTGATTTTTTTTTTTTTTCAAACTATAAACAAGATAAATAAGCAATGTTGGGACAGACGTATCTGTTTATACTTCCCACTAGATGGCAGCACTTGATTAATTTTTCTAAAGTAAAACTAAACTAAATTGCTGGATGTTTTTGTTAATATCTCATATTAGCACTGTAATTATGAGGCCTCCATTGTTTCTTGGCCCTTCTTGCACATTGTTCTGTGCTCATGAACTAACATGAGGAAAATAAATATTTTTACCATGGGCTGTTTCACGAATTGAGGCTGTTGGTGCGGATGCCACATGGGTATGATTCATATTTGGTGGAAGTCACCATTTCACAGTTGAGTCCCAAACATCATCAATAAATAATTTTGTAATTAGTTTTGGCTAGGTGTACAGACTGGTAGACATCCCGTCTCTTCTGTGCCAGTCAAACAGACAATAATAATTCTGATAAACAGGCCAGATTAGAATAAATGAAAGAAATGCGATTCAGGCCATAACATTCCTGTGAAACGAGGCACACGCTGAAAAAAAACTTGCATGGACTTAGCAAACCAACTCGGTGTGAAAGCACATCACATTGCTTCCGTATTCTACTTGAAGACTTGTGATTGACCAACAGAATCAAGTGTAGTGTGAATTCTCTCTAACTTGTCCCCCCACACAGTCTACTGCCAGAACTTCGCCACTACCTTCAAGGAGAGCGAGATGAACGCCATCGCAGCCGACATGTGCACCAACGCGCGGCGCGTGGTCCGCAAGAGCTGGATCCCCAAGCTGAAGCTTCTGATGGCCGAGGGCGACGCCTACTCCGCCTTCCTCCCCGACGCCGTCAAGATGGAGGAGGACACGCTGGGGGCGGAGCCGGCCTTTGACCCCGCCCCCCTAGAGGTTGCCGGGGGCGCCGGCGGGGAGTCCGGCGCGTCCTCGGGCGAATCGCTACCAGGCGTGGGCGCAGATGGAGGGGTGTTGTTCTAAATGGGACAGTGACCGATAACGCTCAGCCCTGTGCTACATTATCAGGGTGAACGCAACTCCTGCGGATTCTACATCGATTTCTCCATTCGTTGCGGACAGTGATAAGATGTTTGCTTCCACCCCTCGACACCCCCCCCCCCTTCCCCCATCCCCTTTAAGCTTCTCACACCTAACGTCCACTGGGGGACATAACCGTTCAGTTTGGACATTGGACGTAAATATGTTGTCTTTGTTCTTGTTGTCGGTCAACAGGAAATATAGGTTCCAGAATCATCACCAGGTCAAATCAAATGTTGCTATTTGGACGATAGGCTCGGATGGGGGCTTGTGTATTGGTTGTTCATCATACACTCCTTTTTATATTAAATGCATTCCCTCAGAGGAGCAGTACAGACATACAGTGTTAGTGGAATATGGAAGAATGGTGGAAAGAATACAGAATTTGTCACATTTTTATCTTTCATTCACTGTCATCATATTCCCCATCTATCAACCCTCTTGTCTGATCAAGCTAGCTTGGCTGTGTTTTAACCTGACAACTGCCCAGAGAGAAATGTACAAGGTTTTTACTGTGAGTGTAAGGAAACATAAGTGGAACAAGAGAGACAAGAAATGTAATCATATTTTTAGAAGACAAAATATATTTATACACGTGCACATTACTATAGAGAGTATGCACATGGAGAGACGGAGAGGGATTGTTTTTAAAATCTCAGTGTTTCATTTTTGTTTTTTTTATGTGAGAGAACTCGTTGAGTAAAGCAGAGGGCTATTTTATTTTTGCATAATATTGAGGTATAATGGGAAACAGTACTGTTAACATAGGACCTGTGTATGTCTCCTTGTGTTGACAGTGCAAAGCTGAACATATATCTACCTTTTATTACTAGCAGTTTGCTAGTCCATAACCTGCTTAACACTTGATCAGCATTTGAGTACTTGGCTATACAGTAGCTTTGTCATATTATATTGGGGGCAGAAACAAAATAATTGAACTACTGACATTCTGTTCTAATGCAAAAGCCACGGGAAAGATATACTATATGGAATATTGGAATGTGCCTTGTAATTGAGATTATTGTGATTAAGACAAAATGTAATAAGATGAATCGGTCTGTGTGTGGGTTTTAGGCATGACTCTGCTAAAGAGAGTCGTTATTGTATGAGGTTAGGTTTGTATGTAAATAATATATTTCCAAATTGTAATACCAGCTCCTTACAGTAGATATGGTTAAAGGCTGACATTGGAGATTTAAGGAGGTTTTTGCACCTTAATGAGATGAACCAGTGGTTCGTGCACCTTTTTAGGAAGATGGAAGATACTGTAGTTTTAGTGATTAATCTTTTAATTTCATAACCAAGTGACACAAACTCTAAATGTACATTTTCATGAACTGAGTTGAAGCCTAATTGTTATGTTGCTGGATGCTTGTGATAATGGTTGGCCCATTGAAATTAAGTTGGTTTTTCTTTTGTGTGTTTTTTTTTTATTTTATTTATTTTTTTATATATCAGACGTACAGTATCAAATATACATCTGATATTCATACATGTATTCTGAAATTGAGTTAATTGCATGCATGTTGGGTCTGCATATCAGATGCTGATGATCAATGTTATATAACTTTCAGTTGCAATGTAGCTAAAAATATTGTTTGTGTATTCTTGCATTGTTGATGTTTTGTCACTTTGCAAATCAGTTGGTAAAATCTTCATTCAAAATAGTTACTGGTTGAGGCAGTGTGAACCTTTTAATGGATATTACCAGGTGACACTGGTCCACCTTCAACCAGTTAGAGTAACAACCATAACTGTTATAGTGAAGTTAGTTTTGAATACAGACACTTGTTGCTGTCTGCACAACTTGTGTTTTTTTTTTCTTCTTTTTTTTTTCCCTGACTGGGCAAATAGTTTACTAGACTGGTGAAACTCCTTGAACATGTGAGATCAGGATGGTCTGACAAGGCATGTGCTTATTTCTTTTATTAGTTTTTAGAATCCATTTCTAATTCTTATTCCCTTCATTTGTACTCGATTTTTCTTTGCAAATTAACAATATACTGCAAAGACAAAATGTGCTTAGAGTAATACAGTATGGTGGGGTGGGTCAAACCATGTCTCTATGTAGATTTTACAAAATATAAGACCTGCATTTGTCACAAGGGGAAAGAATTGTGGAAATGACTAAACATAACACTGAAGACAAAGTCTTAGGACCCAAGCAGAACATACAGGACAATGGCGTGCTGTGTACACACATTCCACAATTATAATTTTAATATGTCAATGATAATGCTAGAATTCTAGATAATGCTGATGGGAATATCAACATATTTATCACATATCTATCTTGACTATCTTAATAATCCCGGTAACATTTTATCTCTCCACAGTCTTTTGTACGATATTCCGTAAATAAGATATTAACATTCATAATATAAAGGCTTAAATTTAGCGTTTACATCAGGGTGGAAGAAGAATACTAGTCATTTTTGTGTGTTTCAGTGTTGCCCTATCCTGTTTAAAGCTTAAGCACTGTTTTTTATTTCTTTCTTCCACAATGTCCCTAATCAACATGTATTTATGTACAGGAAAGCTTTTGTCTACAACATACATACCAACTGTCTAAGTCTGATAAGGCATGGCATGGGATATGATATTTTCACAAAAAGTACATATATAAATATTGCATTTAAATGAGTACTGTATATGATATAGAGGCATATGGTATGTATTTACCTAGAAACAGCCTTCTCTAAACCTGTGCAGTACAGAGGCCTGCAGTGCACATGTGTACTTGGAGCACCAGCGCCACCTACTGCTCATTTTGGGGGTGCTTTTGTTAGTATAATTATTTTCTCCGTGTTCGAAGTGCCAATAACTTAGTGCGCCTCGTTAACTGTGACCCAACATTATAAAAGAAATGACACATTAACTGGGCTACTGTTTAAAGATGCAAGACATAGAAAATGTCAACATAAACATGAACAACATGAGAACATAATAAAATATTTGTAACAAAGTATTGCTTGCTCCATATGCTGTGTATAGACCAGATAAAAATGTCAAGTGTGTGTGACAATTGCAGAACCAAAACAAAAGGTACCAAAAAAGATATAGGCTATAGATGTGTTTTGGAGTAAGTATATCTTATTTTGCTCATATTAGTAACCTTATTAATTTCTGATGATGTATTGAGTGGTTATTTTTTGATTTAGCAGATTTATCAGAAATATTCATCAGGATGCTGACTAAGGAGGGACAGGGCGAGGGATAGGAAGAATCTGATGTCTCAGATATTGATGACCTGTGACTGTCCCAGTGGACCAGCAACTGTTATCAGCTGTGGTGGGCTATTGGGGGTCACGGCACAGAGGAGGGGGTCACAAGATGATTTTTAAGATTTTTTTTTGAAATAGCATATTTTAGCCATAATTGTTAGTAGTAGGGCCTACAGTTTATACATTATGAATTCTGCTACTATGGCGTATATTAAAATATTATCAAATAGCATTATGGCATAGCTGTTATGCTTGTAACACCTCTGGGGATAGTGAGTCTCTGGCACTGATATTTTAGGGGTCGTGAGCTGAAAAGTTTAACCCTCCTGTCGCCCTTAATTTTCTCGAATTATGCCACCAGAGGGCACCATCTGATTGTGTAATATTGTGTTTTTTAATCGTCATTGCTGTGTGTATTTATTTCTTTCTTTATTATTTCTTTATGTATTTTGTTTATGCCTTTTAACCCTACTGTTGTCCTCTGGATTCAAACTCACACCTTGTTGTGCCAGCAGTGCACAGCATTTGTGTGTAAGCTGTAGAATTGGGTTTAGTGCCTTCTATCTGCCACAAAGAGCTAGTGATCTGGGTCATTTTGACCCAAAGGACATCATGAGGGTTAAGAACAACTGGCCTATAGTATGGTCATCTGGCATACAGTAAAATAACAGTTAACTATTTCACACATTCATGTGTAAAGCAAAGCCACACACAGGCTCATGTGCATATAGCAGCACATGCTTGAGCATGGCCATAAACACTCACATGGCAAATGCAATATTACATTATTTTCAATTATCACAAGATGTTAAATGCATTTCTATACAATAAAAATTATTTGAAAAATGTATCTTCATATATAAAATAAAAAATAATAACAATAAAATCACTGGACAGCAACACGGATCTGTTTTGACCCAGTTTTCAGAATTGGGGTAAGAATACAAACTTTTATCCAGAACCTACGAATGTAAAATCAAATACAATGAATTGTGATAAAAAAATGACAGTTAATGAATACCTTGAAGATCAAATTAAGAGATAAATTATTTAAAATGTTGTAATATATTAAAATCCACCTATATCAAATCCCATAAAAAATGAATACAGGTCCCTTTGGACCCATTTTGTGCGCTCTTGTGGTACTAACACAAAAACTGGTTTTACTCAAAAAGTAATCTAAAATGTATGTCATAACATTGGAACATAATAAAAAAGACATTAGTTGAGGATGTCTTGAATGATGAAATCGTATAATTGTAAAGTTACAGCAAAAAATTACTCATCCGGGTTTATTTGGATCCATGCATTCTAGAGTTAAATGTTTTTTTTTGTTTTTTTTTTTGCAAAACATGAGTGTTTATAGAATACATTTCCTTTGTAGCCTATAATATACTGTTGAACGTTAAGACTATAGTACAGAGTGCAATATACGGCGTTATCACTGTACCACGCCAAATCCAGTTAACTATACTGATATCTATATTCATGTTAATAAAAGAAAATGACACTTATCTACGTGTCAATGACAAATTATTATCTCATATTAGTAAAACAAATGACTGTTGCTTGCACTTTTGGTACAAACGCCGGTGTACAGACTACGTCGCCTACAGTATGCAATGTCTCAACTGCTAAACAAATTGCGTATGACGTGAATGGCTATTGTAAGGAAATTGCGCGTCACTTATAGCCACCTGATACTGAAGGATACCGTACGTGAAGCTGACTATTTGCTAAAACGATTTTTTAATTATTTTTTTGTACTTTATTTGGACCTTTCAGGAAATCTAAGATGTTGAAAAGTAAGCCCATAGCCTAATTGGTATAATATATATTTATATGTTTTAACCAAGCGCCTGTTTTTAAATATACATGCCAGGTTAATGTTAGGCTTGTGTTAATCTTTGTCTAATAAAGGGACTTACATGCTTGGTTATACTCTCCTTGGGATATTTGGGGCAGTACTTTGTTGCTGTTGGTAAGTTTGTTTTCCTCTATCTAATTAATGTTGGGCTATAGACAGATTAAGTGACAGACAGGTTCACAAATTATATTTGGGTCGCAATAGGCTAGAGTGAGTAGGCTATTTAATGACTTAATTGTTAATTTTTTTTAACATTCTGAAAAGTAGTCTACAAGAAGTGCGCAAACAGGCTGATATCAATCAAATTTTCATATTGCGATCATATTCTACTGTATGCTATAGCCTAAGGGATATATTGTAACAACAAAAATACAGACATAGGTCTACTGTATGGGACATTTCATAAAATGGTAATCAGTGTGCCCCATAAAGACCGTAGACTATGACAATGTTGCACCGTTTGAAACGTTGGATATAGGCATTCGTTTTGAACACATAGTATAGTACTGTAATATACTAAAAGAACCGGTAGTTTATACTGGTAGCCCAACTATTAACAGGACTATTATGAATGACTGCATATTAGGCTAACTGTTGTTTTGTAGCCTCTATCCATCACGTTATATTGCAGTAGTCGACATAACTACAATTACCTACAATGGCAACATTTAGTAGGCCTAGCAGCTGAATGTATTATTTGAAAACATTTTAACTACAAAATGAAAGGTCACACTGCAAAGTATACATACAAGAAAAAGTTAACATTATTAGACTTCCCCTGAAAGATTGCAGTCTTATTACTATTCATCATACACTGTAAATATTAGAATGATTTATAACAGTTGTTGTTCTTAATAAGGTACTTCTCACCACAGTGCTATAACTCAAGGTAAGTTATCTACATAGAAATTACAGAACTGTTTTAATCACAATGCTGTGAAATTTAATAGATTCCATAGGCATACCACTAAAAATGATAAACTGGTACAACAGTGCCATTTTTGCTTATATTTATCTATAATCATTGAATATTTTAGTAAAACATTTTTGTTAAATTGATAGGCTTGATTTGATTGAATTAAATCTTACTTACAAGGCAGAAAGGAGTGGACAGATTTTGTATGGAACTAATTAGAGTTTATTCAAGGAAGTCTGTAACAGGAGAACTCAATAAGCCTTTCTTGAGTAAATAACATGTTGCATACAAATAAATCAACCACATCCAGTTTCAAGTTCTACATTATTCTACATCCTTGTCTGTTTAACCAGTGTAATACCTAGTTTTGTGCGGATTCAGGAAGGACATGATTATGATGTACATACCAGCTCAACGTTGAAATCTACAAAGTCTTGGTAAGGTACAAATAAAATCAATCGTAGATTAAAATCCCCCAACAATAAAGAAATGTTTTCTCTTGCCATTACTAGATTTGAGGATTAGCAATACACTACTGTTAAAGTGACTTTTACTAATTGTATGTTGTACTTGAATGTGTGTCTGATAATTTACCATATGTGGAATAGTATAATCTGTATTTGTTCAGTCCAAAAGAAAAAGTTTTAATTGCAAAATTGGCATTCTTATTTTTTTTTAAACATATTCATTATCCAATTTGTTTGAATTACTTCTATTCTCTAGTTCATCTCCTGCTGAACAGCTCTCATGGCCACCAATCCTAGATAAACAAGTTGTTAATGAATGGTAAGCTCAACTAAACATGTTTACACATTTATGACAACTTTTCAACAATTTATCAATGATTATTAATAGTAATAGTCCATCAACTCCTGATTTCAAGTGGTAAAGTATGTTTTCTACCAGCTAATGTATACTGTTGACATTGGTCTATTTTAGGCAGGACACCAAGCAGCAAAAAATAATGGAACCTCTGTAAGTATTCTTTTGTTTTGTTTCGTTATGTTACTGTTAATGATAGTGTGTATCACGCCTCTTTTTGTTAAAGGCGTAAAGATGTGCTGACAATCACTCCTTGGCTGGCTCCTATTGTGTGGGATGGCACATTTGATCCAGTCATAATAGATCAAGCTTTCAAAAATAATAAGTTTATCATCGCAACAACTGTGTTTGCAGTAGCCAAGTGAGTTTATCATGTTGAACTTGCACTTTGACCATTTCTTTGCTATATAAAGATTAATGGTTAAATCTGTTTCCTGCATCAATAGATACACCCGTTTCCTGCAAGACTTCCTGGAGACCGCAGAGAAACATTACATGGTGAGGCTGTTGTTTTATGAAATATATTGCAGTTTGTATGTGTTTACAATGCCTCAATAAGCATTAAACAGCACACACAAACATGTTTATATTTCTCTCATCTTGAAGGTGGGCTTGGCTGTAAAGTTCTATGTTTTCACCGACCAGCCCGATGCGGTACCCAACATTACCATGGCACAAGGCAGACAGATTAACATAATAAAAGTGCCCAAGTACAGTCGCTGGCAAGAGATCTCCATGAGGAGAATGGAGGTCATCCAGAAGGCCATTGATGAAAGAATTAGACATGAGGCCAACTACATCTACTGTGTGGATGTGGACATGAAGTTTCATAGCCGTGTAGGTGCTGAGATTTTGGGTAGACTGGTAAGAGAAATGGGTAAATTGAAATCACTGTGAAAAGATTACATGTTTCAGGTATGCTTAAAATACATGTAAAACCATATACCATGGAAGGAGTAGAAAAACATTCTTGAAAATACAGTACATGTATTTTCCACAGAGAGGCAAAACAGTAAATGGATGGATAAATCATTTTCACATAATTTTCTAAAAGATCACACAGAAACTGCAACCCACAGGAAAATGCCTACAACTATTCATGGTCTGGTTGTTTATTAACTTTATGCCAGTTTATTTGCTTGATGCTACAGTATGTTGGAACAAGACTATTACTACTTGCTCACACTTACAAATACTATTCTCTGAACCAGTAGATATTACCAAGTATGTATAAATAAAGAAGATACAGCTGCAACGTCTTGGTAAACACAGTAGGTTATACAGTAGCGTGTGTCAAGTGTTACCTTGGTTAGTATTTGTATTCAAATGAAATGGTTTAGGTACGTTTATGTAAATTGGGGCATTTCAACTTGCGTTTCAGTCTGTATGATTTATGTTTTGGTGGATTCCAGCCTTCATATTTTAACAGCCTGAAACAATGGATTTTTAACTATATTGTATCAGAAAAATGTCATACTCAAATTATTGAGTATTCAGTAAGTATACACACACTTTATTTGCTAGTTTTTCTAGTATAGTATTTTATTTATTTTCAATCGCGTTCCTTAGACAGGTGTACAGAATGGCTTAGAATCCATACTGTATACTCCTTATGATCTCCCATCAACCTCTTACTTTATATCCTCATTGGCACAGATGTAATTCTTTCTCTTTGTCCAGGTGGCAGTTCTGAACCCATGGCTGCACAAGAGTGATCGAAACCACTTCAGCTACGAGCGGCGTACAGCCTCCACTGCCTACATTCCATATGACAAGGGAGACTTCTACTACGCGGGGGGCTTTTTCGGAGGGGCGGTGGGCGAGGTGTATGAGCTGGTCAAGGCCTGTCGAGCCAACCTGGAAGCAGACAAAGTAGTGGGAGTAGAGGCCAAGTGGCAGGAGGAGAGCCATGTCAACCGCTATCTGCTGACCAACAAGCCCACCAAGGTCCTCTCCCCAGAGTACATCTGGGACGAGGAGCTGGGGAAAGGAGGCGCAGAGATCAAGGTTATCCGTTACGCCACCATACGCAAAAACATGAAGGAAGTGAGGGAGAATATTTAAACATTTTGAACAGATTTGTTCCTACCTTCGTGCTGAAACATTATAATGGCGTAACTTGATCGGCTGTTTGGCCTGGGAGTGGAGCAACACTGTACGGTAGGTTAGATAGCCTTCGGCTACAATGCATATTATGTCACACATAGAGCCAAATGTGACTGGCTTGGTCCTGTTGTCCCCGTTTAAAACAATTGCAGCAGAAACATATCTGTAGATATGTTTACAAGATATAGGATATGTAATTGATGCTCTCGGCTATTTGCATGCTTCTTCTAAAATGTTATCAAAGCATGCAAATCGTTTATGGACTATATCTGGTATATTATAACATGTTCCCCTTTATTCTTACAGTGTAGACTAGATAGATTTAGTAGTGATAACATTGTTATTCTGTAGGCTACTGGCAATATCTTTACAATATTCATATCATATTACAACATATCTGATATAGGCCTACTGTATGTTGGGGGAGGGGGCGGGGGATAGTGCAGTCATTACAAACCTTTTGAGAGAGCGAGAGATGTTTGCTACAATGCTTAATTTGCTCTGTAACCAAAGTGGCTCAAATATTTTCTTGTATGAAATGAAATGAAATGTTATCGTTTTACACATTGGACATCTCATTGTACATGTGCCTTATACTTGCCAAATAATTAATGCTCATGCCCGCTCTGTTGTTTCTTATTATATATATTTAGGGGGCTAATTAATATTTTAGTGGCTGTAGGTCTAGCGATGTCACTGCTTTGTGGCCATGACGACAAAGGGTTTAAACCAATGGGATGTTTTTAATTTCATCTCATTTCATAATGCCTCTCTCTAAAACGGTCCAGTCCTGCGAACAGTCAGCTTTGAGTCTGAGCCAAACACTGATTTGCCTCTGACAATTGCTGTCCTGGTGGCGTTGTACAGTCTGATGGCTGCCCAGACCAGGAAACCTTCGCCTGTGGCTGGTCATGGAGTGAATGAGAAGGGTGTCCAGGATGATGTTGAGCTTTGCCTTCTACCTCCTCGCCAACCATCTGCAGACTGTTCAGTTCAAGCCCGTCATCAGTTATTTTCTTACCAGCTTGTTGAGCCAGTTCACATCTCAAAACAAATCTGGGGTGCAGGATACTCTTTCTGCACATCATGTCTGTGTAAGCGCTGCAGGTCACAGACCGATGATGCCATCAGGACCACATCATCTGCAAAGAGCAGCGATGAAATCCAGAGGCAACCTTTTGAAATTTGATTTTAAATATACTATTGTTTTATACAGAATTGTTTTATAGTCTTTAATTAAAGTACAGTTTTTAGATTACTTAGTAATACATTACACCCAACACTGTATAAAAGTAATTAAAATATAAACCTATGCATTGACTCGAGCAGCTATTTTCTCCCAAGCTAACTCTGTCCTTCGCCGCTGCAGCCGTGTTGCTTTAAAAAA